>JAHQIW010007237.1:600000-817467 GCA_019055375.1 Parelaphostrongylus tenuis
TTGTAGAAATTTGAAGTGGAAACTCAGTGTGGACTTCCTCTAAATGATTATGATGATCACTTCCAATGACGAAGTCAAACTTGAGCCCAATTCCCTCACTATCATAACGAAACAGCTCAATTAACAGTGAATGCAAAGACGTAAGGTAGTACGACATGTGAAATCTACTAAATTTAGATGTAGAACACTTCAGAATCAATTGTTCCCAAAGATTAAGGACAGAATACTAGTTAGAAAACCAAAGTAATGTAGTAGAAGAAATTTATCGCTCAAGTAATGGAATTATAAAACCATTCCGATTATAGTTGTTCATCCGCCATCACGTCATTAATTAAAATAGGTTCACTTCCCTGTAGTTTTTTTTATTTTGCCTACCTTTTTTCACAAATATTGTCTTCTAGAGCAGAAATGTTTTTTTTAATCTTATGCTGGTTGTCATGCTGAATTTTCGACGTTTCTTAACTTAGCCATTTAGTCAGCGCTTACGCTCCTTGTTGGCCTCAAGTCACTGAGAAGTTTGCTTAGGTACTTTGAATTTTCACTGACGTAATTAACCTGGTTATCTTGCTGTCAACAACAAGTCGCTCTACACCTTTCATATTGATGATCACTCCACCTGAAGTGAGTCAGCTTTGCGGCGAATGAAGACAATGATTCTGCTGCCAAGTAAAAGCCATACGTCAACTCATTTCGGTTGTTTGCCTTTTACGGAAAGAAGTTGCAGTTCCCCTCTGCGTAGGTTCGCCATAACCATATAGTCAGACTTCAGCCACCTAGAAGAACGTGTTATGGATCTCAGAATAGTGGAAGATCTCGGCTTTGTAACAAGCAATTGGGTCAATGATATTGTTCAGCCGGAGTTCCTCAGATGTATCGCATTGCTTTGTAGAAGAATTTCAAGACATGTGCCAAGATAGCATTCTACAACGAGGTGCAAATCAATTCGAATTCGGGAGAAAAACAGTTATTGACAAGATTGATGAGATCGTATGTTTCAAAATCTTTCATTATGGTATCCAATCCGCTGAAGATCTAATAGTAGCAGCAAAGTTTTTCATTTGAACTCCTAACGCTTTCTCAAGCATGGGAAGGCCGTAAAATGACTAAGATATTTGTATACCTGGAAGGCCCGTCTTTCGGGAATTACGCGAACCTCAACACATTTTCCATTGGTTTCTTCTGCTTGCGATTGCCGTTCATGGTCGTCGTTGATTCAAGCATGACGCTGATGCGAAATCTATACCGCAATCGTAAAACGTCGGCAGCTGCGAGTCGCTGATTAATTCCTCTTACGAACACAACCGTCCAACGTGCAGGTGTTCACCCTCGAGGACAAGTATATTCTCGCAGGATCCACTCTGCAATTCGTTTCGTCCATCTGTCCACCGACGTTTCTGATGACCCGCACATTTGTGTTTCCCTATTGGTGTATGCTCTTATGGATCGCAAAGACGAGAAAAGATTTGAAGATCTGAGCTGCGTAACCCGGCTAGCTGTTGTAAGTGCCAAGTGAGTCTTAGGGGATATCGTCAAAGCGCTCTGTGAGTTGCTCGCAGTAGCCTTGACGTGGCCAAAGAATCCGTTCAACTTTCTGCTGCATGGCAGAGCGCTGGAAGAATTGTTGAATCGAAAAGGTTAGCGCGTTGTTTTGGGTCCGATATCTAGCCGGTAGTTTCTTTAAGAAGGCCAAATGCAGCCCACGCTGCTTTTCTTCTTCTGTCAAGTTTCTCTTCAGTGCTGTTCTCCGTGTCCCTCGAACGCCCAAGTACACTCATGAGGTGGTCTCGTTAATCAGAGAATCATCCACTTTAGTTTGTTCATCATCAAACCGTTGTTCTTCACGAACATGGTCTTCATGCGATTCATGCGTACCCCCGTCTTCTTCAGCCTTTCGCTAAGTTTCATGGACATCGTCTCTGCTTCATTAGTCTTCTCGAGAACAAAACGATGTTACGCGAATCGAAGGTATGACAGGAATTTTTTACAGATGCTCATGCTCTTCTCGTCCCAATTGAGCGACTTCTTTATCCAGTGCAACGCGGTGGTGAACAGCTTTGGCAATATCGCACTGCTTTGCCAACCCCTTTCCCATTAGATAAAGTAATAAGTTAATGAAGGAGCTGTGTTTTTGTGGCGCAGTTCCGATAATATTCTGATAGAGTTCTCATTTAGGACGGATCCACTTCCCAATCAACGAGCACTGTTAGGACTACGCTTGTTTCGAAGCTATCAAATGCTTTTTCATAGTCGACAGAAGTTAGAATTAAGAACAGTTGGTGTTCCCCACAGACTTCTATGACGCTCGACACGTTTTGATGTGGTCTAAATCGGCAAACTCAACAAATTCCCTGTCCTAATCTTGCTTGCTCGACTAATTGTGTCTCATCCAATATTCTCGATATGCGCAAAAAAGATATTCTTCGTAAAGGATCGTAAAGTATGCTCAACAAGCGAATTGCACGATAGTTGCGAAGATCTTTTCGGTCATCCTATTTGTAGATCACGACTGTACGCGATGTTCTTCACTGGTCAAGAATTCATTCCTTTTGAAGATAACACGTTACATGTGCTGCAAGAAATACATGTGAATCATGGCCTCCAGATCGGCAGCGATAGGTTCTTATCTGTTATTTGGCCACAATTGAGAATTGGATCCTATTTCCTGGAAAGTAATTTTGCATTAGACTGATAATAATCACTCGAAAGCTTGAAGCTTTAGATAATGTGCTACGTACTCCTTTTTCGAAAAGACCCTCTCATAACGCTGTGAGATCCAAAAAAAATACTATGTTTTACATCGACTGCGCACTTTACTGTTACTTCGCCGGACGCACGGAAAGTACATGAACGTGTAGAGGAAACCTGCTGGTGTCAGAATAAAACGTTTAATCTGCAGTTCACTTCGAAGCGGAAAAACAATTACCAACTGAATAACAAAAATCATCTTTCGCATGTGAGTCGCTCTAACGCTATCGATCGATCGAAAGCGCGATACCGCATCGAATCTAAGGCCACCATGCACCCCGACCATGGATTAGCCGCTAAACAAGCGCGCCGAATATGTGAAGCTCGATCTTATTTTCCCTTTTACACTGCAGTGCAGCGGTCTTTCCGGAAAGTAAGCACAGCGTTAGAATGGTCGAGAATTACGCAGTCGAACGACTCGAACTACAAAGGGTATAATCCTGAACGAATCACGCGGATTATTCTTTAGTAAAGATTACGGAATCCGAGACAGGGATTATTAAAAATAGTGTGCTTTCGTGATCCCATCTTCAATCATCAACAACACTATGATCACACAGAGTCCGACGGCACTTCTTTAGGCTGGATCTTTTTGTGCTGCTTTCAACAGTTTCTTCTGCCTATACCGATGTAGACCCGATGCAAAGCTCTTCTGCAGCCGGCATCTGATATGAGTCGAACTAAATGTATAGCGTTAGGATTAAGGCTCAAATTCCTTCTCTTCTTGAGTAATTTTTTGTGTTAAAGAAGATACGATTGAATCATCTCGATTGGATGACTGAAGCTATGTCGAAACACCTCTTGAATCCTTCGACAAACATCTCGTAGTCTCCGATCGGATCATACTTAATAAGCTAGTTTCGGCTGAATAGACTTCGCTCAGATGTTTTCGTCGTGAACGCTTTGACAACTTCTTTCTAGTCGGTAGCATGAATCCAGTTTACGGCTGAATCGCATCTTCGCCCGAAGAAAACGGTGATCAGAACCACCACAGAATTATGCTACTACAAATTTTCGGGAAGGCACCATCTTCTGTTTGTAAGAATATGTTCCGCGTGCACGACGTCGCTAAGCGACTCCCACGTGCGGCGGCGGTGTTCTCTCTTGTGAAGAAATGAATTTCTGTGAAAGAGACGTGCTGCAGACAGAAGTCCTGCGAGACGGCTTCTATTCTAATCTCTTTCTTCTTGAACAAACTTTCCATTTCTATACTCGCTCTCATTAGCCTTGCCTATTCTGGCATTATAGTCTCCGACAATGTATTTATAATAGGACTTATCACTGTGGATAACTTCCTCAAACTGATAACAAACGCATCTAATTGGTGTTCATCAGCTGCATCGGTTGGCACGTAACAGCTGATGATAGTGAGCCTCCTACTGCTCTTTAAATTGAAGTCGAAGGATGGGTCAGCGAGGCGAAAGGGTTTTATAGCAGTCGACGAAATGAGCCATAGGATGATAAACGACAAAGTCTACGCTGCCAACATTTAGTAACGGGGTTTTTTTTTTCGACGAATCACGAAAGTTCTCTTGTTCAATTGACGTATGTCAATGTTGCTCTGTTTAGTTTCTTGTACGACGACTACATGGAGTTTTTTGCGGCTTGCTCATTCGAGAAGTGTGTGAAGATTGGCGCCAGTGGAGAATTTTCTTGCAACATATGTGCAGAGTAGGAAGCAATCTCAATGCCGTGTCGTTTGAGTGTTCAACAGATCCTGTTCCATCGACGTCCTACTTATCCCGTGATTTTGTGGCCTCTCACCGGTCGCCTTACCGCCTGAAACCACAGACGGGAGAACCTAGTGTGTGGCGTACTGAGGCTGGTTTATTGATGTTAATACAGTTTGGTCTTTCTTGGGTTCGTGACCTAAGCTTGCAAGAGCGATTTCAGGTCTTCATAATCTCAGTAGGAATGGAAAAGTTAGCCCGACCACTCAATGATGTACGTGACGAAAATTACACATTCAGAAGAATATTCAAGGCGAATCCACTGTTCAAAAAGAATCGAAAAAGCGAGAGATTGAGAAAATCAGGGCCCATAACAGAATTTACAGCCTCGCTGATATCGCAAGGATCTTCGTGTAAGACATATCTCAGTCTTAATTGTTACATAATGGACGAATTTTATGTGATGACAGGTTAAGATTGAATGCAAAGTTATATGGACTATCTGCGCAAAAATTTTGTTACATTACTGTCATGTTACACCTGTATTTTTCGAGGAAGAAAAATACGGTCATAAGTGATTTCAAGAATTGTAAGCGTATAGGCAGCACATTGTAGACGTCCTAAACCACATCAGGGCTGTGTTCTTAAGATAGCCATTTACGAATCCTGAATGTGCAGCGAAATTGCAGGCAGCTAGGCTTTTCCCAGGTGGAGGACAGCGATTTACCAAAAGCCACAAGAATGATATGATATTCTTGAACGTCAATAAAATTACGAGGTGGTCTGCCCTGCTGTCTCTGATGCTTTATACGACCTACCACAATCTAGATGTCTGCAGACAATGCTCCACAAACATGTATGATTGCGTTCGCATAGACCAAATTTCGGCTTCGACTGAACAAATCATTCAACAGTCAGGTTGAAGACTCCATAGACGACACTGCTGCTTTCTTCCCAACAAAGAATGCAGGGAATGGGAGAGATATAGAAGATCACCTCGAGAGTATTTGACTGAAGGAATGAGTCGAGTTCAAAGTTCGTGCGCATGCCCAGTGTCGCTACGATGAATGATGTTCCTAAAGCAGAGCTACCTGATGTATAGAATTCTTGTACCCACAAGACGATGGGGCAAAATCTCTTCTACAATCTACAGAGGTCCCAACTCATGGACTACACATTTAGTCAAAGCATTGTTGAGAATTGTCAATGAACTGACAATACATGCAGTGGTGCAGTATCATTTTCAACAAGCGATTCTTGCTTCATCTTCCAATCACTGATAATAACTTTCGAACAACGCATGAAACAAGTGGATTTGAACTGAAAGATTTATATCGTATTAACCTTCGCACATTTTAATGAACTTCATTGGATTTTAAAATCAGTACGCCAACGTGGACAGTAGACAAGTACATTTTGTTCACACACAGGAGTTTTATATGCATTAAAAAAGAGAAAGGGAGAGGAGAGGGATGCGAGGTGTATAGAAAAACATCGGGCCAATAAAAAGAAAACACTGGGCATCTTCCTCAAAACAGGGAATGACCAAATTAGATAATGAACATTGACCACGACTACCGAACCGCGACATGAGCCTCAATCGCCGCCATGCTGTTCCAAATTGAAGCTGTTAACACAAACGTTTGCATCGTTGTAGCTTCAGTACGATTAATATTGATCTAGTGAGTGATGACAATTCACTCAACTGTACATCATGAATGATCCATATGGATCAGAGTGCGCTGATGTTACTGCAATATGTTCATCACTTATATGAACATCACAGCCTACAAACGTATGTCATTAATAAGGAAACAAAATAATCAAATCTGTGCTGAGGGTAGCACACGATTGACGACAAATTAGAACCAAATGCCTAAGTACTCATAGTTATGAAATATAACCACAAGAATGCTGAGTACGAGCAAGATTTGGAAACTGATGCATGGTCGCTCATATCTTAGCATTCCTGAAATTATATCGCAAACTTTACCTTGCCGTTGATAAAATAACTTACACAGCAAGTAGAAGTCAACAATGTAAGTTCTTACTGCAACATGTAAAAGTATAAAACTACAAAAATACCAGCCAAAGAGCAGTCGAGTGTATGACACTGTACATTCGGTGATAATTCACTTGACTTACAATGTAAATTGTTCTTCGTCACTTACCTCTTCATAGGGAAAGAAGTGGCACCCAAGAGGAATAGCTAAAGACTAAAAGACGAAGGGTTCTGCCCGACTGACGAGACTTTACGGTCGAAACACGTGTATCGGGCTGTACAAGAGCCCATTAACAGACCACATGACATATTGGCTCAAATAATAATTATGAGATAAACTGAAATTTGACCGTGGCTTTGACAAAACTGAAATGAAGGTATGATGCAAGTTCTTTTGGTACTTTTTCGTTACAAGGCGATAAGTGAACATGCGATTCCATTTGCTAGACAGGATTTTTTCATAAGATTGTTACTATTCATTCGAAAGCCTTTCTCGCTAGTGCGGTACGTGGCCAGGTTTTTAAAAAAAAAATTTTTTTAACGTTGTTGCAGAGGGGAAACCTTTGTGTTCCATACATGCATTTTCCTCGCAAGACAAAGCTCTTTCTTTAGACTACTAATAATCATTCGATAGCGTAAATTCAAGGACTCCAATGCTGTGCTTATTTTCTGCAAAGACCGTCTCTCTGCAGTATAGCAGGGAAAATAAGATTGATTCACAAACGCGATCATGTGTTAACTGACCAGTTCACGTGCTGCGGGGTGGGGTGGCAAGGAGGGCTGGCGCGATCTCGATCAATTGCCTCATATAAAAATGTGATGCTTGTTATTCAACTAGGAATTGTTTCTCCACTTTGAAAGAAACTCCAGATTAAACGTATGACTCCGATACTACAAGATTTTCTCTACATGTTCATGTACTTTCGTGCTTTTAGCGAGTAATAGTTGAATTGCACAGCCGATGTGAAACATAACTTTATTTTGAATTTCACAACTTTATAAAAGAGTCCTATGAAAATGATCACTAATATTCTGAAGAAAGAGCTCTGTCTTGCGAAAAAATCAAGTGCGTGAAACACGAATGTTTTCCTTTCGCTGGAGCGTTGTAAAAATAGTCTTCTCAAAACGGTTAAGTACTGCGGTAGTCAAAGATTTAAGCTTTCGAATGATTACTAACTTTCCTAAAGAAAGTTGTTCTCCAGGAATTGAAGTCAAATATTCATTTGTCGACTTATAATGGTCATTAACCGTTTTTCGGTAATAGGAATACTAAAGCAATCATCAAAAATTGTCTAAGCTTATGTTTATGATAATTAATCTCTCAGATACTCTCATGCAATGCGGATTGTGGCTCTTGTGGCTCAAGAATTCTGCGACGGTACTGTCCTGAAGGATGCTCTTGCAGGTATACGAAGATTTAGAAGCAATGCTTCTAAAACTTGTATTCAACAAGGTGTATTTGAGATTTTCGTTTATCTATAAGCCATGTTAATCTGATAGCATATTTTGAGCCTTCCAGAGGTCTGGTATGGCATCTCTAGTGCCAGACGCACGCTTCGATTTATTCTCGCAACCGATCCTCTAGAACTAAGGGTAGCGGAGACCGTGCATGTTTCATCGCAACCGTTCCCCTAGATAGCGGCGCGGAACAAGCATCGCTGAACGTTAAGTGAATAAATCACTCAACATTACAGTGATTTACATACGACTGCTCATGGCTATTGCTTTTTATTCTACTCTTTTTGAGACCTCGCACAAAATTCGATATAATCTAATAGCATATTTCGACTCTTGTAACTCCGTTTCTACACTAAGGAAGAAAAAGCAACTGAAACTTGAGATTGTAGAGAAATTTCTGCTACTGTCTTAGAACGTTTGAAAAAGAAGCAATTCCACATTAACTCATTTTGCCTAAGAAAATTGGACTATCATACTATTGCAAATTAGTGATAATAAGTTGAATTCCGTTGACCTGTTCGGGTGAACTTTCAGAGGTGAATCGAGGAAAGAAGAACGATGCAACATTCAGGTGTGCCATTACCCGAAACCATCTTGTTGTCCACCCTTCAAATTAATGACGATCGAAGGAGAATTTGCGTGCGGACCTCAACATGAAGTTAGTTTTCTGCATTGTCGGGGCATAGACGCTAACAGACTTTCTTGAAGCAGGAACGAAATGTCAAACATTTTCAAAAAGAAAGCCAAAACAAAGAAGCCAGGATTTTGCAGATTAGGGAACTCATCCAATCCAAAATCTAAATGCCTATTTCAAGCATAGCCGCATGGTCAATGCCGAATATCACGAAATTAGCGTATCTATAGACTTAGCATTGAGGAGCATTATGGAAGCATGTCCCTGGTTCGATCACCCCCTGTTAGTCACAATGTCCAATCAAGAGTCGACAAAAAAGGGGCGGACACGTCACCATAAATTGTATATGCAAAACTTTTCACGCATTTGTTTGTTTAAGTCGAATACACATCCTGCCATCTCTAATCTGTCTAATAGAGGGCGATATATGATAGGTGACACATCTCCCAGTACTGATCATTGCCTAGCGTTTTACTCTCCAACTTTTATTGGCTGAACATGTCAAGATTAAGCTTTCCATCGGGACACTCAAACGAACAGCGGATTTTGCTGGACACTGATCGAGCACATTTCATAGCATACCTTCTTCACATGGCTTATCCATGTGCGCGATTCCAGCATCTGTCGAAGAACTGTTTCTCGAAGCTTGTCATGCCCACTATTTTACAATCAATTTAACAAATATGTATATAATTATGAAAATGGCTAGTATTAATAAGCGTTGAATGATCTGGTTGTATTACATGTACAATAGCCCGTCAAATCTTTCTTACATTTCTTTCCAGATCTTAATTTCAACTGTGGTCTTGAAATACACGGATCCAGTCCTCGAAAATATAGTGAACGCAAAAATTTTTGACTAACTCACTAGCTGAATGCATAATCATCACACATCGCAGGATCGAATTCATTCAATGCAGTATCGTGAGACTTTTCGGCAATTTCGCCTTCTTCAGTATCTGGAAAAGTCAAATTAACATGAATTCTACTCATCTAAGCACTTCCGTGATCTGAGCAGAAAATCTCAATACATAAACTTCATGCGTACAGTAAACAGCTTCTTCAGACACTTATAGTTTCGTTCTTTACAACTCCTCCATTGTACAAGCCAAAATTCCATCATTTCGACGATGTCTGATGAAATCGAATACATGGCGTCTCCCTGGGGGGACTGATCAAAGCCGGAAGGGTACTTATATGTTATACGCGACAAATGAAAAACTGATCGCTCTCGCTGAATAAGAAATTCTCATAGGAGTGTTAAATAATCACTCGACAGCTTAATCTCTAGCTACACCTCGACGTAAAAGACTTTGAAAACACCCTTTTATGTCGCTACGATATTCAAAATAAATTATGTATTACACCTCCACGCACCATCATTTTTCTCACGCGTGTAATTCGCTGGAAGCACAAGAAGCACGTGAATGTATAGAGAAAGTTTCGTAGTATGTGAGTCAATCATTTACATAAAGTTTCTTTCAAAGTGGAGAACAATTCCCAATTAAAACTTCCAATTAAAAACAAGTTGCATTCCACATGCCAAACCGGATCGATAAATCGCCCCCTTCCCCCGTCCCCTCCCAGCCCCTGCCGTGAGTTGGCCAGTATACAAGGTCGCAAATATGCGAAGCTCGATCCTATTTTCCGTGCTAAACGGCTGTGAAATGGCCTTTTATAGAAATTAAACGGAGTGTTGGAATTACTGGAATCTACGCTATTCAATGATTACTAATAATTCAAAGAAAGAGCTCTGTACAGCGAGCTGCTAAGCACAAGTTTTTCCATTCTCATTCTTTCCAAAGGTTCTACAGCGCTGAAAAAAAAAAGAGCTTTAACAAGAAACAGACACATTTTTGAGTTCTTTGAGACGTGCTATCAAAAGAGTGCCAGCACTTCAAGAGTAAGAGCTCTCCAGTAGAAAATATCAGCGAGATGAGAAAAAAAAACGCGTGGCCGTGCAAAACATAATTTTATTATGAATTCTGAAGCGCTATTAGGGTGTTTTCAAAAACCGGCTACTGCTGTACTCAGAGATTTGAGCTTTCGAATGATTACTAACACTTCAATGAAGAGTCAATGTCCAGAGAAAGGGATCGGTTTTTCATTTGTCGCTCTCTAACATAAAAGTACAGCCAAAAGTTCTATCCCTGCATTCAATGTACAGTTCTTTTCCGTTATCCGGGAACAAATGAGTATTCAACCCCATTCGCTGGACAAGAACTTTTCATGAAAGTGCTAGCAATCATTCGAAGGCTTGAATTTCTGCTTAGTGCGGTACATGACCGTTCCGAAAAGAAAAGAATGAAAAGAAACGCTTCGGCGAAAGAAAAACATTTGCGTTCCACATAGGCATTTTTCTCGCAAAATAGAGTTCTTCCTCCAGATTATTGATAATCAATCGATAGCGTAAGATTCAGCGATTGCAGTGCTAAGCTTATTTTTCTAAACAAATCGTTTCTCTGGATTCGAATATTCATTGCCGCCGCCTAACGGAAAAGAAGGCATTGCACTTTTAGGCACTATATTATCTGTCTTCACATTTTTTTCTCCTTTAGGCGTATCCCAGTACTTTTAGCATGCATCCCAATCTTCGTCTTATTTTAGAACGCCGAGAATACTGGCTGAGCGCGTCTCCTAGAATTCTCGAAGATAACCCAGCCGTGAAGTTCCAAAAAACGTTCGTTGTTGACTGTCGCAGGGTGTTGCAGGATGAGGTAGGACCCCACGCGCGTTGCGACGAGCATCACAATCACTTGGCCACGGCTTCCCCTATTCAATGAAATGAGCTATGTACGTTTATTACGCGTGTTGTTGAGAATTGATGCCTTCAGGCAAATATTATTGCATTCATGGACAAATTCAAAGCAGACAGACTAAAAGGAAAATTGTCACCAGGGTCAAAGAGAGACCATCGCTGGAAAACTTACTGAAAGGTACGTACTTCTGAAGGTGTTCATTTGATAGAACAAAGATTGATCGTAATTATGTTTTAGGCGAAAGTGCAACGCGAAGCCATTCATCAAGAAATCTACAATACCGTTTTTCTCCACGGCATAGCGAGCTTTTTTGTCATTGATTAGAAAGCAGGAGCATTTATACTGATGTCAATTAACGCACAAAGCGGTGACGAAGCTGAAACGTAACGATAAGCAACGAAGACATAAAACTTTCCTATCGATTTAAAATCATGCGATATTTAGAAATCACAGTGATACACATGTTCATAAAACTATTCATCTTCTAAATATGTGCAACTTCTTCCTCGTCTTCCAAAATTTCCTCTTCGTCTTCCTTAGCGTAGGGAACAAGCTTAGGGTAATTTTCGGTCATCAAACGAGTTAAAACATCGCTTGGATCATCATCACCATATAAAGTGGACTCACACTGTGGAAGAACCTAAGAGACACGTTTGAAAGTGTATCTCATCACTTAGAAAAGAAAATTGAACAGTCAGACCTGAGTGAGTATAAAGGTGGCAGTATATGCATAAACTGTACTATCACATATTGAACTAGACAGATGACGCAAATAATCATTCCAAAGTTCAAACGTACATCGATCACAAGCAGAGCGAGCCGGTGACCTGAAATTATGCTACAAGTTGAATCCTCATTTGTGTTGATTTATTTACCCCATCGTCCATCTCCAAAGCAGCCTACATTAGTTTAGAATAAACATTGGTAATCGAAATAAGAACCATCAGAATTTACACATTCCTTGGGTGAAGAACATGTTTTTTCCTCCAACTGTGATATAATTAGCCTTCTTATGACGACAAATTCATTGAAGATTTCGTCTCGTTTCCAAAGCATTTCTCGCCCAGGAAATTGTCGACATGCTTGAGGAAGTGGCACTCGGTAGGTGATAGGCGAGAGGCCCGGCAATTTAAAGGACGAGGTAGAGCTTATAGCCATAGCCATTGTAACATAGCTAATGAGACGTGTGGCCGCGCGTTATCATAGAAAAGAATTGACCCCTTCTGTTGACAAAATTGAGCGCAGATGTTGAAATCTCTGGTGCATAGCTTCAATTGGCTGAACATACTTCTTTGCCGTGATCCTTCCATACCGATTAAAGAAGTGATGGATCAAACCAACACCAGGCAATCGGTCAGTATGACCCTTTTCACTGCAACTTCGATTTTCGGCAATGCTGCGGAATTTCATTGCTCAGCTATTAGTTCAAACCCTCGGCGGTTGTCATGCAGGTTTCATTTCTCGATGGACGTCACGATGCGGTAGAGAAATTCGTTATTCTTGTTGCTGAAGAGCGCACAGAATAAATCAAAACAATGATTTTTCTGAACTTCATGGAATTCTCGTAGAAATTCACTTGATGAGATTCTTCGACACCAATTTTTTCTAATTGCCACAAAACAACTGATATGCTCATATCAAGCTCTCCAGCAAGTTCTCGAACAGATGAGAGTGTTATCGCTCCCACAAAAGTACTTTTCAATGTCGTCATCAGGCCATCTCTAATCTTAATTTTTAGCGCCGATATAACATGACGAAATTACTGGGACCACTCCTGCACCGCACGTTCGTTAATAGTTCTCTCAATAGCTTTTACTTGTTCGCGCTGCATATTGTCCGAGTTTGTATTCGTAAATATGCATTTGTTGCAACTGCTGATTCAACATCTTGAAAGTTAAGCTCTCGCAAACCTACAATTTATAGTATATTAAATTATTTTTGAACACGGCCCGTCACATACACTGTGCATATCCTGGACTTCCTGCTTTATTCAATTTCTAACACTCGTCCTCCACAAAAGTCTCTGCACATTTCACGTGTTGATTCAACTGCTGCTTGAGAATTTCGTTTTCTCTATGAGAGTCGTAGAATGGTGGTCGTGCCAATTCTCCTTGCGATCTTAAGGATATTCGAGTTAAAGCTTCCCCCTGTAGACCTGCGTGAGAGCAATGGAAGAAGATGAACCTTGCGTCCTTGAAGCGTTCATCACTATTCACTGCGCTGTCATCCGTCTCATGATTCCATTATATAAAACGAAAGCGAATAAGATATATTTTACGTTAGCATGTAAAAGTACAGCTTTCTGAGAAATGTTGGTAGAACAAATATAAGAATATAACTACAAATTATGCATTAGTTTCCGAACAACCGTATATCCAACAGGTTACAAAACTGATCACACAAGTAGTTCTTAATTTAAGAAAACCTAAGAAGTATGTCCTCAAAAATGGCGTGAACAACCTATTCTCCTACCAACTATCAAATGATTTTAATACTTCAGCGGACTGTGTTCCGTGCACTTAAGGAACTCGAATATCACTAAATTTTCCCTACGGTGCTTTTAATAAGATCTGGACATTTAGTAAGTGGCTATTACTGTTCTCAACATCCCATGGAACCATGATTAACCTCAGTCCTTGCTAAGAAACATCGACTGTCCATCCCGATAAATTTTTACATGCGGTGTGTGTGGCAGGTTGTCCACTCCGATCAGTGTGGAATACAATCAGTATGCAAACAACCACGTTTTGCAACATTTGAATAGAATGTCGTTGCGTTCATATAGAAAATACACTGAATTCTGCCAAGGAAGGTACACAGCCAACCCACTATGCCCACGAGTCTCCGAAAAACTGTTCGGTAACCTTTGGTCAGTGCTGCATCCTGGTACGCCACATAGCTTTATCAGATGGGGAGATTTAGTGAGGAAAATTCGCGTAATCACCATATAGCTCATGGAAAAGGATGAAGATGTAACACCATCAAGATGTGCCGAACCAGCGTGACAATAATTTATTAACAATTGACCATAAACACTAGAAGAATCCAAAATATCTAACCGTCTGAGAGGCGCCAAATCCCTAGCAAGAGAATGTGCAACACGAGCAAAGTGAATTGCATGTGGTGACAACAGGATGGCGGCGCGGCTATCTCCAGCTACTGTCCAGTCAATATTGAGACCGAGATCTGATAGCTCTTCCACAAGGCGAGCGAGTGCCGACTCAGATTCCAACGCGTAAGGTCGCCACCGCTCCTCCTAAAATGGAGTGAATGTATCGTAGAACGATTTTAGAACAGAGCATGATGAACCCACCGTTATCCGCATCTTGACTCCTTGCATAATATTGTTGAAGTTTGTCTCTATAGCAGATTCTAGTGCCGGAGCAAGTAGACGATGTACCTGTGCGAATTCTATTCATGTAAAAAGTTATGGTCACAACAAAATTGTTGTGTGATTTCACGAACGATACTTTAACTTTTATTTAATATCAAGCTGAGTACGACAATGAAATACAACTACATAATTACTAGAACATGAGCAAAACTCCGAACCACAGGTGAGCATCAAACGCGTGGTTACCAATCCAAGGGCCCACGTGTTACCACTGAACATCAAAACCCTTACTTTGCCTTTCTATTGCTCTATTTTTATTGTCTCGGTACTAAAAGGAATCATTCGCCAATGGGATGGTTTCTTGTAAAGATACGGATGATTCCCGCATGATCAGGATAAGTAAAATAACAATACAAGTCAACGAACAAGCACATTTACTTATTGGAAAAGAACGAAAATTCGGAAAAAAAAACCTCGAATGTCAACTGTATACCCATAGCTGTCAATTCATCCATTGTCTCCATTAAAATGCCCCATGTAAATGCAAGAACCGTCATCGCTGGAGCCACTTCTAGAAATAAAACAAAAGAAAAATGAGGGCATGATCTTAGGACCTGGACTGTGTGCTAAAAACAACAAATATAAGCTGCCAGTTGGCCTATTAAGGCATAAAATTTTCGTAGGTTAGAAGTAGTCAATGTTACAAAATACAAGAGAACATACCAATTACGTGTCTTCGAACGAGTGAAAGCAACAGACTCAGTTCACCTGAACACCACTGTAGCACCTGAAAATTGCCATTTCGTTGAAGAAATTCTACCAACGAGTTCCGTATGATATCCATTTAATAAAAGCTCTATGTAGAAAATCGTTAAATTGAGAATCAGCCCTGAATCTTGAATCATTGAACACCTCATATTGGTACGGAGGGGTCTAAGAAATTGACCTTTTACGCTAAATCTTTCTAATCGAGATGCTTAATTTTACGACACCTGGCAATAGTATTGTGGCTGCGTATGAAACTCGCTGGCCACATCCGTAACTGCAGCAGAGAAAAGTGTGCATAACTGGCGCACATATGACAGTGGCTCTTCCGATACAGCAATATCTTTGACCGCCGATCGTTGTAATGCACTACGACGGCGTAGGTAGAGATCCATAGCGTATGTTCCTGAAATTGATGGAAACAACAAGAATGCAACTTTCGACAGGAAAACACCAAACCTCTTCCAAGCTGAGCTAGCAGCGTTCGAGCCTTCTTCATAGCACGAGGACCGCCGTGAACCGCACCAGGACGACGAACGTCGTCGCTCAGCAGTTGAATGATCGGAAACAGCATTGTAAAAGAAACGACTTTCAAAAAAAATTCTAGTCAAAACACACATCTACCTGGTTCTCGCGAATCTTCAATTGTGCATCTATATTAGGATCTTTCGTTGAGCACTGTTTCCATTCATGGATAATTTCGACTGCTTGATCGAGATCTCTGAACATTGTAAGATTCTAAACAGTTCTAACCACTACGCTACACAAATTTCATACATTCGAACGCTGTTCATTTGACATTAAAACTTCAAAAGTCAGCGTTGACCAATCTTTGGGAGATGCGGAATGCATTCGACTTCATCGAGCATCATTTGATGTGAATTAATGCATAGTTAGTGATGCTATCCTCTCAGAGAAGTCTGGCGTGAATTTACTGACCCCAGAGAGAAGGAAGGCTCGGGGAGCCCTGAGCACGGGATCGAACTGTCGACCACGTGCTGTCCCAGGGCACCTCTAACCACTGCGTCGCACGCGTTCCATTTAACATTGCACATGTATACACATATGTATCCATATGCATATACGTACGTAAAAATAAACATATACATGTATGTACAAAATTATGCACAAACATATATATATATATATATATATGTACATATATACACATATATAAACATATATACATATATATGTATATATAAGTACACATATATGTATATACAAGCCCACGTACATATACGTATCAGTATATATACATATATGTATACGTGTATTATATAGGTAATTTGTATGACTTATTATGAGTATTTAGTTAATAATATGTATAACTGTCGAAGAGATGTCCTATCTCTCCAGGTGAAAGGAGTTTTTCAAAACACTTAACAATTTGCTCAAAATCTGAACTCGAAAATTGTATATATACAGTACTTCTCAAGAAAATTTCTCTGCGAAAGTAACTTTTGAGCTGCGAACAACCATAGTTTAGTTTAGTGATGACAAAACAAGAAAAGTTGTACCTTGCAGATAAAGATCATTGGATTATAACGATTTCATTTCAGCCTTCAAAAGTATAAGAAAAGGTATGACTGCTTGCCTTCGAAAGGTGAAACAATTTCTGAGTATAGATTACTTCTATACGACTCTCAACGTCAAAAAATTTTCAATTCAATACCTATGAGCCATGCAATCGTCCAACTCTGCCGGTAATTCCTGAAGCCAAGCGATCTCGTCCTGATCTGCAGCGAAGTGTTATCGTGACGAAGCAAAAGGATTGTAGAATTGCGGCAGAAGTGGTAGTCAACTCACTTACTTCCTCTTCTTCGGCTTCTTCAATCGTTTTTGGAGTCCCAGTCAAGCTTTGGGCTCGGTTAGCCCGTTCCTAAAATCAAAATATAGCGTAGAGGAGAAACAAACAAAAGCAATCTCTTACTTGTACAGTGACCCGCTTGCCACGAATTGTGGACTGCCTAGCCATGATACCTTCATGCAAGATCTCTCGCTTTGCTTTTTCAAGTTCATCAAGCCACATTTTCTTGACGCGAGAACTTTCACAACGGTAGTATCTATGAAAAAAGTAAGCTAAAATGCTTAGTATATAATAAATAATTAGCTTAACTGTTTATTTGCACTGATTTTTAGCAATTTTATACTGTTATAAATATACATCTAAGTACTCAGTGACTTGCAAAACATTTAACTCTATGCAGGAGTTGAACCCACGCTCTCCCATGCTGAAGGCGTGTGCTACCACTAGTCCACCGGGCCACAGCTCTGTTATCATTTTTTCCATATATCCTGTCGCAGTTTTCAGCAACCAACCATCACCGGATTTAGACGGTGTAACACTTAATGAAGAATTCAAACAATTTACACATTTCAAATAGCCGTGAGCTCGAATGGGTTTGATGCCGTTATGTGCTTATCCGATTGATTGCTGACAGCTACGATAGAAGGAAAGGACAGCAAAAAGGCAGCTTCGGAGCGTGGTGATAGCGTGCGCCCTAATTAGGGGAGAACGCGGGTTCAACTCCCGCCTGGAGTCGAATGTCTTGCATATCACTGAATCCTCTTATATCCATCGGATTTTCATGTTCAGAAGGTAATTCTTTCCACATTCTAGAAGGCCGAAATCGTGCGCAGCGAGTCTCTAAAGTCAAATAAAGGAATCAGTGGTGCTTCTGATATATTTGAGGAATGCACGACTACGTGTTAATGAGTTGGAATTTCACTCAACAGTGACTATTTAGGTTTCATGTGCTAAGGTGATTGAATTCAGCTGTCCAGGCTTCTGCTAGGCTTCTACTAAGGAATCAAAAAAGGAGCATTTTACAAATATCAAACATGACAGCAAAACAAAAATAATACCTTTGTTCTGGGAATACCAAAAGCTTCAACAATTGATCAGCTACTGCGGGTCCACTTTCTCTATCCTTAACGTTAACTACCGCCAAATTTTTGAGAGAAAATGTGGACTCCAAACTAAAATGAATTGTGATAATTAGAACAAGTCGAAAAAATTGAAACGAATACGATGCAAGAGCTTATAATATGCCTGTATTTCCCTGATGGAGTGATGTTTCCGATCAGTAAACGATCTGACAGCAAGATTAGCATTGCACGATGGATGTCTTCCTTGGTTTCTGGATCAAGTTGCATCATTTCTCCGTATAAAAGCACCTTATCAGAAGGACGCATGTTACTGAGAATGCTCTGAAAAGAAAAAAAAAAACGTCTTGCAACTCAAAATTCACGTTAAACTTATGCGGGAGTGCAGGAGTGACAAGCATAAAGCATGGCAGAGCATAGAAACGATAAGTGCATGTAGGAGATTTTCACCCATTACAACTGGGTCTCTAGGTTCCTACATGAAAATCATTCAAATCTATCAAGGGAAGTTGGAAGAAGAAAGAGCCGACGAACACACTACAACCTCTGCACCACTAAAAAGTTCACTGTAAAAGAGAAAACACATGCGTCCTATTTCGAGACACACAATTTTCCACAAAAAAAAATTATGGCTAACAGCCAACGCATATAAGTGCGCGACGAGAAGCAGATCAAAATTGAAGAGAAAGGCTGAAGTATAAACAATGGACAGAAACAAATGCTTTGAGGAGCTTGATAAACTACGATTAATATGAACTCGTCTGAACTCATACGTGGTCAAAACATTACTTTGCCCCTTCAAACATGTCTGTAGCCTGTTATAAATCTCATCGAATTAAACACGATGATTAGGCTCTGGTCGAGTTTTATTATTCCTTAACAATAAAAATTTTACTCTCTTCTCCTTTTCTCCTTATTCGAAGCCTGTAATTCAAGAAGCGAAGGGATTGAAAATGTCAAATTCTGCCAAGGCACTGTGATGACAGCCTGCGTTGCGTAGCAAATATGCGCAGTTTCTAAGTAAGACAACTTTTAACTTTTGATGCTATCGGATTGTTTGCTGTTGACGGCAAAGTTGACTTCAATTCCTTTTAACAAATACCTTATAATGCTGAATAATATGCAAGACTTTCGATCACACGCAAAAGTTGAACTCGTGTTTCACCTACACCGAAAGTGCGTTTTGCCACTACACCACTGAAACGACCGCTCTGCTACCATTCATAGTAAATTATTATTGATGCGCTATGCGCGAAATTTCCCATTACCAGTGGGATGCTTTTGGTAGAGGATGGGTTATTAACTCGATAATCACAATTGAGCAACAACCATCTTGTATAAAGGACATTATGTACGAGGTTGGTTCACTTGAGCGATAAACCCATCAAGAAGAATCCATTCACCACAATTACGAAGAGCTATACCTACAAGGTGGATGGACTATAAACACGGATCAATCGCTCATGAAGGAGACGAAGACAGCAAAAAGTTAGTTGGACAAAAGTTATATAAGAATCTCAAGTAAGCAGAAAAATCCTTTGAGTACTTGCTGGTATTTTGTTCATCTTTAGTTCCATAGATTCAACAATATCCAAGTCTCTAGGTAATACGACTGTCGGAAAATTATTACTAGTCATTGGAAAGTCAGCAGCACTGTTAATAAATTAAACACGTCCGATGTTCGAATAAGTGAATAGGACTTTGATATCAAATCTAAACCCTCGAAATATCCTATCCTTGGTAGTGGTGTCGATTAGACACAATCTCCAGAAAGATCACAGCACGTGGTGATCTGAACTGAGATTCGACTCTCTAGCCAATCGCTTTTCACAGATGGGCACTTAAATACAAATCAAAGACTCTAAGAGGACTTGTTAAAGCGGGAGCTGCCGCCCCTCTACGAGAACACGAGAGATATGTAGAAGAACAAAGAGCAGCATCATGTAAGGGCTACGTGGATCGCACGCATTGATTTCAAAGCACACCGCGCCTCAAAGAATGAGACGTGGTTGAATAAATCTGTTGCGTAAAACTAAAAGACGATATGCGTGAACTTTGAGGAAATAAGTAAGGGATATTCGTACCCAAGAATTTTCATTCGAAAAAAAAGAGAATACTGATTGACGTTGCAGTACGAGGAAATGAAAGATGGTGCAAAAACTTTGGTTATTAATCACTCAAACTGACCGCTATGCCTTCCATCTTTTGCATAAGAACCTGAATAGGAGCGACGGCAGAGACCGATGCGGAATGACTTGATACCGTTTGTAGCGACGACTTATCATCTCCTAAGCAATTAACAAACGTCGTTCAAATCGCAAAGATTCCGAGAAAAAAAAAACACAAAAGTTGCGAACCTGTCATTTGCATGAGATTCTCAATAAGTAACTTCTGGTCAAGAAGAAGTGATGATAGTTGATAGATTTCTTGTTCAAGACCTGCAGCAGCAATTGATATAGAATGTCTTTAGACGACATAGAAAAAAGGATTCTTTCCACATCGCCGCTTTTGTAGCAGTGTTATGATGTTATAACCATATATATCCAAGAAAGATGATTGCTATGCAAAACTTCGAACCATGGGAGGGATTTGAACCCGCATCTCACCCTTTTCAGGAACGTTGCAACCAATGTACTATCGGGGCTCCTCTTCTTTAACTCCTGTTTCCGTACCCTTAGAAAGAATGAGATGCGGGTTTGGCTCCGGCCTGAGCCTCAAAGTTTTGCATATCACTCAATATTTTTGAAAATGAAAGCCACTTGGGCGTTAGATCTTTGATAAACAACAAAATAGCGTTTAGAATAAAAAACCACTCAGATCAGCACGGCGTTATTCTGCAAGAATTTAACCTCTAAGATCGATCAGAATTCGCCTCGGTAGTATAGTGGCTAGTACGCCCCCCGGAAAGGGTGAGACGCAGGTTCAACGATGGATAACATCTACGAACTTCAGTAAGACATCGAGAGACGAAATACTCACGTGAGATCTCCTTGGAAGCGTCAATAAACTGCTGATAATTCTGGAACACATTGTTCTTGAGCATCTCCTGAGATGCACGATTGAGTGCACTCATTTCGCTTCGCAATGTCTGAAGACTTTTCTTCTCATCGCCAGTTCGAACACCTTTCAACCGATCGCGAATATCTGAAAGAACAAGCAGGTTTGGCCATGAAAGGCAGCTGCAGAAGTTCGGAATTTCTTCCTGATAAGCCAAAACAAAGGGCTCTTGTAACAAACTACCCTAAAATCCCATAGATAAGAGCGGTTTGATTTTTGTAACAAAGGTCGCACAAACAAACGCTTTCCGGTAAAGCAGTAACACTTGAAGCTTTTTTCCCAAGAACAACAAAAAATACAAATTACTAAATCAATCGAATTGCTAAAAATTACTTAAATTACTACTGAGTGCTACTTTCCAGCACAGACCGCTCTTATCTATGAATCGCTATTTGCCTTGGAAAAGATCAAACAGCTAAGTTGTGGAATTGAATCTTATTATAACCTTCTGTTTTGGCTAATGGAGAAAGAACTGTTAAGTACTGGGTAAAGCCTTAACAGACAGAAGATCTAGGAACTACTAATTCATTTTCTCATTCTGTCCTTCTTCACAGTGTTTCTTTTTTCGTTGTGCGGATCCCGGTAAATCTGTCATTCACTTCCTTTTTGTCTTCCTCATGAACGTTGTAAAATACTGATCGGGCACGTCTCCTTGTAATCTACAGGACAGCCTTGCTGTGGCGCTCCACAGGGCGCCCGTTGTTGACTGCCGGAGTGTTGGGGTGGGGATCAGCTCCGCGCCGTGCCATGACGAACAGCACATCCACTCGGCCATGGCTCCCATATGGGAATTATAGCGCAAGACATGATGCCCACAAAAGGACGATTCCTTTCACCGCTTGACTTTCGTAGACCCAGCAGGGCGCGTTTGCCAACGCGGAGAGCACAGCACCTCCTCTTTCCCGATTAGTTGCCGACTACAGTACTACTTTCCGCTGCAAGAGCGTAATAAGTCCAAGAACCCAAAAGGTTCTTTCTCATTAAGAGGGAACAAATGAACAACCAATCTCATCCGCTGGAGAGAAATTTTCATAAGAGTGTTGTGACTGTTCGAAAGCTGAGTTTTGAGGCTATCGCCCGACGCCGCCGATTTTACAAAATATCCTTTCAACACGTTGTTGCATCCAGATCAAAAATTCTGTCCCACTTGGCCCTTTGCCTTCATTTCCATCACGCGTATAATTCTCTGGAAGCCGAAAAGCATATCAATGTGTAGAGAGATTTTCGTAATATCTTAGTCAATCGTTTTATCTAGAGCTTCCTTAGGAGCGGAGGAAAATTGCCCAATTGAATAACAAGACATCGATCGTCCCAACTCACCCCGCCCCCCCTCCCCCCGCCACGGCCCTCGCCTTGTCGAATAGACGGTAAACAACGTTGCCAAAAACGTAAAACGCGATCTTAATTTCCTTGCTAAACCGTATTTCCATTGAATAAGCATATCGCTCGAATCACAAAACATAACGCTATAAGATGATTAGTTAGTCTAAAGAAAGAGCTCTGTCTGGCGAGGTTTTAAGCAAAAATCAAAGACCAGAGGAGATCAGAAGGTCAAAAGAACTTTTTGAAAAGCTGACACATTTTTTTGAGTTCTTTAAAGCTTGTGTTGTAGATTGAGTCTAGCACTCTAAGGAAGGCGATGATCCAACGAAATATAAGCGAGATAAGAGAAGAAACAAGTGAATTATAAAACATGATTTTATTTTGAATGCTACAGTGTCATAAAGGAGTGTTTTTTATAAACCGGCGACGTATGGCTGTAACCTGAAGTCTCAACTTTCGAAAGGTTATTAACACTCCTATGAAAAGTTCTTCTCCAGCAAATGAGATCAGTTTTTCTTTTGCTCTCTTATGATCAGGAAGAACCGTTCAAAACTTAGCTGCAGATATTGCAACGAAAGGAAGTAATGAAGTCGGCGAAAATCGGTGCACAAGAGATTGACTCGTTCCCATGCTGAGCCTGTCCACGGAAGTCAGCCGGATGAGCATATAAAAGGTAGGGTAGAGCTTTCGGCGTTGATCAATCCCCAAGAAGTACGCCATGCATTCGTCTTCGCCTAGCATCGTTAGAGGCAACTGAATGCAAATCTGGCCTTTACTGACTCGCGGTAGCCTGCCGATTAATAAGGCAGTGGAGCTATCCTGCCAGACAAGTCTTTCACCAGATGACCGAGCCCGGAGGGTTGGAAGGCTTGGTGAGCCTGGAGCGCGGTATCGAACCATCGACCATGTGCGTGAGTAGGGCACCTCTACCAAAGGGCCACACGTACCCTTTCCAGTCATTAGAATCGACAACTACGAGCAAGTGCGGTTGGAGAAAGAGCCAACAAATTGCGCAAACGCGACTTAAAATTGCTGTACACGAGCCACCCTCATGCCCTCATCACTCCGATTTCGGTGAATTGGGGAGGCACTGCCGAGCGACAACTGAAGCACCATGAACTTCCTCTTCTATGTCAAAGTCTCTTAGTACCTCACCAACAAGAATTCTATTTGTTTATCCGTTTTTCTGGAGTCGTATGTGTTACAAATATACCCAATGATGCTGAGAGATGAGCAAAACATTGACACCAGACGGGGATCGAACCTGCAACCGAACCGTTATCATGCGCCCCGCAAAGCATGAAATGCGGGTTCAATTCCCGTCTGGTGTCAAAGTTTTGCACATCACCCAATATCTCTTGATATTCTTGGCTGAAACTCACATTCGGACGGAGAAAAGCTATCCGACAAGAGTACCGCATCGTCAGAGATCGTGACGTCATCACCAGATGGCATATCGGTATGAAAAGGCAATCACTAAATACGAATACGGCTTCCCAACAGATCTGGAAGCATGTGTATCAGGCACATGGAGTAAAAGAAACGACGAAGTGAGGCAATAGAAATGTAAACCAGCATATTTCCTAATCTCAGATTTAGACTCTGACGAGACTTCATGATTTGTAAATCGTAGAGACCTCAGATCCTAAGAAATCGACCCAAAACACTTGAGAGGACCCAAGAAATCTGGATAAGCAACTCAGACAATTCAAGAAAACCCAAGAAATCCGGGTAACCAACCTAAGAAAGATCCTCAAAAAAACCAAATCCAAGAGTAAACCGGAAATTCAAGAAGAACCTACCCACGAAGCTTGACCTCTTTTTGGCTCGTTCATTCTAACCCAAGAAACCAAGAAACCAAGAATCTTAGAGATGAACCCATGAGCCAAACCCGAGAAAGACCACTAGGAAGCGCAATCCAAAAATTGACCAATAATTCAAGAACTCAGAAAGAATCTACACAAAAAGCATCAATCGATCAGTGAATTGTACCGGAAAACCCCAGAAAACCCAGATGAAAACCAGGAAAACCCAAGAGGGCAAGCTGCGAAATTAGAGAAAATCCGAAAAAACCTCGAAAAAAAAAGCTATGAACTAGAGCAGAGAACGATTTCCAAGAAGCACAATCCAAAAATTAACCAGGGATCCATGGACTCAAAAATGACTTACTGAAGAAGAACGGTCATTTCCTAGACTCATTAATTTTGACCCAGAAAACCTATCAACCTGAGAAACTAGGAAAACCCAAGAGGCCAGCCTGAGAAACCAGAGAGAACCCAAGAAATCCTCAATACAAACCCAAGAAGGATTCCAGAAAAGCAGAATTCATGAATGAACAAGAAAGCCAAGAACTCAAGAGGAATTTGCAAAGCACGACAGATCTTTGACCCATGAATTCAAACCCAAGAAACTCAAGAGTTTAACCTGAGAAACCAGAATAACCCAAGAAATCTTAGAAACCAACAAATAAACCAAACCCAAGGAAGATCCCCAGGAAACAGAATCTCTGGATAAACCAAGAATCCAAGAACTCAAACAGAACTTACTTGAGGAAGCATAACCCGTTCTATACCCCCGAACTGAGACCGAAGAAACTCAATCCCAGGTTGGAAAACTACAAAGACCCGGGGAACTATTGATTTCATGGAGGGACTCCTGAAAGGAACCCGCAAATCCAAGAAAGAAGCTAGAACTCCCGAGCAACCCTACCCAGATCGGTTGACCTTTGACCCCCACCCCGGCGAATTTCGCTCTCCGACAAGCCAAATCACAAACGTCTAGCGCGCGTTTCAGCCGCCGCTGAGCAGCGTCACGTTCTGGGCATCATGCCAATGCCACGGCTTACGCATTGTTGATCTGATCGATCGATTCGATTCGGTCGTATTCTGAGCTCTACTGTTTCTCGACGACGATTCCACTGCTCCTGCTCATCTGTGGGAAGTATGGACATGCAGTCGTCGAGCGACTCGTCTCTACCGAAGCCCGGCGATCTCGTCTGGGCGAAAATGCGCGGATTTCCGCCTTGGCCAGCGAAGGCAAGTCGATTTCCCTTGGATTCTTTCCAGATTATTCCGTCGATTTTTTCGTCTTTTGATTTTTTCGTTTTTTTCGAAAATGTGCGGCAGGCTATTTGTAACAAATTGTTAGGCTTTACACTTTTAGTGTTGAAATTCAAAGAGAATTTTTCCAATTTGACCACCTTTAGCGGTAGCGCGATATCACGGGTATGCTCAATGATGTTGAGTGTTGTGCAAAAATTGCTGCGTTAGCTGGGACTCGAACCCGCGTGTCATTCTGTCCGGGAGCGCGTGCTCTCTAACCCGTTGCACTATTGACGCCCGTTTTGGCAACACCTTTTTTCTACCTCACAGCGTATCTATCTGTCAGCAACCAGCCGTCAACGGTATGGCACGCGTAGCTCCTATCGACATCGAGCCGACTAGGTACATTGTAACATCATGCCACCGCTAAAGCCGATCAAATAAAAAAAATTCTGTTTGATCAACAGTGCCCAATATCTTTGAGCATAAGTAGGTTCAATGTCGATAGCGACTACCCGCGTGTTATCGCTGACAGTTGGTTGCTGGCAGATGGATGCACTGTAGCGTAAGAAGGGTAGTGCTACAGCGGGCGTCACTAGAGCAGCGGTTGAGCACGCACCGCCGACAGGGTGAGATGCGGGCTCGAGTTCCACCTGACGCAGAGGTTTTTGCACATTACTCTACATTACTGGGTGCATGTTGGAAATATCTCATAAAATGTCCTTTTCTCTAAAATAACTTGTTTGAAATTGGTATTCCTCCTTGGTCTCCAACCTCTTGTAAGTTCTAGCTAAGATAGGAAAAGACGGTTTGTAAAATATTTGTGTTCTAATAATTGCATCGTGGTTGAGGGGGATGAGCCGAGTGGTTAGTGATTCTGCGCGCGACTCGACGCGGAGTTCATGCCATAGTCTCCAATGCTTTCTGTCATTCAATAACGACACTTTACGAAACAGCTCCAGCCTAGGTTTTCTCGAAATCAATAGGAGACGTGCTTGGCCAGTATCCTGCGATGGTGAAGAAAATAAATTTCTCGGGCAGGCTCGAACACAGTGAAGTATGCCGAGGTTCGATGAAAGGCGGACTTTTGAACTATTTGTATTGATGTTATTGGCACATTTGAATGTTTGTTGTTATAATTCAAAAGTTCGACTTTCTATAAACCCCTTCATATCCAGTTGTTATATGAAAATCGAGAAAACATATTGATTAGCTGACGCGAGGTTGGTAAATTTGTCGTAGAAGTTCGGCTGACGTTTCGGCGATCCGCCTTCTTCAGAACCTCAAACTTGGGTAATTAAACCTTGATGTTTGTTGTTAATTATATGTCTAGATTGCTACACTGTTTGGATCATTTCCGTCATCCGCTCCCAGTCCGGCCCCTTCGGAAAAACGTAGTTTTCATCGTTTTCAGTGCTTGGGTAGTCATTGAAAACCTTATATTCTTGAAATATCTCAAGATGGACTCTTCGAGAATTTCCTCTTTGATGCGCTACAATAGCAAAAATAAAATCATGTTTCTCGTTCAAAATTTTTAGGTGAATAGCCCTTTTGCTTTCAACTTTTAGTAGCCATTCGAATGTCTAAATCTCTAAATTCTATTGATATATTCGGTTTTTGAAAAGACTTCTTTAGTGCGGTGTATCAGCCTTAAGAAAGTTAACTTTTGCGCTGCGCGGCATTCTCAGCAAGCCACCGCGCTTTTTCCCGTGCCAATTTTGCAAAATTCCATGTTCTTATGTTTCTTATAGCGCACTATGAGGTCTTTTCTAAAATCCAAACACATAACTGGAATTGTCGAGATTCAAGCTATCGAATGGTTATTTAAAGTCTAAAGGAAAAACTCTGTTCAGCGAGAAATGTTCGAACGAGGAACATATCTTTTTTTCTGCTACAGCAAACTAAAAAGGCCATTTGGAAATAAAGCACATTTTTTGATTTTTTGGTACACGACCAATTGAATGACTACTCAGACTTTGAAAGCAACCAAATAATACGTTTTCCCGCGATGTTGAACTGGGGCGGAGAACGGAAATTACGTTTGTGTTTATAACCTTCGGTTTGTTTATAACTTTGTTGAAGTCTGTTTATGACTCTAGGTTTTAACCTGATATGTTCGTAATGTTTTTCTTATTTTAGGTCTTAGAAAAAGACAAAAACACCCCGTTGTCTCGGATCCCCGTTATCTTTTTTGGAACAGGAGAAAAAGCCTTCATGAAGCCGTCGGACGTTTTCGATTATTATGAAAATAAAGCGCAATATGAAATTCCGAGGAAACATAAAGTGAGAGAATTTCAGTGTTGTTTTTTGGTCACTGTTTTCTACCATGTGTTTGATTAGTTTTACCGCCTATCTCTTTTGAGTATTATGATATACTAGTTCCTCTTCTTGTTTTTAGGGTTTTAACGAAGCAGTACACGAGATTCGAGTGGCAGCCGGATTTGAAACATTGTTCGATGCTGACCCGTTATTCGGCCCTGCCACGTCTACTAAGACTCTTTCACCTATGCTTTGCGGAGCAACTCATGACGAACTAAAAACTAGGACTGGTACGGGGAAAATGTTAGCTGATGTCTTCCTTTCTGGATTCAGAAGACGACGAGCTGATTCTGCATCTACAAGGTTACATTGTTATTTATTTATTACACTTATTGTTATTATGGTGCTGGTAATGTAATGTAGATTTCTCAGGGTTTTTTTCCAAATTCTGAATTTCTTAATGGAATATTCTGAAGGAACTATCTTCTAGATCTCGATCAAGAACGAGTAGTTCTGCATCTGCTTTGAAGAAGCTTCATAAAGCGATGCATCGACGCCGAATGGACAGCGGTAGTTCAGCTGGATCACGTCGTGTGAAGGGTCTCGGAGGATTCACTGATCGCGGACTCGACCTTTTTGATAGCTTCCAGGTGATTGATTCTAAAGCTCATTCTTTTTGATTTCGTCATCAATTTCGAAATAAGTTTCTTCTCTACAAAATATCAAAATGCTGTGTCAACCTGTATCGGAGTAAATTTTCGCATAAGACCATATATTTTCATCTTTATGCCTTGGTTAATGAAAGGTCCCAGCTGAATACATCAGGAATCGGTTTGCCAATTATTGCTCAATCAATTGAAGGAGTCTGTATTATGATCAAAAGCTGATGTGTAATGGCATAACATCTAATTCCACTATTTTGGACGTTGGTAAATCTATTAATATTGGCTATCTCATGGCGAAAAATCCTCCTGACACAGTGCTTCCCTTTGTTACTAATGCCATCCATAAATTCCATTTGTTAGTGAGATGTTTGTAAAAAGGAACAACCGACGCGATATAAATGCGTACGCTTGCTCTTTGGCCCTTGTGGCGCAGTAGTGAGAGATACCGAGCGACATAAACGGTGGTCGGTGGTGCAATCTCCCGCTACAGGCTTACCAAGCCTTCCATACCTGCGGGGTCGTTTAGTTGGTGCCGGACATTCTGGGAGGATAGCAACACTGACTTGATGCATGGCTTGGCGACCGCAAGTCATTGTTAGGGTCAAATATGCATCCAGTCACCTCAAACGATGTTTGCTGGAGTCGTATTTATGGCGCATCCCTAAGGGTTTGATCAACGATGAAAGCTGTATTTGAAATTTATGCCTGCTTCGAAATCACAATTGAATAAGCCGATATTTCAGTTTCGTTTCAATTTTCTGTATTCCAAGAATTTGTTGCAAATCCAAGAATTCATCATGTGTAAGGCCTTAATAATTACTTCTAGTTCTCTGGAAGTGTAGCTTAGCAAGAAGTGTAATCTTATTTTTCGCTGAAATTTTTCTTGTTCTTTTCGCAGTCAGTACTTTGATTGTTTCAGACATATTCATTAACGTTGAGTAATATGCGAAACTCTGAACGTCAAGTAGGAGTTATCCCCATATCTCCCCTTTCCGGGACTGAGAAAGAGTGGTGGTGGATACGAACCCGAGTAGTACGTTGGTTAGCTCGCCCCCCGGAAAGTGTGAGACACGGGTTCAGCTCGCATGCGAGGTTCAAGGTTTTGCACATTACTTAACATTGTTGCATATACGATTATACAGTCATGCCACGTGAAAGAGCGTTCATATAGAGAATTTTTATCGATTACATTTTTTTGAAATAGCTCTTCGACGTTGTATAGCCAGTTTTTAGTGCCTGGATGGGACCGACTTTAATGTGCTAGATGAAGAAGTAAACCTGCTTGCTAATGACGATGTTAGGTCGAGCCGATCAAAAAGGTCTCATCATTCTATGAAACTTTACGATGACTTATTGCTCAGTGGATTCTCTACAAGAATTAGAAACAGGTCAGGAAGTGCAAGCGATGGGGGCAAAAGAAGCAGGTATCTTTTCCACTACCAATTTCTCCATTCAGCTTTATCGTTTGTACTTATTCTTTTATTGTTTTATGTTTTTGCTTGATATTTGCTTTATATGGTCATTCATTATTATCGCCATCATTGTTCTATACGCGGTCATATGTGCACTTTCAATGAAATATCCAAGTGTCGTGCTTTTTGAGTTACTTTTTAGCTTAATTTCTCTTCAGGTTGATATCAGGAGTATCTGATGTTTTTGATGAGATTGCCTTTAATAATGAACTCAACCTACAAGAAGCAGCCGAGCAGCTCTTGCATGCGTTAGAAGACATTCCATCGGGAAGTAGCGAGGTGACTTTTGAAGTGTGAATGATTGTCATCATAGTTGATATTGTCTGTTTCCAATGAGCCTTATCTCTTCCATATGAACTTTGGTAATTCAGGTATAAGCTTTGGATTGACAGATTATAGTGCATTGAGTGCAGTCTTTCTCAATCTTTGGGGACCATGGACCCAGCCCTCTACATCTTTAGCCCCAAAATGTTGCGTCTACCAATGGCGCGCTCGCAGCTAGAAGTGTTTTCTTCATACGCAACTCCCTCCGTTGTTAGACGCCATTATTAGACGCAACACGCTGGGAGCTAGACACCATTGTTAGACGCAAAACGCTAGCGGTTAGAGAGATGGAGGGTTGGGTCATGGTTTCGAAAGTGTTGATTTATCACTTTGAAATTCTAATTTTCAAGACGGTGGAATTTTTTTATACGTAGGTTTGATACCTCTACAGCAAAGCAAGTTTTCTGTATCACTCTGCTAAAGGATGGTTTTCTCCACACTCTTATAAACATTTTTGCATTTATAAGTTTTAGGCGCTAAAGAAAACTCCAAATATGGAACGCAATTTTATTTTCGCACTATGAACGGGTTTTTGAAAACCAGACTTAGCTTCAGAATCACCAAGATCTGTTGGGAATGTTAGCACAGCTATCAAACAGCGGACCACAAACCCTAGTCGAGCTAAGAAAGCAGACCGAGTGTGAAATGTAATTCAATTTTCGCTTCTACGGCGTTATGTAGGCCTTTTTAGAAATAAAGCACAGTTTTGAAACCGCTGAAATTTTAGCTTTTGAGTGACTGCTCAAAGTCTGTACAGCGAAAAAGAGTTCCGGAAAGTCGAAAGGTCGGAAGACCCCTCATTGTCCGCTAAAAGTTGACGTTTATGGCCTACTTTCATACTACTGATCTCTTAATAGTTTCAAGTTGAAAGAAACGTTTTGCATAGATTTCCACTAAACCCACTATCACTTTAAACCAGCAGTGGAGCGGTAGAGTGCATAGTCTTGAAACTTTGACGCTTTGTTTTTTAAAGTGTTTTAATTAACAAACAGTTATCAGCAGTTGAAAAATATGTCAGTGAATGGCTTCTGATATTGCCACTCTATTACTAAGCAATGGAAAGAAATGGACGAACTTTTTCTTTGATTATTTCGTTTTTCGTTTGAGAGTAGAAAATTCGAATTACTTCTCTTGTACTGCTCAGACATTGCATACTTTTATTGTTTCATAATGTTCTGCATTTCTTTGAACTACATCTATGTGTACATTCGTTCATTTAGAAATTGTTTATTTATTCTTCTAGGGAAGACCCGGTACGCCGGAAGCTCCTACACCACTTCTCAATCCCGCGGTTTTCTGCACAGCTTGTGGGTGCGAATGCAAGTCTTACGATGGGAAATTGAGGTGAAGAGACATGTAAATTAAGGCAATTGCAATAGCATTTTTTTATTTGTAGGTGCACGTCTAAGTTCTGCAGAAAACTAAATGACTCTCCTGATAGTCATGGTAGCAAAAGAGGATCTGAACACTCCATTTCCACCACTGAATCCAGTGTTACCAGTTCGTCCAAAACCGAGGTCAAAGTCGATCAGAAATTTTTTGATCATAAAGAGGGTCAGAGACCGTATCTTGTTTGTCCCAAGGTATTACTCTCACTCTTCAAACTTCCATATTACTTAACCAATTGAGACGTCTTTTAGGAGCAAAAGAAAACAGATTATGATGTTTTGGAGCAAGAGAAAGAGTGCGCCGCTACACTAACATCGTTCTCAAAATCAGTGCTTCGTAAACGCAAATGTATGCGCTCTCCACCGAGAAGAAAAGTCAAAAAAGAGGTGTGTTTGTTGCGATTTCGGAAGACAGTGTTATGTCAGCTGTGTAAGACATCTTGAATTTATTTCTTTTTATTACCTCCAATCCTTCACGGTGAGGGTCATTTTCGACTCTCACATTTCCAGAGTCGTTTTTCACTGGGTAAAGGTCATGCGAGATCTTAAATCTCTGCGTTTACAACACTGTGCTTGGTTTTTGAAAAAGCCTCAAAAATTTCAATTGCTCCCGAAACGAAGAAAAGTTCTGACAGTACAAATCTCGACGATTTTGAAGCTGAATGTGGTTTTTTCGACGGTTCAGATCTATAATGCGATCTAGGAGCGCGGTAGAGAGTAAGTTTGGGATTCGGAGTTTTCTTCACTTATATGAGATGAATGAATACGTACAAAAAATATATGCGCGTATAGGGAGATTTGGAGTGTTAAAGTAAAACAGAAAAGCTCAAGTTTTTTTTTTCTTTCTAAGAAGATAAGAAAAATCCCTATTTCGCAACAAAAATCGCGTTCGTATGCAAGAAGTGATGAACAGCCATCCGAAAGAGCTGATTCCATTCATTCCCAAGATATATAGAATCGATCACAGTCACAGAGAAGATCTGTTTAGCCACGAGAATGGTTGGATTATCGCAATATTCTTGTGTTTGTATTTTGCATCGTACTTTGTCATGAAAAGTAGGCGGTGAATAATTTGAAAAATGCCCTTTATGGCGTTCATATTTGAAATTTTCTGAAATCGATTATCATTCTAATACCTTTATGCTTCTAACGAAATCTGTTGTCCTTCTTCCTATGAACTGTTATGGAATACTCCTAGTTCTGGGAATTTTTCACATTTCACCAATTTCTTGGGTTCACGCGTACATTATTTCGACTGTTAGCTCTGTCTCACTTACTAATCCTAGATGGAATGTGTAATTACAAGTTATTTGTTCAATATTTCTTCTAACTACTTGTCGAAGGTTTTTTTTTTAGGAACTTTCGGATGATAACTATCAAGTGCCGTCTAAAGAAGCGAAACCTGAGAAAGTTGGTTTTTTTGATTTACGATTTATTGACGATTTTTTTGTAGTCCTATCCATTCTTGTTAAGATCCCCACTCCAACTCCTCCACGAGATCTATCATTATTTTCGCCAACTTTGCCTCCCCCAAGGAGTAATGATTCTTGTATGCCAGGCGCTGTTACGCAAAAGAGAAACGTACGAGATGGAAGACGACCGAGACAATAGTAACCTTCTTTTCATTGAAAGACATAATCCATTTGCACATGAATATGTATCTACACGTGTATATGTATATATATATATATATATATATATATATATATTATTTATTTCCATATATACGTACATGCATATGCATACACGTATGTGTGCACGTAAGCACATGTATGTACATGTATATGAGCACATATATATACATGTATATACATATACGTATGTACTATTATATATACATATGTATGTGTATGCATATGCTTTTTGCAGCAAAGTTGAAAAAACGCCGCCGATCAGTGCGAGCGGCCAACGGCATTGCACATTCTGCAATGGCCAGGTTCGGCCGCAAATGTGTGGCAGCAATAGGCACAGGTATCTTAGATTTCATCATTGTGATGTGTCTACTAGCAGAATTCTAATGATTTAATACTATAGATGGCGCTGTGTTGATAAGAAGTGTCGAAAATGGTATGGATGGGTCAAAAGTAATGAGGAAATTCCAAAATACGTTGGTAAAAGGAGGAGGAGGTTACATAGCAATCGCGCAAAGAAGGTGCCTTCAAAAGCTCATAAAGAGAAAGAAGAGGATGATATGGGTTTGTGATGTTTACTATTACTCGTTGAACTTCCTACAATGGAAGAAGATGTCTTTAGGGCCGGCATCTTTGTCATCGCAAGCTGAAGCCGCTTTAGCAGCAGCTGAAATTCAGTCGATACGAAGTGATGAGGCTACTGATCCCTTTGCTGTAATAGAAGAGGAAAATGTTCAGGTATAATTGGTAATGAACGAGTAGAATTCAATGCCGTTGAAGCATGGTATTCTTTACCAGGAGAGGAAAAAGAGACTTGGGCGCCCTCCTAAAGAGCACGGTCTTAAAATACGTCTGAAAGGAGCAAAGGAAAGAAAGGAAGTGAGTTCCAAGGTGATCGTGTATATACACACATGCATATAAACATAAATGTATATATATATATATATATATATATATATATATATTGTATACTGTTCATGTGTACGTATACGCACATACATATACATGTGTATATATGACCATTTTGACAGTATTACAAGTAATCAGTACTATTTCTCACGATTACAGGAAACTCGTCAGAAACGTAAGTATGTGCGACGGAGCGACATACTTTTCGGCAAAAATAAGTCACTCAGCCAGTCAAGTGATGAGAAGAAGCCATGTTAGATAGAATATCCGTGATTTGTTTTGTAGCTTTCAGAACTTTCTACAATCTCTCCGATTTTTTAGGTCTGGTACCTCTTACAGAGGAAGAAATGAACTTCGAGCCTTGTGGAATCGAGAAACGTGTCAGATGGTGGTTAAGCGAAAGGCGAAAAGTTGACCCTAGCCCTGAGAGGTTTGCTTTGTGCGAATTTTAATTCCGTTACTTCGAGATTTGTTGAGGAGTAATATTCTTGTTATAGATCATTCGAAGCAAGCGTGATTGATTCGTGTGCCGCTTTTCGAATGTTATCACAGGCATTTAGAGCCACGGCAGTGACTCGGTTTGTAGAATCATTCATTTTATTTCTTCCATGTCTCTTTTATGTACCTTTTCTATTTTTATCTATACCATCCTATCAATGCTCTTTTCTATTTTGTATCCAAAAAGAAGCAGTGTTTTAGTGCTGATGAAGCTCAGTCGGTAAGTGGTGCGCTAGACATTCTAATGGATTCGCTCATGGGTTCTTTTGGACCTCTTCTCACGGTTGCCTCTATCGCTTTCAAAAATCTGGTAAGCTCGCTTATCTAAATCTCATGAAAACCTGCTTATTTTCTTGGAAATAAGACTATATAATATAACGATTTCGTAACAGTAAGATTCAATAGTAAGAATTTTAACGCCAACTTTTGCAAATTTCTCATGATATCACTTTAAAATTTATAAACAAAGTTCTTGAGCAATGTTTATCAAAAGATTTCTTGATCCAACAGATTCCCGATGATCTTGCTCAAATGCTGTGGAACTCGTCAGCTGTTCATATTCCAACATTCCAATAGTCATGACATCACCGAGGTCCGTCTTCCAGGTTTTATCTCTTGAAAGTTTTAACTGTGAATAATCACTGTATGTTTATAGAATGAGACTGTATAATATGATTGAGTTATGTTTTACTAAGAAGACCAGTGTTTGCATTGCCGTTGTTGTGCTGTCAATCCTCACTCACTGTATTTTCTATCTCCCCTTTATCCCATGATCTCACATTCTGTTGCGTTTTTAGGCTTTATTATGCCTGTAGAATTGGTAATCGGATTATTTGGCAAATATTGTTATTATTAGATTCATGTTATCATAGATGATATATCATATCTTGTTAAATAATGAAGTTCGTTCATAACTTTGTCAGTGATTTTTTGAATATCCAATAATCGCTTTAGAGTGACCAAGAATGTTTTTTCTCTTAAATATGAAGTTGTGATGGTTAGCGGTAAATCTCATGGCCTTAGTCCACCCGGCTGTCTTTGGGATTGAGGAGAGTCGTCTCGACTAAATTTCAACGACATTTGTGAAGAGGAAATTCGTAAGCACTACAGCTGAGTTATTCGTAGGACTTTGCGAAGGCATGCCATTTGAAATCAAATGCGAGAAGTATACTTCTTTGAAAGTAGTTTTAATGGATCAATGCCCTAGTGTCTTAAGCTTCAATGGAAAAAACGGTACTTTTTAGCTATCGCCGTGTTTCAGCCCGCCCTGAAAGACGTGTTGTTTGCTTTTTTAGTTTTAGTAGTCATTCTACAGCTTAAATCACGGAAACTTCATGATGTTCTATTTTCGGAATTGCTTTCTTATTGCGCTGTAACAGTGACGATGTTTGACGCTCAAGCATTTTTGGTGAACAGAGTTTCTCTTTCAAGCTATCAAAACTATTCGATAGCACAGATCTCGACGATTTCAACGATGTAATTGGTTTTTGAAAAGGATTGCTTACTGCGCCATAGTAGTCAAAAGAAGATTTGGTTTTGCAAATTTGGCACCAGAATGAGCGTTTTGGGCCAATGATGCAGAATCCCATCCACATATCGGCCGGCAAAAGCGCTGCGGATTGATGGTAATGTTGCGCTGCGCAAAACCTAATTTCTTTCAGCTGTTACACGACACTAAGGAGTCCTAAAAAATCAGATGCACCGTTGAAATCGTCGAGTTTTCAGCTACCGAATGAGTACTAAAGTTTGCAGGAAAACTCGTTCTGTTCGGCGAAAAGGGTTTGAGTGTGAAACATGATTCTTATTTTTCCTAATAAAGCGCATAAAAAAGTCGTTTTAGAAACTTTAGTAGATCAGCTGGTGGGTAGCCAAGAAGTCTGAGTGAAAGCTGGCGCTAAATTTGCCGACAATTAGTAAGAAGAGACTGTCTTGTTCCACATCAAAGTTCACAGGATACTGGAAAAAAAAGATGATACAAACACTAACCTTTTCAAAATGAAGTTCTCCTTTGAACAGCAAGAAGCTAAGTCATGATAGATGAACGATGAAAGGTAGTGGGAGCAATCGCAGGACAGCACCACATCATAAGGCCATTGCGATCCGGATTGGCACATCACACGATGGGTAGCCAAACAGTCTGAGTGGAAGCGTACTAAATTTACCGACAACTTTCATTTTAAAAAAATCTGTTCTTTCTCCACACCAAAACAGGCATGTCATTGAAAAAAGGTAGGAGCACTCATCTTCTCTGAGATGAGGTATTTCTTAAAGAACAACAAAAAACAAATCTATGGCAAAAGTACGAGGAGAGGCAGTGAGAACGATGGTAGCATTCGGCCAATGTGATCTGGACAAGCAGATCAGATGGCGGATAGCCAACAAGTCTGAGTGGGAGCGGGCTCTAATTTTGAATCCGATTATGCCAGGATGAAATCGAGCTCACTAACTATCCAATATGGTCAGCTTGTTTTCTACAATTCTAAGTGTGTAGTTTCTCGTTTAATCTTGTTATTGATCTAGTAACTGCCGAAATAAAAAAATTAAATCATTTCTTTTTTATGAAGAGGTGGAAAGAATACTTCAATTGCATAGTTCGGGTTTTTTACCTTGAAAATGTCAAATCGATTTTTTTTAAAAGTTACGTTGTGGTAGCCGACTGATATAGTTGTCTCAGCGCGGGATTTGACGAAGTTATAGGTAATACTATAAAAAACTACTCATTTATATGAAGTTTATAAGTTATATACATCATATAATGCAGTTTGCTAATTTTAGAAATTTGCATTAGCATCCTAAAATTTCGCAGCCATAGCATCAGGAAGTCTACACCCATTTCTCAAAACTATACATTCTAAAGCAAATTCTACTGCTATGTTCCGTAAGTGGCATCGTCATTCAGCTTCCTTTCCATCGATTATATGATACATTGTGTTACTGATTAAATGTAAGTTGGCTAAGAGACTTCAGAATCAATCTCTTGTCATGAAAGAGACTGAACAGAATGACGTTCTAGAGCAGTACTGAACCTCCAGTAATCTCTCGACTGCTTCAATTTGGTACTCCCCATCTCAGTGCGGGGACTGATGGATCTTCTCATCTAGTCAGCAACGTTTTCTACAACACATTTTTCGGTATTCATTATTCTGTTTATCTCGATGACAATCAGCTTTTGGAAATGTTAGCTACAAGTAATTTTGAAGAAATCTGTTGATTCTCCTCACGGAAGTAAGAAATAGCTCGTCCACAACAAACTGACTGTCATGGATGATCCAGTGAAATAAGGTACTATAATGACAGACGATTGACCGCTGGGTAAATCAGAGTAGTCACCACCATACTGTATTCGCACTCCTATTCGCTTTCTTCAGATTTTTATGCGTAAACGTAGCAGGGCTAATTTCGCACTATTCTTCCCTACATACTTTGCTGTTGCTTTCGATGAATAATCGATCGATGTTCAACTAATTTTCAACTGACATGATTTAACGTTGTAAAATTATATCACTAATCAGTAAAACTTTTCCGGGACAACCAATGATTTCGAAACAGTATCGAGTATGGGACAATAATAGTTCCGCAAAAACGTTAGGTGCTAGAGAACTCTTATCGTTCATCACAAGGAAAAAATAAAGTTTCTCGAATTATGAGACTTCAATGAGTGTTCTCGATTTCGCAGTGAGTTCGAATTTCTTTCAGAAGCTAGGAACAAGCCACAGTCTAATGCGTGGGACGAGATCACATGTGACTGTAGGCAATCCTTCTTACTATCGATTTACGGGTCATGGAATCTACCCTAAAGATTTTATGGAGTGCATCTAGCTAACTAGATTGAGTGTCAATTTGATTTTTCCAGTTTCTGAGGTGTAAAACGAAGAAGCTTCCTCTGACTTTTTCGTCTCCTCATACACCGACTTACCACAGCCCATGCGAACATTTGCAAGCTCATTTTAATACCTCGAGGTCGGGAGCAAAAGCAGTTTGAACTTGGAGAACGTTCACAACCCTTAACTCTTTGTTACTTACATTGCTCTTGTACCTGAGTGTAGTTTCATTATGGAAACCCAATGCTTTGTAATTTGATTTCAAGCCTTGCTGCATACAAAATATACTACTAAAGTGTTTAGAGTCTTAAAGTAAAGAGATTTACTTCATATTTGCAACTTCCGCTGCAATCACTTCCTAATGATCGCTGTAAGGCTTTCACCAATTGTTACCACCTGTTTATCTTCGTTTCACGCAAAAAATTAACATTTTTGCAATTTTTTACAGCTGCTGTTTCCGAACACAATCCTTCATCTCGTTGTTTATATGGGATGTAGATATTTCTCTCCCATTAAGATGCGAGGATGGAGATGTTCTTCAGATGTTTTGATTGTTCTTGTTCTGTAAAATCTGTAATGTAGCCGTTGAGTTACCTAAAAAAGCATTCCCAGCACGTCTTTAAAATCAAAGGCGTTTGACATGAGCTCGACTATAGCTCACATCTCTAACCCCTAAACAACCTAACCAAATCGTTGATTTGCTTTAGCATTTCATCTTCAAAACCTAGTTTTCTACTGAAAAAAATTGATAGGTTTTCATTCATTATCGCACAGATTTGTACAAAGATATAAGGACAATTATATATTAAGTATTGATCATGTTTACATACTAAACGACCAACAACTAACAAGTCAGCTAGCTGAGAATAAGAAGAAGTGCGACAGTGAGCAAGGAAATCATAAGAAAGTATCCCGTTTTTCTGATGTCCGTGTGTTGAACAAGTCTCAAACTTCTGGGCGATCGGTGACAAAGCTCTTCTCAGGTGCAATCTGAAAGCCACGACAACTTAACAACAGAATGATGACACTATGCAAGCGGAAAGCCATACTCTGGCAGTTTTTTGCTTGATTGGGGCTGCCTTTTTGGGGACCTTGGGAGCCAGTTTTATCTGAGCAGCTTGTCCTGAAATAAGTTTCACTAAGGCGACTGTTTATTTCCATAACCCAATAAGATGAAAAACAATCATACCTTTCGGTCGCAGTGCCCATCTAATGGAGTCTAGCATGATTAAAATTGCTGGAATAAATACCAAACCATGTAGATTACACAGCACAACACACAAAACCATTGTTTTGACAAAAACCTGGAACATGAACAAACAAAAATATTTTGAGCTCTTACCCTACAAACCTTTCGCTACTTCACTTCATTCTGAAGAAATAAGAGTTTGAATGGAGAGCGGATATATTTAGAAGGGAATCAAGTGAAATGGAGCAAACACAACAGCAAAGATTGTTGAAACTTGTCAACTTTTGTAACGCACCAAAGTTCTCCCAGAAAAACTTTTTTCTTCAAAAACTTTAGAAGTAGTTCGGATATGAGAAAGTGAGAGATTTATGAATGTGTTAGAGATAAAGACATTCCGACAACGGTGTCGTCAATAGTGAGAATAGTAGTGACTATATCGTGATGAGGTTTTAGTGTTTCAACGAGAACTTTTGTAATGATTCGAAAGTCCGACTACCTTTAAACCTCGGCGTGGATAATGAAATTACGAAATATCTTAAAAAATTTTTTTCTCTAAATAAACCTTGTGCAAGTTTTGAGGAGAAGAAAATCTTTGTACCACAAGCATGCGATTTTTTATGATTTCTCATGAGTGAGAACATGCGTTTATTTTGAGTATTTAAAGGATGAGTGGTTGCTCGGAATTTTGAATGCTGACTTCAAAAGATTTGAGAATAAAGAAGTATAACATACCCCTGCCATGTAGAGATTAACAAAGAGCAAGCTGCAAACACAAAGAATAGTGCTGAGAGCGGCCTGAACAGCCGGGAAACGCCACCGACGACAAGCAGTTGGTGAGTCGATCGGCTGGACGAGACATGGGACCTTCTTGAAGAGCTGCAATATCACGATGCATTCGGTATTTGAAGTGGGACCATTAGCTGACTTAGTTGACGTAGTCCCAGTCTACACTAGTACTAACAGCAAGTACAATGAGATGGCCAAGTTCTGTCTCTTCCCTAATGTTCCTGAAGGGATATCCCTCGGACATATGAAAAGATTCAAAACATGCGTTTCTCTTTCACATTGCAGATGTTTAGATAAAAGCGAATTTTTTGAATTATTCGCTGAGATCATAAGTTTACTACTTGCTCTAAGAATTTTTTCGACGGTTTGAATTGTTTCAGGATTGTTGAATTGTTGACAATTAAACTGCAAAATCAAAACTCTAGTAGATGTGGAGTGAACAACAAATGGAAACTCTCACACGCTTGATAGTAGTGGTAAGAGACGTGAGCCGGGATGTCCACAGAAAATCCAATGGAGATAATGGTGGCGGCCATCGATATCGGGTCCAAATCCACTCCCCACCATGATAAAATGCCAAGAATGCCTGAAAATTATTTATGTCCATGCACAAGTAAGGAAAGGGAAATAAAACGCAACATAATGAGAAAGGAATTACTTAACAACCTCATAATCTCTGTAAGTACGCATAGATGACGCTAGCGATCTCGTAAAGAAAAATACATGCACTTTGTTAGTTACACAGCGAAGTGCTCAAATAAACAAATGTGTCCATGATATTTCTTTTTATTTTTTGAGATGGGAAATCTCTCGTCTGCTAAGATACCATACTGTGTCCACTGCGTATTTCGTGGTTCACATAAGTCGCCGACATGCAATGGCAAAGGCCTGACTATCTCTCGTGTGAATTTGATACAGGAAACTTGCTATTCTCGTCCTTGTTTTATTATTCAAGAAGGCTTTTAAATGGAAGTGTTGCGCACATTCTCAGTCTATATAACGCTGTTGGAAACTAGATTTTTTCCCTAGAATTATTATTTCTATCAGGAAACCCTTGCTGCCTGGGTGAAGCAGTAAATGATAACTAGAGGGAGCAGATTCATTTTCGAATCTGAAATTTGACAAAATCAATCACATATCCATTGTCAGACTTTTCACTAATGGTATTAGAGCTTAGATGTTTATGAAGAGTTAACAAAGGCTACGGGAAACATCCGGCTCAACGCCATTGTATTCTTTTTTGCACTTTTTCCTATCTTTACTCATGTTTCATAGACCTAATAAGCATAATCCAGGTCCTCTTTCGTTACCGGGAACAAATGAATATTCGATCCTATTCGTCGGACAAGAACTTTTCACAAGAGTGCTATAATCCTCAAATCTCTGGCTAGCGCTTGTGTGGCCGAATTTTCAGGACACTCTTTTATCACTTTGTCAAATTCAAAACAGAATTCTGTTTTATATAGGCCACAAAGTTCAACTTCGCTGGCAGCACAAAAAGCACATGAGCGTGTAGAGAAAATCTTTTAGTATCAGAATCATGCGTTTTTCTGTAGTTTCTTTCGAAGCGTAGAAATAACTCCTAATTGACTAACAAAAATCGCGCTTCACATAGGCGCCATCGACCAAAAATCGCGGCAACCCCCACAGCCCCTCACTCCGCAGTCCATGAATTGGCCCAAACCCACATGCCCGTGTATGTGAATCGATTCTATGTTCCTTTCCAGAAAATAAGCAGAGTGTTGAAATCTTCAAATTATGTGCCATCGAATGATTTCTAATGGTCTAAAGAAAAAGCTCTGTCTTGCGAGAAAAACATGTGAAACACAAATATTTTCCTCTCGCCGAAGCGTACAGTGCTAGCCAGAGATTTAAGTTTTCGAATAATTACTAACACTTCTGTGAGTTCTTTTCCACAGAATGAAATCTCGGATTAGAATGAGGGCGATTATTCATTTGCCGCGGGATAACGAAAAAGAACCGTAATCCATTCAAGAAACGATAGTATTCCAACACCACAGTCAATTTTCATGAAGTCGGCGCTCTCAGATGATGAATTTTTCTATTGAGCTTGTGAGGCTCGTAGTAGAAGTTCTGAGCTCTCCAGAACAATATGATGACGTTTCCGAACTCGCTGAACTGATTGAAAGAGAACGTTTGTTCAGTAAGCATTGCATATTTTCTGTGCACAATAAAAGAATGAATCATAAAAAGTTATACATGGAAGAAAAGTGTGTGTCATATCAAAACGTTGAGGCGAATTAACGGCATTTTCATGACTTTTAAAAGATGCGCAATCACTACGGTGAAGAAGCCACTACCTGCACAAATGGATAGAACTGAAAGACTAGCAATGGCGACAGTGAAGAGATTGTAGAGGAAAATGAAACAGACGAACGCCATGCAGACCAAAGTGCCAAGCACTGACTGAAAGCATTCGCATATTTTGAGAAATATCAAAGGTGAGTCGCTGTGCTTGAAATTATGTAGGGTAGGAAAATTCAATAGAAATAAGAAGAATAAGATTGATTCACGAGGTTTGAATGGACTTTCTCTAACGGTTCCCACTTACTGCGTTTGTGTAACGCTGGTAACCTAATTGATCAAACTCCAATAATAATACAAGCTTTTGCTTGGGAATTTCGTATCGTAAGAGGACGTTTTCACCAACCTGCCATGTGTCCGTTGCCATGTTATCAATCAGATCCAAGTAGACTCCGTCTTCATGAAAGACTGACGGACTGAACTCACTGAAAAAACTGAGTGTGGAGATTCTAAAATTCTTTCTCAGAAAGTCGTCAGATATACTATCAGAATTTTTTTTTCAGCAAAATAGAAGCATTATATATATGATTCAGCAACATCGCTATGTTGGTAAAACAAGCCAACGAATCTAATACAAGCAACCCAGCTCCGAAAACCAGCAAACTATGAAATAATAAGGATCAAAGTGAATTCGTCGAAATTTGAATAGATAATGACACATGTTTTGATCAATTTTTCACAGCCTCTCAGTAGTTTTTCTCTCTGATGAGAGAAACAGGGAATACATTCATCATTCACTCCAAAAACTACGGTGGTTTGGTAGTGCCGAAAATCTATAAGCGTTCTTAGAAACCTGTAGTTGTCGATGACTTTGCGCCATACGTGCAGCATCTCTCCACGTTGTTTCCAGTCCGATAGCGCCTGACCGTGGTAGCTCGTCGTAAAGAAAAAGCGATCCAGATGTTCTTCTCTGGAAAACGACAACTATTTATCTAGATTCATTCTTGATTCACAAAAAAAATTCCAATGTGACCGCAATGTGCCTTGTTAAAAGTAAATTTTAGTATGAAATTGTGTCTTAGTGAATAATTATTCAAAGTCGGTGGAGAAGATAGCAAAGCGGTTAGAAATACACGCCATCAAAAAGCAAAGTGGTGGTTAGACCTCCTTTCACAAGGCCCTCCTGCAGTCACGTGGTAATACCTCAGCTCGATTATCTTCGAGATCTACAGACATTCGGCTCTATAAGCATTCCATAGCTTTTATGATAAAGACGAAGAGCTCAAGTAGCACTTCAAACAATACACAAAATTTACCCATTGATGTAGAGTGACGTGCAAAACTTCAACTCTACATCAATGGGTATATTTGGGAACATCATACCACCGCTAGAAGCGGTTAAACAGTAAGAATTTCATTTGATCTTCAATACAAGAAATGTTTGAAAACCTTCGAGACGATGACTTCGATGAGATATCGAATACAAGAAGTAACAAGATCCGCACAATAGATGTAATGATAGGTTATGTAAAAAATAGCTTAGGTAGATGCTCTTGCCGGAAATGTTTTTATGTAGCGCTTTTGTAGGAGCACTAATGGTTTTCCTTGACGACTACACACATTTAGGTCGGAACTATTCTGCACTTTGGTTTCAAGCTGCTATATCTTTTTTCAAATATTCTGCCTTTTATATCTTTTTCAAAAACTCTCTTTAGTCCAAACAGAAACGCGATACATCAAGCATCGTGAGTCATTATTTTACATAGATATTATTTCAACATGAACAATAAAGTAGCGCGAATCAATTTCTAGAGGATGTACTGTGCAATAGATTCCCTTTGTGATATCTTTAAGTCGATAGAGCGCATATTTCGCCTTTGCGAGAAACTTCAAAAGCCTACTAATTCATCAAATCAGTGCTATAATCCTCCTAGAAACGTCCGCTAGCGATTCGGCGACCCGTGAGAGATGGAAGATTTGGTGTGCACAAGATGAGAAAGGGAGCGACGTAGCTAGAGTTCGTTGCTGCGTACTTCTAATTATTCTTGTAAATTCTCTTTTGTGGCATCTGTCTTATTAACGAATTTCACTGCAGAATACATTTCTCTTACCCATCGCTTCCGTTCTTCAGTTTAACGAATCCGGCCCAGAAATCGTATTCTGGCCATTTCAGAAAGTATTTCAGTTCGTCATCGTTGAAAGTTTTCACCTAAAAACAACTTATGTGTTACGACTTATTGATTTTTTTTCTTTAGAAGTAATAGGAATGTTCGTTATTTCTAAGTGTTACAACTTCAACGAGCCTCAATGGTTGCAGGTGTAGTGGTGGTCACTGTGTCTGATTCAGCAAAATCATCATCTGGTTCAGCGAATTCGTCCTCACTGTCGTCAGCAAATGCTGAAAGATCTCATTGTTATAACGGCTAGCCATTCGAATGGTCAAACTATTGGCCTTCACAGCTCCTAAAGAGCGGAAAGAAATTATTATCTCCCATACTCTGATGGAAATTCGCGTAGTCTCTCATGAAGAAATTCGTGCCAACCGGTCCCCAGCCTTCGCCCCATTTTCCTTTTAGATTTTCCATGTCTATGACTAGCCTGCAATATTCTCGATCGTTCTGAAATCTTGATGAATGGAAATGCCCCAATAATCAATTAGATATTCGACAGATAAGCTAGGTTTTTTCCCAAATCCTCTCATGACTATCAAGTGAAGGCGTTGTGGAGCATGATGACATACTTATTGATGCGGTGAAGTCGTTCTGGTTCTGAGAGATTGCCAGGATTTTTTACGAATACTGTGGCCATGGAATAGCTGGGCACCTGGTACGTGATACGGTATTTGTCGAGCTGAAACATGAAGCACACATCCAAGACTGTTAAGTATTCTTTTGAATATGGTGACACAAAAATAAAGCTGGAGAGAAACAGGAAAAGAACTAGAAAAAGTGAGAAAAAGTGAAAACGACAGGAAAAAAAAACACTTATAATCAATGGAGGCTGAATGCCTAAAGAAAGATGTTTAGCCTAATGCAAGAAACGAAAAATGCCGACAACAGAGTACGTTGCTCACCTCTAAAAGCGGCGAATCTGTGGCAAAGAGTTTTGTAGCTGTGAGACTGATGTTAATGATCGTAAGGCCCTGTAATGCGAATCACCAACCGTTCATGCATTCGGTGATGTATACACTGTTATTAAATCGTATCAAGTTATATCAAATAAAAATGGTTCCACAGATTTCTCTGTAAGAACAATAACCAGACTTGTACATACCCACACACTCAGCACCAAGTAAGCGACGTAGGTGACGACAATGCCAATGTAAACGACGGGAGTAGTCATAAAGGTCACGTACTCCTTCATAAATTTGCTAATCACCGGCTTTGTCGCTTGGTGGAACTTCGATGGTTGACGCTACAACACCACCGTATGAATGCTACATCGGTGCTTCATACGAGCAACTAAGAATTCGACGAAATCGGAGAAGCCTTACCACTTTTTTTGACATATTTAGGCTAATTCATATTACTTGAATCATTTGATCATACAGCGGATATCAATCAATAACCTAGCATGAAGTAATAAAAATGAAGAGATTTCTTCAAGTCAGTGAAAGGTGATTATCCTCACCTCACTTTACAAAGTTCCTTATCTTAACTTTATGCAAACAGAATCAAGATTTTCGATTAGAATCTGCTAGCGGAATAACTGGGTGATGACCCACTGCTAAGTATAGCTGTATTTATTTTCAGCTTCCTTAACTCATAATCCGATTGCTCGTAGACACTATGTTCAGTCTGTGAGCAGTGGGCCTTACATGGACCTCGAGAATGTGTCTCCTACCAAAAAAAAGTATCAATAGCTTACGGTAAGCGTTCGGTGATGTCTGGCAATGTTGACACGATTTTCAGCAATGCTAATTGCCATTTTATTCTTCTCATTGACTTCTTCACTGATCTCGCTACGTCCAACAATCGTCATCAAACCAGCGTAAAACGTCATCTAAAGCAGCCAAGCATAAGTTTCCTAACAACAAAATTGGGCACAATTGAGTTAGAGGGAAAAATCATTGTTCGACCCTATTCGCTGGACAGGAACTTTTCATGGGACTGTCAGTAATTACATTTGAAAGCTTAAATCTTTGGTTAGAGTCGCACGTGGACGTTCGTTTTTCGAAAGGACACTTTCATAACGCTACGGCGAGGAAAACATTTATGTTTCACAAGCGTTTTTCTCGCAAGACAGAGCTCTTTCCACTATAAGTGATCATTCGATAGCGTATTATTTGAAGAGGTATGCTTCATCATGACAGCAATGTGCTCGACTGCTGGTCACAGTGTCAGATAAGTACATCACCTAACTTGGGATGATTTATTACTCGGAGTCGATCCCTTATAAAAGATTATTTAACCTCAGGGGATCGGCTGAACCGAGGGAGCGTGGCACTGAAGAGTCCCAATAGGATGAAACAGGCGCCTATATACTGATAGACCTAGTATCCCAAAGCATGTTATATCCTCATCAGATTATATCATTTTGAGCGGGTCTATAAAAAAGCGGTCGATAGAAAAGGTAAGATTCGAAGTTTCCAATGCTCTGCTAAGTTTTTGGAAAGTCCACTTCTCCGTGATGTATCAGGCAATATAAAATCGAATTCATATACGCAAGCGCGTGTTCTTTGGCCAATTCACGGCTGCGGAATGAGGGGGTGGGGGCATTGCCGCCATCATCGACCGAGGGAGCCTACGAGAAGTGCGATTTGTAATTTGATTAGGAATTCTTTCGCTGTTTTAGAAGAAACTCCAAATTAAACGCATGACTCTGATACTAGTAGATGTTCTCCATACGTTCATATGCTTTTTGCGCTTCTAACGAAGTAATGGTTGAATTGCGTAGCTGGTGTGAAACATGATTTTAATTTTAGTTTGACAGCGTTATGGAAGGATTTTTTAAAAAGCGGCCACATATTATGCTAGTCAGAGATTTAAGCCTTCAGCCGTTGAGGAGCTGACGTTGGATGATGGAAAGTAACAAATATGTGGTACTGTGATTCGAACCACAAAAATCAATGCGGTCTTAACGGGTTGATCGCATCGAGACTCGTTCAACTTTTTCATGACTATGCATCCCGATTTTAGGCTGTCCCGAATTGAACGAACTGCCCTTTAAATTTCACCACAAGTGTCTTCCTGGCCTACAGTTTCTTTTTAAAACAATGCAAAAAACATAATAAACCTGATCCGAAGAAGAACTCAAAAACCAGTTCGCCGCGTCATTACTGAATACCACTTCCAAAAAAACCGATTTCGTTACAGGTATATATGACGGTATAATCGTTTGAAACTACGATTGGTAGTGAAAAGGTCGATTCTTTCACGACTGTTGAAGTGGGGCAAGACGGTATTCAAACAACTTTATGTGCACCGAAATCAATATCTACTTAGTAATCAATAGTGATAGCTCGGGAAACTGCATTTCAAGGTCGCTGTTCCATCATCCGGTTTGCTTTTTGCTTTGTTAGAAAAAACAAGAATTTTAGTTCAGAAAAAGGCTAATTTTAAAGGCCAAATTTTTTTGCCAATAAATTAGCAAAGTGCCGAAATCTGTATATACGTGGAGAAACGTCTACAAAACATATGTGTCGACACCAATGCGCATGGTAGTGAAAGGATTAATCGTGCTTTGTTCATTTATCATGGGCAGAAGTACGGCCATATTATCTGTCACACATTATGAGAGATGTTCTGCTATTATTGGAGATTGTAAGACATAAAAAATAATGATATTGACTGGGATCCACCAATCTCAAAAATCGATCATGTCAGAAGAACAACCTGATAAATAAATGCGAGCCACATCGAGAGCATGTTGCCAGTACAAAGTAATGTGATTTCTGGAGATGACGTGAATGAACCAACGGCATCGGCAAACATATTGGTCAGGCACGATATCAGAATGGCAGGACCGACTTCAGACAGTACCTGTATGTGAAGGTTAAATAAGGACGGATAAACTTGAAACCGTTTCTTTTCCAATACTTTTTATGCACCTGATTTCACTTTAAAACTAGAATATGATTGAATCTCAAAGGACTTTTTTAGGCCTTTTTAAAGAGGCTTTCACAGCGATCATTGACACATCAACGACCATACGATCGTCATAACGAGCGTAAACGATTAAACAGTACTTCAAATGCGCCAATCAGTCGGGCCCTTTCTGAAGAACCAAGATTTTTTCCCCTCCCTACTTTCCCTTCCGGAAATAAACATGAAACGGTGATTCTAAGAAATTTAATGGATTCCACATATTCACTTCTCATGAAGGCTATATACCGAAGCAAATGCAAGTCAATGAATGGTTTCCAATGTGTTAGAATATTCACTAAAGCACGGGAGACGGAGGAGAATGCGAAGGTCGACGCACCTCGCTCATTCGATGCCCGACACCGTCCTTTTTCCTGGGAGTTTCTCTCGCATGCTCCGTAACTCGTTGCCACTCGTGGATCATTAGGTAGGATGAGTCAACACCTAAAATATCACTCGAACGCTAATTTGTTGATGATTTCATATCAAATACTTTCAAAATAGGCAGTTATTTAGCTATGCAAAAGAACATCAATTAGAAAAGTGTCAATATTAATATCTTGCAAGGTTTAGATGAAACGGCTTGAGTTGCGAAAATTCTGAACCTTCATTCATAGATGGATCCATCAAATGATTTATTTTTGCCTTGGCTTTGGGCTCCCTAATATCGTTTAGAGAATGCTCTGACATAAGAAATGCTCAGTGGAACAAAATGCGTAACACAATCCTAGGAAACTGATTTACTTCAAACGCCTTTACCCTCTATGTAATATAATTATCCAATCCATAAACAGTCAGTTAAGTAAGTGGGTAGATAAATGATAATCTCACCGATAGAAAGCACAAGAAACGGAATCACACATAGTATGGAGGCGAAGCGAACTCCGAAGAGGAACATCAGGGCAAGTGCCGTCGCACAAGCTAGCAATGGAGTAACGCAGGCCATAATGGCGAGTGCGATCTGCAAGTAATGTCATGAAACCACCGAACATTCAGCAATAATAAGCCAAAAAATGGCTTCATTTCGCCTTATTCCAAAAGGGAAACTTCTGTGGTCTACCTGTAGGATAAATTTCCCAGAAAACTAAAGCTGGGTCATCAAAACAAGGAGGCTTGTCTCATTTCTACAGATTTCCACTATCCGAACTGAATGATAATTTGCAATTATACAACTACATAGTCGAAATGTTGATTCTACATAGTTATATTTGAACACGGAGACTCGTGCAGTGCAATGGTTAGAGGTGCCATACAACACACACGTAGTCGTTAGTTCAATCTCGCGTCCAAGGCTCCAAGGCGGGTAACGGCCTGGACTTTATACATCACTAGGCCACCGTGAGTAAGTCGTTTACACTTTTCACGTCCGCAGATAATGGCTGTGCGAAGCGTACCTTATACCAATTCTCTTGATGCATATACAATGCCCGGATCATAACCGAAGCGACGCTGCACACACACATGATGGCGAATCCAACGACAAGGTAAGGTATCATGATGCTTCCACCACGAACCATCTCCTCTTCGATGTACGACTGTGAATATGCGAACACTTTGACTAGATCCGAATGCCAGTTTCTGAAAAAAATTCTCAATTATGACTAAAGAAGAAGAACGAATGGAGCGGTGAAAAATCACAATAATCGGAACAGGGTACCGAATTTATCACAGGCGAAAGTTGCTGAACGTCCATTTACACTGAAATTTGAGCACATGGCGGGCTAGCCGGTGACATTGAGCAGACGGTTGTCGTCAGATGCCATACGTGCTTCAGCACTTAGGCTGTGCTATTTCTGTTAATTCGCAAGCCCTGGTGTGTGAGTTTAGCTTCCGCTATGAGATTCGCCTTCACTCTTCACTGATACGTTGGATTTTGGTTAAAAGTGTTTTCTACTTGGTTATGAGCTAACCGTTTTCTTGACGCTTAGTTCGTAGGAAAGGTTTATTAGTTTGCAACTAGGTACTTCCTGGGCAGCAAAGAATCCTGGGACTACCCAACCACAACTGCAGAGAAATATGCAAAAAGTCCTGTTTTTACTGTAGAATTTTTAAATACTATGATTTGTAATATCTTGGATGATTATACAATTATGTATTAGGCCGAAGCCCACTGAAATTCCATTCACATCGTGCAAACTTATTTATCGCGCAGTCGTTGATCACTGCTCTGAATCACGAATTTTCAGACACACTGACCAAGTTATGGATATCGTAGAAAATTTGGATTTCTAACAACAAACTTTCATGAGATTCTCATCTTTTTCATTTCAGAACCCAATTTTGGACAAAAAGCTGATCACTGACTTCTCAAAGATCTCGGTCATCTTCATCTCCCAACGCTTCACATCTACATCTAACCAGCCCGGCTTGTGTTCGGCTCGAAATTGCATAGTTAACATCTTTACTGACTTCATGTTCGTCACTCGTGGCAAATCCGGAACCACATCATGACTTTTGTTCAACACTAAAACAGCAAAACTTGAAACATCACCTTATGTCCTTCACTCAAAATGCATTATAGGATTTTCAATACACGTTTAGCATAGCTTTCCCAGAAAACGTGTGGTTAATTTTTCGAAGATGTGAAACGATTTATGCTGTTTGATAGTTATTCTCTTTAATTTTGATTTCATTACGATAAGGAAATCTCTGATCTCTGAAACATCCAAATACACCCTGGAGGATTCGACATTTGAAGCAGAGTCTCTAAGAAACTATTGAAACATTGTGTGCAACGAGTAGAACTCAAGTAACCCATTCCTCTCCGTCATTCAGTCACACCGTAGCTGACTCTTCTTTGAAGCATGTCGTTAAGACGCGATTCTTATGTGCTTTAAAATCAATGTTTATGTAGTGATCCGTAATCAGTAAAGACGCGACAAACTGATACTCAAGATAGTCATTCTATTCATCGCTCCGGTTTTATTGTTTTTCTCAAGGAAAAAAAAGCAAGTTTTGGACCAAAAACGGGAGACTTCAAAAGGGCGAAGTTTTAGACTAAATAATTTGTGCATGTACTGAAACCACTGCACATGGTCGTGAATGGCCCAGAGTACTCTGAGCCCTTTAGTGTTCATATGAGGCGCATTAGGTTAAATAGCAAATACCTACATTACCAGCCAGTCATTTGATTCCGAGACACGTTAACTCAAAAACTAGTGACAAACGAACCATCAAAATCACTATGTGTTCCAAATATTCGTCTAAAGAGTCAGAGGTATAGCATAGGCTACGAAAAAAGTTCCTTTACACCCGCGATTAATTCAGATTTTATGTTCGGTTCATACAGTATTGGTTAGTGTGAATTCATAGAACTATCTCAGGTATATTTCCATAAGAAAGCGGCTGGACCGAGTCTATGATGCGCTGAATGAAAAGTACACGACATTTATTCATCCAAAGCGCGTGCTGTTACAGCAAGACAATGCCCTCACCTCATACGGCAAAGAAGACTATGGAAAAGTGTGATGAACTGGAGGGAGTCAAGGTCTTGTCGATCGAGCCTACAGTCCAAATCCTGCGCCGTTCGAACATGGTTTTTCCGCTCAGTGGAACATTTCCTGCGCCGTAATCGATTCGAGTCAATTGATCAAGTTGAAGAAGTATATCAGGAATCTTTGATTGTAGGCCGAGGAATGGCCACATTCGTGCAGACCCGGGAGATTGCAGATCGTTAGCAGATAATTGTGAATAGTATTGGTCTTTATTTCAAAGAACGATTTTTTTTATTTGGATCTGTGCATAAACTTTGAATTTGAAGCGAAGGCTAAGAAACCTTTTCCTCAAGCGAATATTTTCAAACTGTACCTATATCGATAATTTCTTCACTATGCAGAAGATGTAGCACTTCATCATCTGTGTCATTGTAAAGTTCCACACCGAAAAAGTTCGGCTGAAAGACAAAGAACTTAGTGATTACTTCAACACTTCCACAGTGCCTATAATCCAACAACCAAAGATCAAATCGTACTTGCAAGCTAAATGTTCGTCCAAAAACCGAACTGATTGGGAAATCCAATTTTATGCGAGATGTTGATCTTGCATTTTCTGATTCGGTGAGTATCAAGTAGCCGTTCTGCAAAATTCCCAGTTCAAGAAAAACCGTTTGCCCAAAGAGTTATATACGATCTAATACCCATAGATATTCATAAAAAGCCAGGAAAACTAAACGATAATTCAGATTTTAGAGCGTTAACGTCGTCAGAAATAATGCTGTACTTCATGGTTTGTCACATTCCTTAAAATTAGCAATAATTCGTCTTTAACATTAGTGTGAAGGATGCAAACGTCTTTTTCTTGAAAATGAACAACTTTTCAATCCAATTCGGTGAGTTTTCTTGGGTTTAAAAAAAAACAAGCTCTTATAGTAATGTGTACACTTCACATTCACCAAGCACGAGCACATCTTCATAACTATAACGATTTCTTACCAATTTAAAGTCTACGAAAATATACTGGAGTTCAAGAACGAGACTTCAGAAGACAGTTGGTAAAATGGCAAGGTTCATATAGTTAAAAAAAGGCCACAAGCTTCGAGTGTAAAGCGACGCGGACAACACTTCGTTTGCCTGGATCTAGTCCTCCATCTTTAATATGGGAGCGCGTGGCTCTGACGATGGTGCTGCTGCCAAAACGTACGTAAGCCACTGATCGAATCAAGCCTCGGAAAGGCTTAAGAAAGTCGACGAATATATAATTTCACTCAAGACTTACAACATACTAACTTACGGATCAAACCACTCACATAGAACTGCCGAATCGGTTCGTTTAATTGGCAAAAGCTGTCACAGAATTGGCTGAAGCTTTCGTTTTCGTTGGTTATTCGGTTCAACATTGTGACATTGTTCATTGCATAGTTGAGAATCTGAATACAGGTGTCATTGAGTTGTTCTGTCGTGTTTGTGTAGCATTCATCTTCCCGACCTTCACGGCTTCACGCATGTACTCCGGCCGAATCATACTGCCATTGTCCTTCGCTACTATAAAAAGGTATGGAGCTACTGGTAAACCTGAAACTCAAGAGCGTTGGGTTTAAGATCTCCTCTTTTCAGTCGAATTCTTCACCAGGTCTTTGAGTGAAAGAGATTTCGACTGTCCTTCTAGTGATGTATAGGGGAGTTGGAAACGAGATAGATTTAACAGTATCTAAACACATTGATTACACATGAATCAGGTCACGCACAGATGTTTGTTCCATACACATTAACTCCAATGCACCTGCCGAAACTATCGGCATATAAGTTAGCCACGCGAGACCTCTTTTAGAGCCATTTCGTCGTTCTTCAGGTGCTCGTATCATTTGTGAGCAAAAAATAGAGCAGTGAATCAAGAAATTACTTCACCACGTCTTTACAGATTATTGACTGCTACATAGATACTAAGTTCGGGGCGTATAGAAATCTGAACGATTGTATGTTGATCAAAGTCGCCAGTGGACCAACTTATCGCGAATTTTGAAATCTCATACCATTCGCTTCGAGTGCTTTCTCAAGACCAGACTCAAATATCACTATGCCTGATAGTTATTTTTGAGCCATGCATCAGTCTGCTATATAGGCACTTATATAGTGCAATACACGTGTTTCGGCCTTGCAGCCCCGTAAATTGCACAGTGCCTTTTGTCTGAGCCAATTTCCTAGGGGAGAACCCCCTTACCACATGCATGGCTCAAAGATAATTATTACCACGCATGTTGTGAATCTGTTGAGTATTCCAGGAAAGAATTAGAAATCTCAAATGAATTAATCATCAGAATTATACCTTTACCTCGAGTGCTTTGTTTAGACCACACTCAAATTTCAATATATCCTTTCATCATTATATGAGCCAACATGTCATGTGGTCTGATAAGGACTCTTGTACAGCCCGAGACACGTGTTTCGTCCTTACAGACTCATCAACCGGGTAAAAGATTGTGAACTTCGCAAAGATTTTCAATTCCTGTTATCATTCAAATTTCGAAAAAAAGAAAGGTTTGAATGTGGAGATTTCAAGAGAACACAAAACAAAGGAAATCATAACGAAAATGATATTAAGCTGTTCAGTTCAATACTCAATGTGAATCATCTGTGACGCAGTCTACGCCCACCTGCTATTTCCACACTATCCTAATCACTGCCAATTTCAAATGAAGCGAATTGAATCTCCCTCAGTGTTAATATTCGGAGTTGAAAACCTTTTTGGGCAGATAGTTCGATCGACGAGCAACCACGATGAAATCATTCTTGGTGAATGCCAGACAATACTAAGTACCACTTCGCCTTTTTATCTGTCAAATGTTGAACAGACCGGTCATCTTGTGAAGATTCTCTCAGTTTTCAGTTCTAACCAAACATAAGATCTTTGTTCTTGCGTAAAGTAATGGAACACAGAACTATTTCATGTGAAATTCGATTTTGATCACTTCAGTATAAATGTGGGCCTTTTTGAAAATCTGCAATTATGGAAATGCTATCCTAAACGAATTCAGAGAGAACATTCAGCTGAACTTTACCCCATCAATGAAAAATTCGAAAAGGGTTTCCGACCCTGTAGAGAGTAGTACATCGAGAGAGGACCATTACCTTCATCGGTGAGTTCTTGAGCTTTATACTAAAGTTTTTTGAGAATGCTTAATTGACATAGCTATGTCTCACCTTTCGCAGAAAAAAAGTTCTGATACTCTAAAAATTCATCTTTAGCACGTGCACCATACGGTGTGTAGCCAGTTATTTCATTCCGCTGTCTGAAAAAGAGAGGTTAGAAACCTGTAAAGTGACATAAAAACAACAGTGATGATCATTCCAATTAATGGAAATAAGCAATAAAGTAATAATAAACTAACGGAGTGAGCATAACTTTCACTAACGACAAAGCCGACAGAACGAGACATAGCACAATGGCCAACCATGCGTGGTCAGCAATGATGAAACCCCATCGTCGAAACACGCGGATTACCCATAACACGAATTTAGGTCCTAAAATGAAATGTACAAAGTGGAATTTTTTGATACACATTCATAGATGTGTACAGTTCAGTTATTCATTTGTCCGAATTTCTAGTTAAAAAACAATTTTCTTCCACATACCCTTTTCTTGCCCGCCACCATACACGCTAAGAGAGCGTGGTCCAATAAGGATCGATTGCCTTTTTGGGCGAACCCCATCCATCAGACCGCTACCACCAGAAAATTCACTAACCCCCTGAAGTAGAATTTCGTTGAAATCATTACGGTCACACTGAACATTCATAGCAGGTACGTGGGACACGAAAACGTAAAACAAGTCAGAAGGAGACTCAATTCGACGCAGTAAAGATAGACTTTCTATCGACCTTAGCATTGATTAAATAATTTTAATACCTCGAAAAGTGTACAAAGGGTTATTAGCAGGATTTATTTACTACAGTAATGAGAGATGCCTTGGTGAATCCTCTTCTTCAATAGGCTAAATGGAAGAAGGCGAGATAGCCGAAAAGTCAGCCGGTGTTAAATGAAGAATGCCAAAAACAGTAACAGTAACAAATTGAAGATAGTGCGAAATTTTCAACAAATATTAATATTGCTTTTTCTTTGATGACAAGATTGGATGAGGATAGAGCAAGCTTACGATGGAAGAGAACAGTACTACGTTAGCTGCGAATAGCAACAACGAACAGAAGCCACAGTGTCCCGTTAGAGGGAATTTCACCTTCAACAAACTTATTTGTTACCGCAGTGGAATAAAGCAATTTGCATCCTTTTACGAAAGACTGATAGCTTCTAATGCTTGAAATTATACCTACTGTGTTTATAACACACTGCTGATGAGGACTGTCAGAGTCTTGATTTTGATTATTAAAGTTTATCTCAAAACAAAAGATATAGTGAGGACCGACTAATTAAAAGTCATCAAAAGCTCTTCGTCTCCAAATTATTTTCAACCAAAAAGTTATTTACACAACGAAATGAGAGAAGGGAAAGAGCAAAGCCAAAAAACTCGATGAAATCTCGAATATACGTATGTAATACGTTTATCAAGGATTTACCCTCTGAAAACCAAGTGTACCAAAAATGCTATGCTGGTCCTTTTGTGATCCTCTCGTCGGCCGCAGATTTTCACTGGACTTTCAGCATTCGTTTGAGAGCTGGAAAAAATTATGATTCCAAGACTGGGTTTGGTTTCGAAAAGACTATTTAGCTACGCTTAGCGACGAAGAAAACTTTATATTTCACCTTCAAAGTGCGTAGCGTATTTTGTACACGTGTTTGCTTGGCTTCTTCGTCAAACGCAGTTTTGTTATTAGAGTTCTAGTAGTCTACTCGATAGCTACTTAAAATAGCGATTTTGATATTGGGCTTGGTTTTTCGAAAGACCCTTTTCCTGCATTATAGCAACGGCGAAAAAAATTGCTTCTCATGCTCAGAGCTTATTTTTTGTTAGGTTTCTATCTGTGCTTGTCTTCTTTACCAGTTTCTTAACCATCTGGCTTCCACTTTGATACTTCGCCGAACACCCGACGTAGTGACCGAGTGAGCGGGCGCTCTCCAATGACAGTGTGGGAGTTTTTTGATGAAATCTAGATTTTTACTTCACCAAAGTTGATTCAGTTGTCGGTAAATGATAGGATATAACAGAAATGAATGCTTTCTCCAAACCTCTCTTTTTCCAAGGAGAAAACCAAAAGCCTAGAAAAAGGTCATATTTCGAACTGTTAGTTGTCATTTGGCCCTTTTCCTATAGCGGCACCCATTTTCAACCTTTTAAGAACAACGCGTCTTCCGTTTTGTTTTCAAAAATTTAACGGTCATTCGACTTCTTAGGTCTCAAAAATTTGGGTATTACACTTAACTTCTGAAAAGCTTTTCAAATACACTGTAACAGTGAAAATAGAGTTATGTTTCACATTTGGACATTCTTCGCTGGGCAAAAATTTTCCATCAAACATTCAGTAAAGATTCGACAGCCTGAATCTTGACATTTTCGGTGGGACATTTCTAAAGAACGACTTTTTAGCGCGCTACAGCAGCAAAAAGAAAATTGAGTTTCGCAATTGGCACGCATTTGCTCTCGGCTAAGGATGTGTGAGTGGTTGTGTATCGATAATGCGGTTGACTGATCACAAAGGTGGTGCGCGACTTATATTTCAAATTTAGGATCCATTCTTCGCTTTGGAAAAAATCTAGAAAAATTATATGAATATGATACTCCAAAAAATCCTCTATATATTCACTTGCTTTTCGCGCTTAAGCTTGGATTGCTTAGGCTTAGGCTTAGTAGCGGGTTCTTTGGCGACTTATAATGAAAATGGAAACCGTAAGCACACAGAGCGATAGAACAAAGCTTTTTCTACAATTCCAAAGCAACTGACTTAAATTTCTCTACGAAAAGGAAGATAAATTTCCTAAGACATAACAGATAGATAGGAAATCCGTGCAATAACGCGCCGAATGTGAAACATATTTCCTTTTTGCTAGAAAACCGCACTAAGGCCCTTTTTTTTAAAACTATCGAATGACCAATAAAACCCTAAAAATATGCGCAAAACGCTTTTTTTTCCCAAGGGCTAAAATAAGTGCGGATACGAGAAGAGAACCAGATATTTTCATGCTACCTTGTTTATACTTATGGTTATTTCAATCATATTTATTCTTCACTTGTTATGCCGATAACAATTCACCTTTGCACACTGCAAGAAAAGACTGAATCGATTAAATCGTCAAACACTCAATTACATCTTTATATTGTGCTTTCGATTGTACACCTGCTATTCTTAGAGTTAGGAGAAATACTATGCCTAAATATATAGCTGAGTATAAGGCTTAGTGATATCTGCAGATAAAGGCTAGGGAATCCTACTCGACCGATAGTAGAGAACAGTGGCGATGGGGAGGTCGGTGGTGAAGGCGAAGCATAACGGAAAGCAGTACACTATCCGTCTTAGATGCTGGATTGCATAGTGACCCAAGCGATCGAGAACAATTTAATCTGACAAGGTATAGTCAGCCTTGTTGCCAGTCTTGCCACTGGATATGTGGTGATATGTTATCTCTGCGGAGTGTAAAGTGGAATTTTCACTCTACACGCGCGCAGTGCAACATGTTCGTCTCCCTTGAAAGAAATTTGCTCGGACGAAGGGCACCGTGCAAATGACGAGGCTGTAATGTCGATACGTGTGTCTTGCACTGTATAAATGCCGACAAAAGACCTGATTATTGACTCAAAATTACAATGTCATATTATATTGTTTCAAGCGAGGTCTCCGAAGACAGTCGAGTATGATGAACAATATGAATTGAACGATAATAGACAATCCGTGTGACCCTAGAGAAAGTGATGTTGCCTGGAACCACACCACTTGATAAACAGTGTTTTCATGTTCAAGAAGCTAGTTGACTTTCATGAAGTATTCGTGACCGATCTCGCATCGTTGGCGCCCACGAAACATTTGTGTACGCAGATGTAAGCGTAACTCTTAGATCAGTTTTTCGGGCGTTGCTGTAAAGCTGTTAGCCGTGCAAATTGTTGGGGAATATGCCTCAATAAATATTTCAAATCAAAGGTCTCGAATAGCAGAAAATTGTGATAATTGCTTGTGTACGTTCTGGTCCCGTTTCACAGTTTATCTACTCCGCCTACCCGTTTGCTTGAGGATTTCATCTTTTTCACGAAAGTTGTAGTATACTGGTCGAGCACGTCTGCTTGCAATCTCGAAGATAGCCAGGCCGCAGCGTCCCATAGGGCGTTCGTGCTGCGCCGAGCATCACAAACCATTCGGTCATCAGCACCCGTTTGTTTGGTGATAATAAATGAAAATAAAAAGCTATAACCTATACCACGATGGAACAAAATTTTTTTCAGTAATGTGAAACTCAGAAATTTTTAGAACAGTAAAGAAAACTTCTAAATGATAGTGGAAATTGCACTGTTCCAGGACGACAGTTGAAATCGTGCGTGCAACGCGATTTTCGATCTTTGTTAAGGAATTTCTCCTCAATTCAAAGAAAATTTCAAACTCCCTCCGATTTTCTCATATGATAAGATTACTTTGGCACGCTTTCACGCTTCTGATGCATTGGTACTTATATTCTAAGTAAACTCTAAAGGTGAAACGCATTTTCTTTCTCTTCCATGAAGACCTTTTTGAAACCTAAACCCAGTTTCAAATCAATAAGATTCATGGTATCACACCGATACTAAACAATTGGTGAAAAGCCAACCACAGAACTTCTTGCGAATGGAGCAAACCGAGTGCGAAACATAGTTATATTTTCGTCTCTACAGCGCACTAAGAAGGATTTTTCAAAAACCGGTGAATTATTGAACTTGCCAAAAACTATGCTATCAAATAACTATTGAAAGTCTAGGAAAAGCTTTTTGTTCAGCGAAATAGACTCGATTTTGAAAATAAAAACGACATAAATTTTTCCGCATTTTGCATTCACAGATGCCGTCCAAGATCCACCAATTTATGGAAACCTCGAAAAGAATTTGGATTGTGAAAAACTGTAGTTTACACAAACTGATGCTCTAGGTGTGGAGAAATGCCAGTGAAGTGGTTAACGTTGTAGATCATCACGAGGCAAGGTGATGGTTCAGCACCTCGAAGACGCTTTCCTGTAATCACGTGGAAGCGCCTATGATCGGCACTTCAAAACTGCAAGGAGATTTGACGAGCCATTCTGCCACATTCATGAAGATTACAAAATCCTTACATAGCGGCAGAAGGAACACACGAAAAGTTTTAAGACTTATGTAGAGGTTGAATGCGAAGATACGGGTAGACTGTAAGTTATGGTAGGTGCTGGGTATAGATGTAATGACGGGTTATCTAGAATAATCAAATAAGCAATTACGCTCTCAGTTCATAAACATTTGTTCAAATAATATTTCCGAAGCAAGCACAATTATATCCCACAACACCATATGAAAGCTTTTCGATTATATAGCATGCTTTTTTGATCATAAAAAAAGTTAAGGAAGTGATAACTCTATATGTTTATGGGTGATACTTCACTCCATCGAAGAGCCGTGCGCTTCAATTTCAAATATGTTTGAAAGAAGTTTCTTGAAGAAGCTTAGAGACAAATTTTATTGAAAAAAAAAATCAAAAACGAGGTTTGTATTTTCGAGGTTTTTAAGCATACGTAGCAACTCATTGAGGGTCATCACATTTAGCACCAACGTGATGATGTCACGAGTATATTCCATTTGTAGTATATGCAACATGAGAATCTTCAAAATCTTTAGAGACCTTTTCGACTACCTCTAGATAGGTGCATGATTCTCAAGAAAGTTGCTCCAAATATCTATTCAAGTGGAAGCCCACTATTGCCATGTGTGTTGAATTACACAGAGTCGACTTTCGTATTGTAACTGGTTCAGCTTTTCTACCACCAGTTTTGAAGGACGCATGCTGTCACGCAGTCAAGTCAGCTATTTTCGTTTGATGAGAGGCAACTATAGGTGTTGCAAATGTTAGTTTCTTCATTTGGCTTTCCCACATTGTTTCGCAACTGTAACGTCTTTGTCAATTGGAAAAAAAATCGTGATATGACAATGTATTCTGCACGGTGCCTTTTCGTCAGTCAGTCCCGTGAGGGGATATCCCTATATCGAGGAGCTGACGAAAAAGTTTTTACTCTCAACGTACGATAAAACAATCCCCGTGATATCCTTGACCATTTTTATAAACTTCGCTTAAAAATGATAATCTGATAATATGATCACGCGATATTACCACGTTCTCAGATAATACCATGATGTTCTTTTAGAGTGTTTGGTTGTCGAATGCATGCCTATGGCTTACGTTGGCATATGTAACAATCAATGCAATCGACTATTTTAAGACCACACTCATGGTCAGCATAATCTGAGAATGTATTTTGAGCCTTTCATGAGGTCTGTTTTGGGCACTTGAACAGTGTAATACACGAGTTTCGGCCATGCAGCCTCGCCCTAAAGAACTTACATTTCGTTCCACTAACGAACAGAACTCTCGGGTTGATTAGATTATAGAGCGATGTGGTTCAAAAGGCGACCAAAAAGCATTTTAACAACCACAAAAAGATAAAATTTATTTTCTCAAGAAAAAACAAGGCGCAAAATTTTTGCAGTGAACTATGCCGCACACGAGGAATGAGAAGTGAACTACAAGAAGTCTTTCTAGATGGGCGAAAGCTTGGAATCTTATATATCATTAGGTTCGAATGTACAACCGAACTATGCTGCTCTGTGATGTTCTCTGCTGTTTTCCAACTTCTGACGAAAGAGTGTTCAAGATAGGCTTGTAAGGCTGTCAGGAAATTTTAGGCATAGTCATGTCATCACGCGAGTGTCATTAATTGTAAAGATGATCCTTTTTGATCAACTGTTTTTTCAAGAAACCTCCTTACAGAAGAAGAACATCTAACTCAAAGGCAATATCTATACAACTGATGACAATCGCGTCCCATTAATTGAAGGATGATTCAGACAATATTTCACGTTATGATGCTGTCTCTCCGCTCACTACTATGAGTAGAGGTGAATGGTGAGGCGTGTGGTATTATTGAGGTGAACTAAATGGCCGAAGATTACGTGAGGCACTGACATACCAAACTTCAATAAGGCTTCACACGCTGGGGACCGCGTTGATATCTCGCCTAGCGCGCAATGCGGTTATCGGTTGGTGAAAGAACTTCAATGGCAATTTGATAGTTTTCTAACAAATTTTAAGTTTATATCGTCACTGAAGGGGTTTTATTGCAAATGGTAGAATATGATAAGAAAGACCTCAAATTAACATCTAGATACAAATTGCGCACATTCAAAATAGCACGACTCTTTTCTCTTAGACGACGTTAAATGAAGAAACGATCCTTTTCGCTGAACGGAGATTTTCCATTTCACTTGCAGTAATCATTCGAAAAGCTAAATCTCTGGCTAGTGTGCTACGTGGCCGCTATTATGAAAAGCCTTTTTTAACGCTACTACAGAGAAACATTTGCGTTACAAGCACGCGATTTTCTCGCACTACGGAGCTCTTCGTTTAAGCTGTTAGTAATCACTCGACAACATAAGCTTTCTTAATTCCAACAGTTCGTTTGTTCTCTGGAAAAACCTTTTCACTGCAGTGTAACAGCCAAAATAAGGTCGAATCTAACAACTCGGTGCTCTTGTTTACCGTTATTCTATAGTAGGAGTATGTGGCTGCCGTAGATTTGATGCGGCGGCCCACCATCGATCGATTGAAATGCGCCTTCGCGTCACATGTAAAGTGCCATTTTTGTCACTTGGTTAAGAATTTTTTTCCTTTTCGTAAGAAAATCCAAATTAAATGAACGATTCCGATACAACGAGATTCCCTCCACACGTTGATATGCTTTTCGTGCTTCAAGCGAAGTTATAGTAAGATTATGCTGTTGATGTAAAACGTAGTTTAATTCTGAATTTTACAGTGTTATGATAGGTTGTTTTCAGAAACGGCCACGTAGCTCAGTGTCCAAAGATCTAAGCTTTTGAATGATTACTCTCTTACGAACAGTTGTTATCCAGCGGGAAAGGTTGATTTTTGATTTATAGCCGTCTAACAGAAAATAAGAATAGCACACGCACCTATGTATGATTGATTGGTCTTGCCCAATTATGTAGAGTGCTCTGTCTGTCCTCAAATTTGATACGATCCTCAGGAAGTATTTCATTTGGTTTAATCTCCTTCACTTAGCACTAATAATGAAGCTTCTTTGTGACATTGGATGCGGTTTCAAAACTGGTAGCTTTGTCTTTTCACAGTAAAGATTTGATTAAGCTTAGTTTTCTACAGCATCTCTAAGTACTCAGACGAAGCCCGTGCTAGTGTTCCGACCAAACTCAGTCGCTGATTCTTGTAGATCGAAGAGAGATTTGCTCCTTTGCGAGCATAGATTTCATGAGAATAGCGATCTGTAATAATGATTTGAGTGCAAAGAACGTTGAAACAGTTGCCCAAACATGAGCAGTTAAGGAGAAGGTATAAGTCAAAAATTACAACGGTGAGACTGAGTAATTCGTCCTTCACCATAAACGTCTCTCAGCAAATACTTGATCACTCTCAAACCCCAAGATATTCGTCAAGCCAATGAGTCATTGTCCCTCTTATCTTGACATACTACGACAATGATGCCATAAAAGTTCTACGCTGTTGACCTGTATGATGACAAATATGATGATTGAGCCGACATGCAATGAATGAGTTCGACAAGTCAATTCAGAACGAAAGGGTGTGTGAGTGGTTCTATATCAATCGCGAGATTGATTCGTTGCGCAGCGCGATTTTTGTCAATAAATTAGGGGTTTTTCCCCGCTTTGGGGTAAGAAATCCTGGATAAAATTTATGACTATGATTCTTCAAGACTTTCTGCATACTTTCATATGCTTTTCGTGCATAAACATACGCTTTTTAGGATTAGGATGATTATCGGGTTTATTTAGCAATACAAAATAAAAATTAATAGCTTAAGCCCACAGAAGAATATATTTATCCTTCTTCTGAAAAAATATAGAATACCTACGAATCTCTTCAAAGTGGAGAAAAAATTCTCAAATGAAAAGAAAATAAGCGCGAAATAGAGAATATACGGAATACTCGATGCTACAACGCATTAGAATGGTCTTTTCAGTAATGAAGTACAGTATTGAAACCTCGAGGATCAAGCTATCGCATGATTATTAAAACTATGAAAAAGCAGAAAACGCGTTGTTTTCAAAAGGTTGAAGACTGTGTAGATCTGATGGAGAAGTACCAATTTCTTTTCTGCCGTAATTTGCTGTACACACTTTTATAGAAAGCAGTTGTCTCAGCACACCTTCCTAGTTGCTCACATTTTTGTGGTTGATGTGCCAGTTGGAACGACCTAATAGATCATTCGTCTCACTTTGCAGTGCTTCATAATAGATACAACTGGTTGCATAGCCATAACGACGGAGATGAAATAATTTAGTCGACCTCAACAAGGAACCTTACTCAGAAGGAAACAAACTGATCATATTTTAGAGAATGACCAATGTGGGCGACTTCATCCATGGTTCACCAGAAAACCTCACTTTTGCATCGAAAGAAGCGCAATTCAACTTTTCACGTGACAGTGGCTCCCAATGTAAAACACTCTAACGATTCCGACCAGTTTCTTAACAAATATAAGTTATCTCTAGATTCGAAAAAATCTACGGGATCAGAGCCATATTTATCACATTTAGCAGTATCCACCGAGAAAAAATACGATGAAGGCTCTATACGAGACTATCAATAGTGAGTTTATCCTAAAAATATTTAAGTTAGCTTCATTTCTCATGTAAACTCGTCCACAGTAGTTCCATATACATAACATATAACACGTAATTCCCGCAATCTGTAGATAAACGGAACAAAAGTGGAGAACATGATCTTTGCGGGTAAGTGGGAGCTAACGGCTAGAATACACAGAATAAAGTCGTCCCAGTTGTAAGCACGGCTTTAATCTACTGTAATCGGAGGGAACTTGATATGTAGACTTATCACTGAATAATCGGAAATGACACGTGTACACTGTCCAAGAGGGTTACTCTTCGTAATTCATTCCATCCCTAAAAAATTCAAGTGCGTTCTCAAAAATACTTTGAGAATCAGGATTTTAAAATCAGTATTCATGTCATAACGGAAGCATGTCGCAAACCTAGGTCAATCACGGTATTCTAAGAAGCCAAAACGATTACGGAATATCTCGTCATTATTATTTGAGCCAACATGTCATGTTGTCTGCTAAATGGCCTGATTACGAAATAGTGTCTAAGGATTAGTTCCATTGAATTTCTCTTCCTGTTATCTGTTAATAAGTGGGAAATCCAGCGAAGAAACTTTGCCGTTAGTGTTCTCAGAGAGCAGAAAAATGACTTTCCAAGGACGCACACAATGAAAGCACAATGGTTATGTGGTTATATAAAAAAAACTCAGCGTTAACGAGCGAACAGTAACCCTCGATCAACGACGAACACTGTTGAGCGTGAAAGCGACTTCTGAAGTGTCAATTTTCTCTGAAGGGTCGGATCTGTGATGGTAATGACAGGCAGGTCTATGCATTATCGACCAGCCAAGGACGTGACAGTAAACGAAATGAGTGCCACGACGGTGTTGTTCAATATGTCTCGTGCTGAATGAGTTCGCCAGCCATAAGAAGGCCGATGACTGATGTCGATAAATGTGCCATAAAGAGTATACGACAATGTTCATGGTCATGGTATTCGTTTTCTAATTTCTCGTTCGCCTTTTGCAGGTTTTAATTTAACTGCTCAGCACAAAAAGGGTGCATAAAATTTGCATCACTCCACTTCGAATGAAAGACAAAATTAATAAGTTGAGCATGTAAAAGGAATCGTTATCCAATTCATCGGCTCATGACAACTACGGCCAAGCGTTGATACAGAAGTGTCAATTACACTAGGGGGCTTACTACCTCTCTTGTAGGGGCACCTGCTCCATATAGTCTGGCGAACTACTCGCAACTAGCTTCTCAGCAGGTATATAGACAACGCAGTACCATTGAATCGTCTTTTTTTTTCTTGTTCTTGATCGAACAGCTTTATGGAATTCCGTCAACAGTAATAATAACAAGTTCACTTTATGAGCAGCGATACAAAAATAACAGAAGCCTAAGTCAATGATCGTCTCCTTATTTAAAGATAATCCTACATACGTAATGGAAAAAGTTAACATCGGAATGTTGCTGAACGACTTCTGAAAGAAAAGCCAGGATAATTACGGTGATACATTCTGAAAAATCATTAAAACTTGTTTGTAGGAGTGTCATTTTTGTCATATGGCCTTTAATGGCCCACTACAACTTGTTTACGGAATAACTACGTGCATGATCCAGAAAAGACAATGGTATGCCTTGTTGACGTGGGAGAAGAGCCAATATACTTAGTGAGATGATGTTCCTGAGTTCACTGAATAAAGAGTGAGTAGATTTTATGCAAAATTCAATATGCATTCAATTAGATCGTCAAATAATCTTAAAGCAAAAGCCATCAAATTTACTGACCAGATTTTCTTACGAACATTTTAGTATACAACTTGCCTATACTTACTTTGAGATGGAGCAGCCGTGGGAACAGATTAGCCTTCTCCTCATGCACGAATGGCACGTAGAGGAGAATGCTAAGCGGCGCGCAAGTTTAATGGAGCTTCCTTTGGACGGCCGTAGCGCGACTGATCCTTCAGACTAGTCTCCCAGCTTTGAACCTCACCACTCACTTCTCAGCCGTCTTTCCTGCAACCGTATCGTCACCTCATGCTCCATTAATCTTGCACACTGCTTAACATTTTGCTCTACGCCCCATTCGTGTACGAGTAGCAAGCGAATCTGTTCTTACGACAGCTCCATCCTAGAGCTCGTATAGGCAAGTTCTGACCAAAATGTCCTCATGAAAGTGCGCAATCGAACGACACCAAATCATGCAATTTTAGTTAGTTCTGGCTAATAAATTTGTTTATTGCTCTAGTGCCAAACCTCGTGGAACTACCTATTACTTGAGGCTATACACCTTCACACAAATACTCCCTTTTTTGGAAGTCATACAGCTCATGAAAGTGAAAATAAAACTGTTCTATAGAGGAGGTCCTTGAGATCGCCTTGGGTGAGTGGCTGCGATGCTCGTCGCGGCTCGTGTGGGGCTGAACTCCATTTCTTAACACTCTTCGGCAGTCAAGAACGAATGTCTTATGGAACTTCACAGAGGCATTCTTCAGATTGCAAGGAGACTCGTTCAACCAAGTATTCTGTGACGTCCAAGAGGGAGACGGAAAACGGCTAAATGCTAGAAGTGCTCAGATCCGCGCAGTGAAAGAAAAACACTACGAGGACGGATAATAAAGTGCTATAAAGGAATTCATTACAAACAGTATTCAGTACTGATAATCGATTAATGTTATGGACATTTAGGAATATCGGAGACGATGATCGCACATATAGGTCCTGCCAAGTATCAAAACAACTGTGGAAATTCAAATGCAGTATCAAAAGGAATGCTATTGAAACAAATATGAAAATACATATAGTTACACGTTGTTGGAAAGCGCTTTAGAAGTCAACTTGCATTACGTCAAATTTGATCTGCTGAATAGATTGCTCTTTGTCAAAACAGTTAGTCTTCCTTGTTCCAGAACTTTCTAGCTATAAACTATGAACTAATTAGAAAAGAGAAAAAAATCAAAAAAAAGAAAAAAACCAAAAAAATTGTAAAGATCAAATCACAACTGTTTTCATAGTTCATCATCAATTTGAAAACGGCTGTAGTTTGAGTTATTGAGGATTTTTACGAATGTACTCAAACTCGTACAGAATTTGGCTGAGATGACCGTTTAAATGATGTTGGACTAGTAGGCGAAACACTGAAGATACCAACGCAATGAGAAGAAGATGCAATGAAGAGGTGGAAGAGTGCAGCCAATATGATTGATTACTTGTTGGCTCAGTACATTTGTGAGTAACAAGTTTTGTAAGAACGGTTGAAAGATGGAAAACATTGAAGGGCCACTCGAGAGAGAGAGAAAAGGATGTTGCATGAATTAAAGATTCAGGAAGTGAAAAGCTTACACATCGCTTAAGAAGCTAACGACCAGGAGTTGACAGAACATGAAGAGCGGAATCTCATTGGCGACATATGAAATCTGTGGAGGAATGACTTCTCTTAACCCTTTAGGGACGGTAACTGAAATCGCTGCGCACAGCGCGATTCGAAAGCGGTGAGTAAATTTTTGTTACCTGATGAGGATTTGTGCTCTTTTTTGGAAAAAATCTATGTTACTCATGATACTTTGATGCTCAATGTTTTTACCGATACCCTCCAATTTTTGGGTGCATATATAGTTTTATGTGTGAAGAAAATTTGCTGGCATACTATGCAAACATTCTGTTTTTGGCGTTTAGTCAATTGTAATTAGTTGTGGAATTGACATTACAATAAGAATCATTTACTTTCGATATTTTTCTATCTTACACAGTATCCAAATGTCATCATAATGAGTTGAAATTGGAACTTAACGAATAAATTGTAAGAAATGTCACTGCACATTGCATGCGATTTCAGTTCGTCGAATAACTTTCAAAAATTTCTCGATGTTTAAAGGCATGGGCGCTCTTTTCACAAAAACTGCCTTGATAGAGGTCCCATTGGTGATAGTTTATCTTTTTGTGGAAATAAAGTGCTCCATAATTCCAATTTTACAACTATGTTCAGAAATAAATCCGTTATTAAGTTGAACAAACAGGCTAACTACTCCGAAGCCGAAAGGTAATATCCTCTTCATCACTCAGCGCTCTATGAAAGTCTTTTGCAGAAACAAACCTAACATTCAAATTGCCATTTCTCAATCTATCGAATGACTATAGGGCGCAAAACTAATGAATTGTCAACCAAACACGAGAGCGGTGTGTACAATGCGTTCTGAAGATAAAGGGCATTTTCCATTAATTCTTGACGCGCACTAAGAAGGTTTTTTCTAGAAATCAGTAGAGAGTCAAAATCTTCGTTTAGCAACTATCAACTGACTGCTAAGACTTCAATTAAAGTTCTCTCAAGAGGAAAAGCTTCTGAATACACAGTGTTGAAAATCATTCACACCGTCTCCAATGGGTTAGCGGACGTTTCAGACTAAAATTACCGTTTTCAAGGCACCTATCAATTGACTGCCTTAAAAATTCAGAATCCAAGTTTTTTATCTATAATGGAATACGATACATTTTTACATAGCGAACAACAGTACGACAATCTCAGAAGAAAATTAGTTTTTCGCTGCACTGAATAAGTACTGATTTTGATGCACTTGGACGATTTGAATGGTGAGCAGATTCGCCATGGAGCATGCTCTCACGAATGTGAAGTGGGAAAATGAAGAACAAATGCGATCAAAAGCATAAACACTGGCCAATATCTTAATGTTCGGGTTGTATTTTTATCACAAAATCGCAAACGCTCTGAATAGTTGCTACTTGAAGGAAGTTTAACAAAATCGGAATTATCGCATACTATTTCTGTTCCTAGGAAGTATAGCATACTTTTCAGCTTTTTAGAGTTTTCGTCGGACTTCTTTTCCGAATTTCGCCTTTCTCTCGAAAATTCCAGATTATTTGTGTAAGGAGGAGCATGTCATAATTTGTAATACAATTCATTGATTTCTCCAGATCTTCAAGATAAGCCGAACATCAGGCTATGACACAAGGACAAAAAACCGGTCCATGGAATGTGCGCTTGATGCGACTGAACGAACATTCACATCATGTTCACCTCCTGAACTGAAAAATCCAATCATTGCGTGACAACACCTAGCATTTGTGGTGGCTCACGGAACGCTTTAAATTGGCTATCTTCACCCGCTAAGTTTCTTCATGATTTACTTCAATGACAGTCAAAAACCACTTGCATAAAAACTCACAAGTCACTACCCCTTTCAGATGCTTTTTATGAGATATCAAGTGCGTCTAACAACACCAAATGTTTAGGTTTGCAACATTGTGTGCAACAGGACCGATAGGACACTTTGGTGATCTCAATCACTACAGCGCGCTGTTGGCTTCATGCCGTTCCCTCATCAGGTCTCCTATCACTCCGGAGTCGGAGTCGGAAAATGATGTCAGACTTGTCTGGATATAGATCAAGGTCTGTGCTCTAAGTGGGAATGCTCTGAAACGACTAGCTCATAAATCCAGGTCGACTCGACCACCATTCAGCGACGTTTATGACGAAAGGGAAATCCTCCGAAAGAAAAATGCAATAAGCGAGCACACGCACAAAAGATGGAACACCTTCGCTGATGATGAATGAGAGGAAACTGATAGAGTGCAAAGTGTCAGTAAAAGAGTAATCTACATAGATAGTTTTCCTATAACCGACGACCGAGTTTTTCCAAGATCTATGAACCTAATAACGTCGGCATTTTTCATCGATGCGTACTTTCATCATTGTTTGCCGTGACCCGGGTAATAGGTTGTTCTATAATTTTTTCCGCATTTTGAAACTTGCTAATTCAACTGTTATTGATTCAGAGAAATCAGTTAATCAATAAGATGATCACTATTATGATCAATGACATTTCGTCATTTGCTTGGCAAATGTTGCATGCCTTCCTTCCAAAAAAAAAACATAAGGGTTGTCGATCAAACGTCTCAGAGAGGTTACTTTTGAGCTAAATGCGAAATTTAAATTTTTTTCTCCCAAGCTACTGCTTATAGGAGCGGAAGAGATGGTAGTTCGATGGAGCAATACTAAGGCTACACGGCGAATGTGGTATCGTGGTCCAGCCAAATTTTTGCCAAATATGGCGAATCGACTTTGCAATGTGAAATCGAGCATTATTTCAGTGAAGAATAACACTGAGTCGTTGAGAACACTTCCTCGCAGTGCTGCGGCTGATTTACGAAGTTGCTCCCGTAGACGTTGGCCAATTCTCAAACCCGTAGTTTTTGCCAGTCCTAAGAGACCGATAGCATGATCTTCCGAGCATAGAACCTGTCTTTGTTGAGCAGCTTAGTCTTTGCCGCGAAGCAGCTAGTAGGCGTGGAGCATGTCGCTCTAGTTGTAGACTCGGTACTAATTTCCAGTGATGATCAACTTGAGAAAATCCTGCCTGTGCGGTCACAGTAGAAGACCTTTACAGATGTTCACGCGTACAGCGCAGTCGTAATCGCTCAATGTATGAAGTGTTCATTAAAACATCTTTTACGATAGCCCATTTCTCTGAAATAACAAACATTCAGTTGAGTACTTCCCGCTAAAACTACAAGAACATTCGTATGCATACCATAGCCTTCTGTTAATAACGCGACTGGAAAGAAGAAAAATCAGATTGCCCTCAAAAAACCACCAGACCTGGATTTTCATCGAAATTATTACAAAATCTGTCACCAAAACATAATCGACCCGTAAAGAAGCAGTACACCTGTGACAAAAGATTGTCTTAGCTCAATAAAGAAAACACTTCCACCGACGTTGTATAAAAACATCAAGTCGATCGGAACTTCATCAAGCGAAAACAGAGAGGATAGCCACCACTTCTAGACATCTAAGTGAAACTGCTACGCGCCTGTTTACAATGCAAACAAAGCATGATGCGCTATATAGAAAACTTATACCATGAATGAACTAAAGTGAAAGAAATTGGAAAACACTTCGACTTTCTGATAGCAACTGGTTTTACGGAACTGCGCACTAACGATAGTCACAGACGTAAGAACTGAAATTTACTGAACGCAGATGTCAATTTTTTTGAAAAAAAAAAAACATTGTGATGACGGATCAAATAGAGTCGTAGAAGTGGTAAAATATACGTCAATTCATATACAATATTTGTGGCCTACTAACTTTCCAGAGCGCATGTGGCGCAGTGGTTAGAGGTGCCTTGCGTCGCACACGAGGTCAATGGTTCGATCTCGCGCTCATGGCTCGCCAAGCCATCCATCCCTTTGGGGTCGGTAAATTGGCACCAGACAGGTCTCAGACTTGTCTGGGAGGATAAGCAGCACTGACTCGGTTCAGCGGGAGGCCTCCGCGAGTCATTGTAAAGGCAAGATATGCAATCAATCACCTCAAACGAAGTTAAAAATTGAAGTCGAATGCATGGCGCATCCCTCAGGGATTGATCAACGCCGAGAGCTTCATCAGCTTCAACTTTCCAGACAATGTCTAGGAAGATACGAAAATTGTGAGTTCAAGTGCTAATGTAAAGTGCTACGATATTATCGAGAGCTTCTGTAACTGAGAACGGCTATTTAACAAAAGCAGTAGAACTTAATGCGGCTCCATTTTGCACATGCCCAACAGCTCCAGCTTTCTTCATCACTAGTTGAGGTTCGCAGCAACTGAAGTAGAGAAATGACAAAAAAAATTTCCTACGATAACGCGAAACATTAGTTCGTCCATTAGTTACAACATAAATACTGCAATTTGCAAAAAAAATTCCAGATTTTTTGTCTATACTGCTTATTATCTACTTAATACGACCCATCTACACAATTCAATGTGCCATCTCAACAATTCTTGGACTCTATTCGGATCCTCGTATTCATCCCCCACGAAGGCGCTAAAATTTCACGCATTACGTTGACTGTTGCTTGAGAATTTCGCTTTCTTCATTAACACCTTTAATTACTGGTCAGGACTCTTCCTGTAGTCATGGAGGTAACCGGGATAAGGCGTTTCTTAAGGCGTTCGTTGATTGATTGAGAGAGACTATCTTTACAAAAAAATCCTAAGTGAAATATGGACGGTCGGAATTCTTTGGTGAGTTGATGATTAATATGCGCACTCCATCCTCATCTTCCTGTTATTTCTAATAGGATTCTAATCTGAAAAGCGCGTCCGTTATCGATCCAACTTTTGACACATTTCAAAATCAAAGCGCTACTTCTTAAGAAGGGGGGTGATCTGTGTAAAGAATATATGACATCGTAGAGCTCAGAAAATCAGAGTTGACTAACTTCGCAATAAGAACAGTGGTATAATCGGTGTCGTACTAAAAGTGTGCTAGTTTGTGAGCTTCAAAGTAATTAGAGCCTACTGAGCAACTCTGACTAGCGATGGAAACCAAAGGAAATTTTACCAACAGCAATACGAGTAATACGAGAATTAGTGGAGATTCAAGTGCCACATGATGAAGTGGCTAATATGCGGAAAGTGTGACATGCCTACTGTGATGTCAAAAATGGAAAGACACAAACCGGTTCCTAGAGATCTTACACACCGCAGCGCAGCACAGGAAAACACCCGAACTGCTTCTTCATAAATTGTATTCAGTGAACCATTCAGCTCAAGAGTAGAGAGTTGTTCATGGATGCTAACTACAACTAGCACTTTTTGGCGATAATGTACAATATGCATGCCATTCTCTACTTCCTGCGTGGCTTTCTGTGAAGTGGCAATGAAATGAAAAAAACAATGTTGCTAACAAAAGAGTATATAGTGTCGAATAAGACCTTGAAACAAAGAGATCTCGGGAGTAATCACATTTAACAAGAATAACTTATGTTCAAATCTAGATGAGAGTTTGGACCAGTACTTTTATGAGTCTGATGTCTCGAAATCGGCTCTTACATTCAGCCGATAATGATATGCTGAGACTATCATATTCATACATAAAGACGAATCACCCACATATGAAAAAAGTACTTGCCTTCCCGACTTGCATTTTTACCTCCAAGACACTTATTATTGCACTTTCTGTTCTAACGAGGTGCACATACACCGACTTCGACAATAGAATGCAAAACTGCACTATTTAACGATTCACAGAAGGCACAGGCTTTTCACACTGCTAGATTGGATTTCTGTCTGTCAGTGTTTACTTAACAAATTATAGTGGTATCCATGATATCCAGCCAATCGCTGTTAGATCTAAATGTATTCTAGAAGATGTACGGTGATGAGAAATTGTTTATAACTTGAATGGCATTTAAAAAAGATTATTACACCAAATCACAATAATCCTAGTAACTATAGGAATCCATTTAGTCCGACATAACTGGATGCATGGAAGGGTCGTGTTTGTCTTAACGAAGTCTTTTGGACACTGCTCAAGCTCCATTCGGTAGGTACGTTGCTTGTTGATACTTGAACGACTAGTCACATTTTACCTCCCCGTCTCCTTAGACATCCCTAATGTGCTCACACAGATCGTCCCCATGGGCAGCCACTTAACACCCCAAATGGAGAAAAACTTCGAGAAAGTATGCAAATTTTTCACATCATTGCAACGACTTCGTGCACAGGTTTTTCTAGCGACATCTTTGAAGTAAACGTTTCTTCGAAGTTCACACAACCTTGTAGAATTGGTGGTGTTCAGCAGTTAAGACTCCCAAAATCGTACAATAGCGGGATGATGGTTCTTGAAAGGAGATATCAGAAACGGAATTAACAGTGAGTTTTGTGGATGTCTTCCACGTGTAGCGTTTAGCATCGTTACAGGAATGCAGTGTTTTGTGGATGTCTTCCACGCGTACTATGCGTGTTTTAGCACCGTTTACTACATGCATGATAGCCAGCGCCGTTAACGAACAAAGGCAAGTTGTACGCAATCAAGTAGAAATAGAAAAAAAATGTAGGCGTACATTTAGTTTTACATTGATGATAGGTAGAATTACTCGATTGGAGAAAAGAAATCGAATACGATAGGGGCGGTGTTGGTCGAACCTCTCCACCGTCGCGTGACCCGGTTTTTTCGGCCATTGGCAAAAACACATTACAAACAAATGACGACTTGTTGCTACCAATCCAGTCGAACAGAGCATATTGGTAATGAACAGATAGTTAAGGATGGCAGTGTGCCAGAAAGTGTTCCCAAAATTCAACTTACGGAAATGCGTTAATATGGAGAAATAGTTTTTGTCAAAGTCTTCGCTTCACTAGATTGATATATATCGTAATTTCGCAGCTATTCAATAGGAAAGCAATTTTCCTACTGCAAGAGCTTGTGGTTACAAACCAAAGGCATTATTCACAAAACCAAGATAGAGATATGGGTACGATATCAAGTAACTAAAAGTCGATGCTCTCAAGCTAGATAGTCGCAGTGATTTCTCTCAAGTAGGACTTGTACTTCTCTATTTCATGCGTTTGTTAGACTGCAGTTCGAAGACCTATCTTTTTTCCCCATTTAAAATGTTATATGTTGATGGAACAGTGTTCCCACGCCAGTCGCACTAAAGTGACATAAGTTTGTGGGAGCTCAAGAAAGTTTTTCGGCATTACGACTGAGATTCTTCCATAACGCAGCGATCCTTGCAATCACTTTGGTGATCTGTCGGAGATGATATAACTGCAGAAGTCCAACTGAGTTGTCATGAAAATGGGACCGTTGATGCCAAAACCTCTAGCCCATCATAATGTGTTAGTGAGGCGTCACAATGACGTCAACTCCAGATGTTTCTTGTATGGAACTGGTAGCACTTGCGGAAAAGTTTTTTCGTCTAAAAAGACTACAGATAGGAGAAATAAGTCAGATATCCATAAATTAATTGTCGTTAGTTTCAGGCGACAGTTGAGCTGATGCGCCGCCCAGAAAAGCACACAAATTGATGAAAAATCAGTGGTGTCCTTGAGCTACCTATCCGAAACTTCTTGTTAATTTATGATGCAAAATAACGTCCACTAAAGTTCATAGTGAATCAGCACGATAAGACAGTAATTTCCGGTCGGCACGTTTTCAATGAAAGCCAAACTCCATGCGTCATTACAGTACTTGTTACTTGTAGTTCACTGCAATCAAAAATATGCAATGTTGAGAATGTTTATGATGTTAGCTGTGCAGCGCAGTGATTAAAGGCACTTGCGATAAACAGTGGGTCGTTAGTTCGACCGCATGTTCTGAACGCACATCAAACTCTCTACTACCCTGAGGTGCCTCATCTGTCTAGGAGGATAGAAAACACTGCACATATCGGAAGACTCAACTAGTGATGGGGCCAAATTCAATTCATATTCCTACGACACTGTCGTGTGAACGATTCATCTCTGAATGACTGATCAATCCGAAAGTTTTATTCAGTATGATTTAGTGTACGAAACTTTTGATATGCAAACTGAGTAAAAAAAATCACAAATTGTCAGATTTTGCACTTTAGAAAGTGATACAGTCGTCATAAAAAAGGTATTTGACAAGAAACTTTCTGAAGATCAATGAACATGGGACTACTGACAAAGTTCAGACGGAAGATTAATGTGGACAGAGAAATTTTTCAAAATACAAGATTCCTGTCTTCCTACTTAAGATTTCTATTAATTATGTCATCGAGTAGTATCTCCAGGTTTTCGTTCGTTCCCTTGAGACCGCCGACCACCTGTAAGTCGATATAAGAGCGATTTCATCTCAAACATGGGAAACGTAACAAAATCACCTCCTTAGACCACTTGAAATACTCGCTAACTCTTCTTCGATCCCAACCAAGCGGCATTCCACGTTCCAAATCACGCAAATTGTACAGTTTATCGGCTAAATGCACCAGCTTCGCCTGAAATTTGATGACCTCGGCATTGCTAATGCATTTAATTGAGTAATGGACCGTAATGAATAGTTCTTGAAGCTTGACATTTGAATGCTCCGATTTCCTTCAGTGCACCGTTCGGTGCTGCTCTCGGTTGCAGCGACGACAGTCATGGTAAGACTGCCGGAGAATCAACAAAAATTTCAAAGTAGCACTAGTAACTCCAAAACCTCTTCAAATTCAAAACAGTGCCTTACTGAACTCAATGCGGCATCGTACACAGTTTTTCCAAACTACATCCAATCCTAAGAAGGAGAGATCTTCCAGAAAGTGTTCTTGTTGAAACACTAAAAAACTTCTCGATCTATATGTACACTTTAGGAAGAGTGTTCATTGGACTCAGTGCCTGTTGGTGAACCACAGTTTGATTAACGGGTGTGTAAAAACGACAAGGAACTTCTAACCAAGTTCAATTTACAGTTGCTTTTTTGAAAATCTGTTTTTAACGTCAGAGTGGAGAGACAAAAAGCTTTCCATAATTTCTGACTACTTTCGAAGTCGGAGTGACTTAATACCAAAATTTGCCTACCAACGTTCCAAAGGAAAATAAAAGGAACGCCTCAGGGTTGTTCATTGACAATTAGAGTCTAAATAATAACTACATTGATTCTAGAGATCAATTACAGAATGCGGTGCCACACTCATATATGCATTGGCGCAGTGGATTCAAAACTAACATCTGAAATATTAGCCAGTTAAAGCACAGATTTGCTGTTTTCGCGAGATCTTCTATTGATCGGATATCTCTGGAGTAGTAGAGCCCTCAAAAGGACTCATTTGAGGCATGGTGATCAAATGCGCAAATGACACACTAAACGTCTACCTAAATATCAAGTACAAAGTACAGGTAAGGTCTTCGATACTTGTGAAATCAAATGTCATGACATCATTGTACTTAGTTTTCATACTTTGATATATTTACCATAGGTTTTTGTGAAAAGTGAAAGAATAATATCAGGTTGAAAAGATGATTTAGAGAAACATCGCGGAAATGTTTCCGCGCCGCAGATTTTTTTGTTATTTCTCCAATGACGGGACGAATGAGAAAATTACTGGTAATAGGTTTTCACTATGAACATGTCCTTTCCTTGACAAGGATTGAAACATGAAGTGAGACAGTTATATGAAGTGAAAAAGCAGCGTCCATGTTCTGGTTTAGAATAGCATTCGTTTTGAAATTGATCTATGTTAATACGTTATCAGTGCACAGAAATGAAGTTAAAAATGTTCCACGTGAAATCAGTACATGGATTCGCTTTTTCGACGTGTATGACAAAGGCGAGTAAGAGAATAAGATTTTAGGAACTGATATTTTTCATTGAAACACGCCACCATTCTCGTGCTGTCTAAATCGCTGAGATTTTGAATGGCTGTTAGTTAAATGAATGGAAGTGGACTCAGCAGATGGTGCTCTCTCAATCGCGGAAACAATCTTGACCGATCCGTCTATGAAGTGCATCAGACAGTAGAACAACTGCACAATTTGAACGCACTACATGTTGCATTGAGTAATCCATGGAATGACTGTTCTTGAGCGGACATTACCTCTCAAGAAACAGAAAATCTAAACACTCGCCCGACATCTAAGCAACTGAATCGTTGATCACCAATAATTTCTTGTCAAAGTAGCTTCAGACGATCCCTGTCATTGCGAGGATTTAGAAACTCTTTTAAAGCAAATTGTCATCGCTTAGTTGATTTGTCGCAAGATACCAAAGTCCGAAGACTCGCAATGGAAGCTCGGATTAAATACAACGCGAAGTCAATTAGAACGCAGAAAGATATTTTTTGAAGCTTCGAACAAAGCCTATAAACGCACTAAAGACCCAGTCTACAACTAACTACAAAGAAAAAAAGGACACTTTCTTTGTGTGAGTGGCCGGGGGCATTTTCCACCTGCATTCTCTTCCTTACATCCCTCGGTAGCGACTTGTCGTCTGTACATTCTTTGACGATATCATGCACCTAAAACTATTCAATACAATTGTTGTTATCACAAATTGACTTCAAGTCAGAATACGCTTTAGACTCGTTGGAAAATTCAATGTAGTCTAATAGAATGTTTCAATCCTTTTAGAGGTCTAAAATGATAGTGGCATCTATCAGGGAGAGTCGTGAGGGATGTAGAACCGATGAGGAGTGCGAAAACGCCGAAACGTACGGATGTCGCCAGCATACCGGGGCTCTGAAAGGTTCAAAACATTCCATCAGTCTATCAGACTGATACTCGCGAAATCCTTCAAGTCTTTCTACTTTCGTGTGATTTGGCAGTGGTTATGTGGAGATCAAAAACCGTACCTCCTGTCCAAAATGTTCTCTGATTTCTTCGAAAGTTGTCTTAGTGTCTTCAACAGTGTCATGAAGTATCGCGGCAACTAGAGTGTTTACGTCAAAAACTTTTGCTTCGTTTGTCAAGATGTAAGCCACTCCTAAAAGAAAAATCTATTTATACAACTGCTTACTTAATCACTTACCTAACAATCCTTGTATTTATTCATTGTTTTGCTGACAGGTTCTAAAGTGTTTCACATATATTATTGCAACTGACGTATGCGAAATATTAGGTTGAGGAAAAAGTGCCTTAACAACTGTTGGAAATTCAAAGTTCATGAAAAATTTCAATTAAATACTTTTCAAGATAAAGACCATCTCTGCCAACGATTTGCAAGCTTCCGGATTTGCTCGAAATCGCCATTCCTAGGGCTTTGAATCAAAAACTCCTGATATGCCTCTTGAACTTTATTAGATGTCTCATGTCGGCGTCCTCGCAGCAGGTCGGTACCATTGCGGTGGAAGTCCGACCATCATCGTACTACGCAGCATCTGGACTGTAAGCTGGGTGCGGCAAGACCTTGGCTCCTTTCAATTCATCACAGACTTTTCCTTGGTCTTCTTTGCGGTGTAAGATTTGACATTGTATTGCTAAAACACCGCGCGCTTTCGACGAATTAATATCGGGTACTTTCTTTCAACGCATCGTACCGATGCCTGGGAGTTTTTTATGAAAATATTTCTAATATATTCTCATGAATTAACAATAATCGATACTGAGTGAAACAAACCTAAAATTCTAACTTTCCGGGGGTGATATGGATCTTCTTCTTCAACCTGCTAAAAAACTGCACAAATTATAATCGATTACAATGCGTAAAGAAAACTTTATCGGTGTATTCGTGCACTTTGACAGTTACAATTTATACGACCACCAATCAAACACTACGTAAGAGATGTTGATTGGAATAACACGCCTATTCGTACAGTCGATTGCGCTCTTTTTCGGAATCAAAACGTCATACATCGTTTTCAAATTTCTCGCAACGAAACTAGACTACTGGATCAGTACACGTAGTGTTCCCTGATCGATATCCACTTAAAATACAATTTTTCCTACGCAGTTGTCGCTGAACCACGGAATTTTCTGCTCTTCAAGTTTTTGTGAAAACAGAACCTTCACAGACGTAATTTCGCCAGATTCATTCGTACACTAATCTCAAAATTGTGCATAAAATTTATCTGACACTCTCTCTCGTGTGACTTTACTGTGCCAGGAAACAAATAATGGCTGATATGTGATATGTCATTCGCCCGTTTGAGCTCAGAGATTCTTCCACTATAATCAACATAAAACTACCTGTCCAGTTTTGCTTTGGAAGAAATGATATTATTATGCTCATAAATAAAAGAGACAACGAAAAGTCGGAAACTAAACATCGAAGTACGCAAATGTAGAGGAAAAAGCGTGTGGCGTTGATTGAAGTCTTGACGATGTACCATGCATTCGACTTCATTTACCAATCGAAAAGGTAACCAAACGTATATTTAGTCCATCCAAGAACCTGCAGTAGCCTACCGATGTATCATGCCGGTATTTTTACTTAACTGAGTCCTGATTTGCAGCCATTAGCCTATAGGCGCTCTACTAACTTTCACTATAAACAGAAATAAGTTATTTTTGCACAGATTTCGCCACTCCTACTCTGGGAAAGGCAGAACGAGAGCTCGATGAAGTGAATGAACACTTGCACTTTCAGCTATTGAACGGTGCATCAGAGCAAGGAGCATGATAGTCTGCAGCTATCAAATCTCTGTTGAACGTAGGCTTTGTATTCAGTTTAGCTTTCTCTTGGTTAATAGAGAGTCATTTGCGCTGTGTATCCAAAAATCTTGAATGACATGCCAAATGTCGAACCCTGTGCGGGTGTTGAACTCGTGTCTCACCTTTTCCGAATGAGTGCGTGATGTGTTCCAATTAGCGCTCAGCATTTTGCCCATTTCAATAGCTCTCAAAAGACGAAACAACATCAGCTTGAGACTGTTCGAACGTTGACTGTGGCGACGGGTCCTGCCGAATTTGTTTGCGAAATTTGCTGGTTACAGGTTAAGAGGCAGAAGCTCATTGGTTTTCACGAACGCTCCGCTTTAACGAACGCATCGTGGACGGTTTTCGTCAACATTTCTGGTACTCTAGATTGACAGCTCGTAGCATAAACCAGAGCCAACCCGTCCTAATGGTTCCTGACCCTAGAGTATGGTGATCTTTTCAATGGTAGCAACTGCGCTGTTGTAAAAAAATAGCGGTTCACACTACTTAATTCTTCCTTTGGATAAGTATACTTCTACTGATTTGATATATGATATTTTGAATCTAACTAAAGCAGACGTACCGAGCCACACTTTGAGAGTACACAAACTAGTAAGTTGGTGTATATCATGATACAACCCATTTCGTTAAGGCACGGGCGCGACTATTGTTGACCGGCGGCGGACTCCTGGGTGATTTTTAGAAAACGTTACTCGATCATGATTGACTCAATGAACAATAGTAAACGTCAACACTTGGACAGCCGTAAGCAACTTTGGAAGACAAAAATTATGCGTGAAAATGTGATTTAGATAATGACCGCTAAACGGCTCTGAGCAAAGCGCAGTTGCCGAAAGTGTAGCCATCGATTTTTAGGAAAATATACCAATCTCGCGCAAGTATTTAAAAGCACACTGGGTGACTGCAGAGTTGTCTGGGATAAGCTAACTCCATCAGGGTTATGTAATTTCACACGCACCGGCACTAGGCAGCAAACGGCTACGATTGGGTGAATGTGCTAAACCGATCACATTTTGTGTGATTTGTTTAGAAATTTGCGATCAGGTCGACATTATTTGTGTCAACCATGTTTACTGAAGACAGCTAGGCAGTCGCACACGAGGTCAATGGTTTGATATCGCGCTCATGACTCACCAAGCCATCTATCCCTCCAGGGTTGGTAAGTTGGCATCAGACTGGCCTCAGACTTGTCTGGGAGGATAAGCAGCACTGACTCGGTTCAGCATGAGGCCACCGCGAGTCACTGTAAAAGCCAGATATGCATTCAATCACCTCAAACGAAGTTAAAATTGAAGACGAATGCATGGTGCATCCCTCAGAGATTGATCAACGCCGAGAACTTCATCCTTTATGTAAGTTCATCTATCAAACTGCCCATACTGCACTCGAATTCGAATAAAAATCGTTATCATTACAGTATACGGTATTAATCCGTTATTCGGAGACAAATCAGAAACGACTCCTTTTGTTGGACAAGAACTTAAAACTCATTCAAAAGCTCAAAGCTTAAGTTTCTGGTTACTGCGCTAGATGCTCCTTTCTAAAATACCCTCATATAACGCTGCCGTATTCAAAATCAAATTATGATTCACACCGGCCGCGCACTTTTACGATCACTTTGCTGGAAGCACGAAAAGTATATGATCGTGTAGAGAAAATCTTGCAGTATCAAGCATACGTTTTATCTGGAGTTGTCTTGAAGTGGAGAAAAAATCTCAGATTAAATCACAAAAAATGCGGTTCACATGTGAATTGCGCTGGCGCGATTGATCGACCGCCGCATCGAATCCATGGCCAGCACACACACTATCCGACAAGCAGATGCGCCGCGAATGTGAAAATCCAAAACCCTATTTTCCCTACCACACTTCAGTGAAACGACCTTATTAAAAACAAGCACAGCGATAGTACCGTCGAAACCTACGCTACGAATAGTTACTTATGATTGAGATCTGTCCTGCGAGAAACATGCGCGTGTGAAACACAGATGTTTCTTTCTGCCACAACTTATGAGAAGGCTCTTGCCAAAAATGGCTATGTAAAGCAACAGCCAGAGATCTAAGCTTTCGAATGATCACAAACACTCTTATGAAAAGTTTCTGCAAAACAAAAACATGATATATGGAAACCGAAACGTGAGCCGATTTTGCAATGGCCTTAATGGAAGACGGCTCTGCCGACGAAAAATCAAGATAGTCAACGTGTACACTACGTAAGAAAAGACAAAAACGTAGAGATTCAAGCCGAGATAAATAGTTATTAAGAAGGCCGGAGAGATCAAGGACCTCACACAGGGCCCTCGGCATATCCCAGAAAGCATTCGAAGGCCGATAACCACACGTCCAGCGAGGGTGGTCGTTTCTTTCAATTGTCCCCGGCTAACGGAAGAGAACCCAGTATCCTAATGAAACTCAATATGTACGTGTCGCAAAAACAGACTATGTTCTCGGTAGCGATATTATGAAAAGGTGAAGTTCAGTTTCTTGAATGAAGAATGACACGTTTAGGGTTGGGCACAAACTGCCTACCTTTACGTAATAAAAAGCCGTTTAACGTTGGAACTTATAAGATTCCTTCCTCAATAAATCCCTGAAACCAGTATTTTTATATACCTCAATTAAAGCTCAACAGATATTTACAAACTTGAGTTCCTTAGCAGTATAGAACGGCATCATTGAAGTCAACTTATACTTTAGTACATCATTAGCCTGGTTTCATAAAAATAAAAATTAATCATAAATTTTGCAACAAAAAAATAGCAAAAATCAATAAGAACTAAAGAATCAACTAATAAACCTTACCAATAGGGTGATTAATGTACGGAGTGCCAGCAAGATCCTTCCTCTTTTGGTGACGATGCCTTCTGGCCGCAAAGTCAGCCGCCTTCACTAGAAGGGCCAAGTCTTCCGGACCGTGATCCATGAAGGTTTTCGATAGCGATTTCGGCGTCTCCTTACATACATCAGGATAAAGTCCAGTGCTACCGTTTTCAGCAGACATTTCCTGGACGTGACACTTTGTTTGTGAAATGGTAGTTGGTCGAAGGCTTTCGAAAATGAAGTGACCACATAGTTGAAAAAAATTTTCAGACGAGATTACTAAAACTGATAAAATCAAGAACATGAAGATTGAAAATTCGATAAGACATAGAAATCCTCTGCAGAGATAGAGACAAATACGATTTGACAAAATCGAGGACGCATTCCGAACAGGTTTTTCCCCAATCAGACCTAACCTTACGAGGGACGACTCCTCGACGACTAGAGAACGAGAACTTGTACAATGCGTGGTCGGGAAGTCTTGATTATAGTTGTATTATAAAAAGAAGATAATAGAATATGAAATGACTTTGACAATAGAAGAAGAAGATCATTCATCTGCTGTAAAATCAAACTAGTGCTTGGTCTCTAGGCTAGGAATGTTCTATTGACAGTGAATTCATTTCACCAAACCTTTTGAAATTGAAAAATGAATCAGTTATAAATTCCATTTAGGAAAAGCGAAGAAGTAATAAAAATGCAATAGGCCCAAATTTGAAGTGGAGCATAGGAGTAGTAATAGATGACAACAAAATCTGACTAAAATGAGTTTCTTTTGACACACTCTATTTCGCAAATAATCATAAATTGCAAGAGATCAACGGAACAAAAGGACAGGATAGGTGTTCTCTAGAGTATTACAGTAGAATTTCTTTACATAACAAAGAATCCAGTTTTTCAATGATTTCTAAATGGTAAATTTTTCAATGATTGTAAGAGCAGTGACAATCGACTATATAACCTGAACCTTCTTGCAAATGCAAATGGATCTTCACAGTAAATATGAAAGAAAAGATGAACCATATGTGCTCCCCTTCAAAAGGATCCATCTTTCACAAAAATTTCACGGCGACAACGGATATAAAAACCCTTGCATCGTTCCTCAAAACTAATATCTTACATATATCCAAACGTGCTGAGTGTTAAGCGAAATTCTAAGTTTTTAATTGGAGTTACCAAGCGCCATTTCGACCCTTCAAAAAACGCTTATTTTGCACTTGTTTTTGACGATTAAGTAATTATTCGATAGCTCAAATCAAACGAATTTGAACGGTGTATTCCGTCTTCAAAAACGCCTTGTTATTGCGCTGGAAGAGCAAAAATAAAATTCTGTTTCTTATTCAGAGATTTCTCGCTGACCAGGGCCTCTCCTCCGGAATTTCAATAATAAGTCACAGATCAAATCTTAAGGAGTCTAATGATCTAATTGGTTTTTGAAATTGACCACGCATTATGCTGTAACAGCCAAAAGAAGACTGGGTTTCGCAAAACTAGATCACTTTTTATCCGCTCCTCAATTTGATGCCTTGAAAAAAACGCATTTTTTTGTCGTTTTCTGTGTTAAAGTAACCATTCGATAGCTCAGATCATAGGAATTTTAGTGTTGTATTTCTTCTTTAAAGTGGCCTTTTTATTGTGCCGAAAGAGCAAAAATGAACGTTTCTTTCTCATTCAAAGGTTTCTCGCTAATCAAAGTTTTCCTTTAGAGTTTTAGCAGATAATCTACAGATAAGATTTTAGGAATTCCAAAAATCTATTTGGTATTGAATATTGACCTGGTATCACGTTATAAAGCCAAAAGAAGATTGAACTTTGCAAAACTAGAAAAAAGCATTGAGTGCGAAACCCAGTCTTCTCCGGGTTCTTATAAAGCACTGAGAAGTCCGCTCAAGGAAATAAAAACATTATTCAAATCCTTTAGATTTGATCTATCGTTTGCTTCCAAAATATAAGAGAGAGGCTCTGGTCAGCGAGAAATCCTTCAATGAACAGCAAAGCTTTCTTCTTGCTCTTTCAGCGCAATAACAAGGTTTTTTTTAAAATGAAATACACCATTAGAAATGATTAAAAAGAACGTTTTCCCCAAATGCATCGAAGTGACGAGAGGATAGTTGAAGTGGTCCATTTTTGAGCAACGCAATCTTTTTTTGGCTGTTATATCGTAATCTATCGATTCGTTAGTAAAACTCCGAAGAAAAAGCTTTGATCAGTGAGAAATCTCTCGATGAGAAACATTTGTATTATTATAATATATTTATATTTTATTACATCATTATATATTAAAACGAATATTTCACTCTTGTTCTTTCAGCGCAATAAGAAGCTTTTTTGAAGATGAGATACGCCATTCAAATTCTTTCAATTTGTGCTACCGAACGACTATTTGAATATTAAAATAAGACCACGAAATACGTTTTTTATAAAGGGTCGAAATGGCGCTTAGCTAACGGAAAAGTACCCGTGTTTATCACTCTTTTTTGATATACGATATCAAAACACCAGCAATCAACTGTCGACGGGTTGAATAAGCAATTATGCCCATGACTTGCTGAGTACTGACTGAGGTTAATCTGAGGTCTACAGCATATTGTCGACTTTTGACAAATGCCTCATACCACAAAAATCCAAACTCTGATGAAAGGAATATGTAACATTACAGAAGACTATTCAGACATAAGTGTATTATTACTGACACTCACTTACCTCAAAAAAACAGGGCACATTCTAGCAATCAAGTGCAGTACAAAAAGATTTTCTCGATGATCAAACACTAGGTTAGTGTTGCAGTAATGATTTTTTACTAGCTAGTGCTTCTTTGATGAAGGCCTTGTTTGCACATCTAGGAAAAGAATGTAAACTAACCTAATACTTACTGCTGAGTCAATAGAAAGTCAGATCTGGGAGTAGTGGCATAGCTTTTATATTGAGTATAATTTAAAACTTTTTGATAACGTCGAGTTGTTAACGGTCTACTGTTCAATTTGAAACCCTTGACGAGTATCGTAACATCTACAGAAGCTGGAGGCGAGTTGTTGAGCTTTATCGCTGCAATTTCAGCGTATGTTCCAGAAAGAGAAGGAAACGAATACGTGCTCGGACCTGCATGGTGAACATGAAGACAGGCCTTGTAAGAAAAAACCTGAAAAATAGGCCCAACGTTAGAGTTATTTCACGCAACAGCCATCACCATATTGCTGAAGAAAGGGAGTGAAGGGAAGTTCCAATCACACTTGACCTTTTAGCGAAAGCGTGTACTCAATTGAAAATAGTCGTGCTTGAGTGCTTTTTTGCTAGACAGTGCTTTTTTTACTGTACTTCTAGGGATCGTTCTACAGCTCAAAAAACAGCAATTCTAACATTACTGGTTTTCAAAAAGGCCTTCTAAGTGTGCTGTAAGAGCGAAGATGAAGCTACGCCTCTCCTTCGCCATGCATTGAATACTCGGTTCTCCTTCAATTTTCGTTTTTCACTAAACCTTCAGTAATCATTCAATAGCTTGAGAAGAGGCGATTCTAGCACAATGCATGTCTTCTGGAAAAGCCTCCTTAATGTTCTATAGCGACAAGGAGAAAATAACGTTTCGGCTTCAGAGTAACCAGCTAGCCCGTGGTTGGAATTACATTGTCATAGAAAAACGAGATATCACCTAGAAGACTTCCATAAGGGCATTTTTAGTAGGAAAAAAAGCTCATGCCTTCTAACAAGCCACACTTTTCAAAAGGAAAAACTAAATCGTTGGGAAAGGAACATGCTTCCCGCCCTTATTGCACATTTTTATCACGAATTTTGCAACAATGTAACTCGAAAACACATAATTTATAAACGAGCTCTAGAGGAAACTTATTTGGAGGCTTCTTCAGTGTGTAGCTGGGATGAGATAGAAAGAGCGCCTAATTACCATTGGGTCGACAAGTCCTCATAAAATATGAACATTCTCAAACTATATTGTTACAACGTCCTAGTGAAATGACAAATCATTTACTTAACATATTCAACAATAAAATTTTATATAATTGACATTGAACAACAACAATCACCCTAATATAAGTACCAATCAATAATTTCGCCCATCTTGCAGAAATTTCGTACTTCTAACATAAAATCAACGGTAAGAACGCCCTAAGATAGTCACCAATTACTATAACAGGTTGTGTAAAAAGATCGCGCCGTTTTGGCTTTTTTATATCGCTTTTGCAAGAAAACTGCATGATTTTAGTATGGGTCAGTTGCGCAGTTTCTTGAGAATATTTTGATATACACCTTGCCTATACTATTTTCTTTAACCGCTTGACCTCCGCGGACCCAAAATAAGCGTGCTTAACTGGCAAGGATTCTCACCCCAGCGCAGGAAACGACTCCACTTCCTTGCTGCAGCTAGGGAACGGCGCCACCCCTCCCCCCCGCCTCTGCGACTCCAACCTTAGCGTGGCAATCTTTCCCTGTCTCACTCTTCTCTGCAACTCGGCACCCGGCTATCGGGAAGAAAACTGGTTTGATCACCTATCACATCACTTCCCTGTAGTTGTCCTGGTGTCATCTTTTTTTTCGCTACATTATGTTCGAATTACTGGCATACTAAATAACGCCACTTCTCATGTAGTAACATCGTTACACAAACGATCAACGTTTATGATTTATTTATCAGCAATTGCTCAACAAGCTACAACCTTTAACAACATAATGTACTTACATATAACATAACAAATAGAGATGAATAAATTATATGCATTGATCGTTTGTATTACGGTGTTACGATATGAGAGATTGTGTGCTTTGGTGTGTCAGTGATTCGAGCATGTTGTAATGAAGACAAAAAAGTAACATCAAAAAACTACGGTGAAATGTTGTGACAGGGGATCAAACCAGCAACCTTCTTCTCGACGAAAAGGTGCCGAGTGGCAGAGGGGTGAGACAGGCAATGTTGCCATGCTGAAGCTAGAGTCGCAGAGGAGGAAGGGGGGGGGGGAGATAGAGCCTTTACCACACTGGGCCAGAAGAGATGGAATCGTTCCACACTGGGGGTGAAAGTCCTTGCTGTTAGACACGTCCATTTTGGCACCGCGAAAGTCGAGCGGTTAAGATGGAGCTGTGGTGGGAACAAATTCGCTTGCTACTCATACACGAATGGCGCATAGGGGAAAATGCTAGTGAGGCGGCACACAAGATTAATGGAGCTTGGGGCGATGATATGTTTGTAGAAAGGATGGATAGAAAGTGGTTGGCGAAGTTTAGAGCTGGACGGAACAGTCTAGAAAATCAGTCTCGCTTAGATCGTCCACAGCAAGTTAACGGTCAAGCTTTCCTTGAGATGTCCGTAGAAAATCCCTCCCTTCATCTTGAAACAAATATAATCAAGTTGTGCACTAAAATGTTGAGAAGAGAATGCGCAATAGAATGATACCCAAAATCATGCAATTTTGTTGTGAAAATCAGATTAAAAAACCACAACGGCACGAACTTTTCACACAACCTATTAAAGCACTTAGATGGTTTACGTTTCTTATGAGCAGTAATAAGACAGTCTATCCCTTCTTACATGGGCCGCATAGAGTACATGTTCTTTCTGGCCTTCTTTCGAGCATATCAAACATTTCCGCCTTCTGCCATCTTTCTTTAGTAATAAAAACAACGTCTGTATTACAGTGGATACCACTAAAACTCGTTTAATCTTTTGAGCACAATTAGTCCTCTTTCAATCTACGTGACAACAACTGCCCTTGTTCAGTTTCTCCTGAATAATTTTCCTCGGTAAACCAATCCCCTTCTTTCTGCACTGTACGGTCGATTTATGCTTTCCTTTGTAGTAGACTCTCAATTGGGATACACTATTGCACTAGCGGTAAGTGTAGAAATGTCTTTCATTTATCATCAGGTCCACCACAACACTACGAGAAGTCCGACAGGTCCGGGAATTCGTACCTACCTGCGTATATCAATATTTTGCAGATGTACAAAGCCTAAGATCGGTCACGAATATTAAATGAAAGTCGACTGGCTTTTTGCACACGAGTACTGCGTCGCCTTGAATAACTCGTCGCCGCTCACCCAAAGGTATGGTTTTCAGAAGCGGGTTCTCAGGAGATGCCCAAAAGGCATCCTCGTGCATACTCGTCGATCCTTTATTACTTTTCAAACTACATTGTTCTTCATCGCTCGGATCACACTATTCAAGAGCCTTTATACATGATGGGTAAATTCCTTTCCATGGTGTGATCGGCTCTGGCATAGACCTCCGCGTCGCCACTGTTCGCCACCAAACGAGCGATCAGGATATTCCAGTTTTCATCTGCAGATTTAGCAAAATCATTCCCTCAAAATACTTATTTAGGCACAATTTTTTCACAACATCTACGATTAGTTGCTTTGCAACTGTCTGCAAAGATTGCACTATTTTTGCATATAAAATCTTTGTGAACGAAGATTGACACTTTCGCTGTCGACCGCTTTTATACAGACCCGCTCAAAACGATTCAATCTGATAAGGACATGACTTGTTTTGAGCCGATAACTCTAATGCTATATAGGCGCCCATTTCGTCTAATGGGACTCATCAGTAGCACCCTCTCTCGGTTGCGTCGACCCCTTGAGGCTAAATAATCCTCTGAAGATATCGACACCGAGTAAAGATAATCACCCTATGTTGGATGATGGTATTACCTGACGTTGTGGTGACCAGCAGTCGAGCTTGTGGCTTTCATAAGGGAGGGTGTTACTGATGAGTCCCAATAGGATGAAATAGGCGCCTATATAGCACTAGACCTATCGGCTCAAAACAAATCTATCCTTATCAGATTAAATCGTTTCGAGCGGGTCTGTAAAAGAGCGGTAGATAGCAGAGGTATGATTTATTATAAAAGCCGCAAACTCGACTGCCGGTCCCCACAACGTCAGGTAATACCATCATACGACTTGTGATTCGGCGACGATTCCATTAGAGGATTATTTAGCCTCAAGGGATCGACGGAACCGAGGGAGGGTGCTACTGATGAGCACCAATAGGACGAAATAGGCGCCTATATTGCACTAGAGCTATCGGTTCAGAACAACTCATATCCTTATCAAGGAAGATTGAGATATCCATTGGAAGCAAATGGCGCAATAGGTCTTTGATGTATTGATAGACTTCCAAAATCCTAGCACCTCATGACATTAAAGTAATTTAAAGAAGTGAAAATTGGATGAAGTGGATGAGATCGCCTTGATGGCATATCACCAAAAAGAAATACATTCTCAAAAGTTGCCACCATAAACCACGTTTATAGCATAGAATGAGTGAACATATAAAATATTTACACTTATGGAACGATAGAACAAAGTCCCTTCTACGATCGATGCAGTATTAATAGGAAATTGTTGAGAGATATTTATGAACTGATAACGCATACAGTTGCAGTATGATTTCCAACAATCTTCATTATTTTCCAATTTCCAGTCAATACGATGACTCTTGGGTATTGTAAGAAATGAGAGGAAACTAAAATTAGAACAGTACTAACGTATTATTTTGCACAACTTATTATATTTGATAAGTTACCAGCAAAAATATGATTACGAAGTAAACGAGCGGTTTCCTCTATATATAAGAGGTATATATGAACATGAAACATGACATGGTCTATAGAAAAACATATATCATCGAAGTAGCTTAATCAAATAACGCAGATCGCTCGGCGCTCGCAAAAGGCGCTGTGCGCAGATATTTCAACGCCCTTCCCCAGAGGGTTAAAAAATTTCAATCTAGTGAAAAGACCTGATTAGCAAGTGAGCGCCTTGTTCGCAACGGCTTTTTTCCAAACTACGGTCGCTAACGATTCGAAAATGTGCTAAACATATGAGACAGACCTCAATGTATTGCTTTGGAATGCATGCAGGCTTTTAGAAGAGTTGTTTTTTTTTCATTATGGCCCATATTGAATGAATCTAAACACAACACTTCCCGAAATCCATGGGCTGGCACTCATCACCGGCTCTGCATTTCGACTTCACATGTGAATTTCGCTTTACTTAAGAACTGCGATAGCAATACTGTAGTGTTTCAGGTCCTCATCATACAGACAATATATTCAGTTGAGGAAAAGGTCCTTCGACACCTGCTAAAATATTTATGTTAACACATAAATTCAATTAAAACGACAACAACTATTCTTCAGGATAAAGATCATCATTATTCACGACCTCCTGCCAACGATCTGCAAGCTTTCGGATTTGCTGTAAATGTCATTCCTTAGGCTTCAAATCAACTTCTGGCATGCCTCTACAACTTGATCAAATGTCTCGAATCGGCATCCACGCATGAAATGTTCCAATGAGCGAAAATCGGCCCATAATCGGACGGCGCAGCATCTGGACTGTAGGGCAAGTCCTCGACTCCCTCCACTTCATCAAACTTTCCTTAGTCTTCTTTGCGATGTGAGGTTTGCCATTGTCTTGTCAAAATAGTGTGCGCTTTTAGTGAATTAATGTCAGGTACGTTTCCCTCAACTAATCGTTAACATGGTCCGAGTGCTCGCAGTATTGCCTACTGTGCTACATTAGAGTTACTTAGTCAGAGATAGAATGTGAAGCAAACATTAAATTTGAATTTTTTGCGGGTGTCAAGAAACTTTTTCCTCGGTTTATTTCCAGCTGTTGTGGATCAACGAGAGGTCTAACTAGACGAGTCTGGTACAAATTTGTCAATTCCGTCATGAAGGTTTCTACAGTGTTATCAATTAGTCGAGAGCCCGTAGAACACAAGTACAGAGTTGAGTGTTTACAAGGAATTTCTTTGTCGTACGATTTCACTAACTGTCTATTGCACTATTTCGCCTCCAAATCGAATCTACGGTTATCGTTGGAAACAAGTGTGTATACAAAGCACAGAAATAGGCTCAATCTAAGCTGCAAAACAGCCGAAATGTTGACAATGATATGTCTTGGTGTCAGACTATAGTCGAGTTATAGATATAGATATATATATATATATATATATATATATATATATATATATATAGATAAGATATAGCACCTTAATATCAATGAGATGATATCTCTCTTGAAACTTCGTCATTTTCGGAACCCCTCAAATCCTTTTCAAATCAGTCGTCTTAACATATAATGTGTCAATCCTGAGTCTCCCTGTGTTTGATATTAGGTTGGTGAGAAAGTTCTGAGAAAATTCTTGTATAACTTTATTTATGAACCTACTACACCCGAACAAAACAAAAGTGATAGTCGAAGTACTCCCCTTCAACTTCGAGCACTTCTTGCCACTTCTCTGGCAAAAGGTCGATTCCACGAGCATGAAATTTCGATCTCTTGTTGTTGAGTAGTTGAATGAGCGAGTTGTCAAAGTGGGAATTTTTTCAATCGCTTCAAGCACAACCTGTCGACCAACTTTTTTTGGACGACCTGAACGCTGCTGATCTTCCAAACTTTCTTCACCTTCGTCAAACTTTTTTGAACCACCTGTACACCGTACTTTAGCCAACTGTGTATTAGCCCCAAGCCAGACTGATGCGTTCACTTGCCACCGTTCCATTTGAACGCAACAGCCATTCGTGCATCACCAACAACCTAATTTGCTCGCTAGTTAATTCCATCTTGACAAAAGGAGATAAATTATAAACCAATCAAAGCGGAAGAAGACGGGCTTTCAAATGAGCGCAAAAACACAAAAATGGCCGGCATCCAAAAAAGTTACAAACATTTTCTTAGAACTTTTTCCTCAACCTATTATTTCTCTAATTCAGCAAGATCTGAAGAATTTAGATTGGCAACTAGTTTGCTACACAGTACGATGAAATTGGCCTTCTTCATGAACACCGCGAGATGTTAGTCAAGTTAATTCTCCTTGTTTCAAAACCGATCATGAAACAGCTGTGCTATGCCGTTCCTGAGTTTCGTGGACCAGAGGTTTCATGGACATGTCTGGTGCCTAATTCCCGATCCCATAAGGATGACAGGCTTCCGGCTTAAGATGGAGTCGGATAAGAGATGTACGATTATTATCATTGCGTTAGCCACGCTTTTGAGTCATCCAATGATCGAACTTATCATATGTGATCGAAAGACCAGTAAGTCCGTAGTCAACGTGGAAATAGGCGTTGTCCTTGCAAAATGACCAAGTTACACAAAATTGGACATCGTCGCAAGTGTTAGTGAAAAAGCAGCATCTTTAGTAAAACATGTTTGCTCCCAAATAGATAGAATAACGTATTTTCCCCCGATCTGTAAAGTTTTCAAGTTCAAATACTGTACTTTTTGACAGATTACTGTCAATCGTTGAGAATCACCATGGGGCAGTACTGGGACAAAAATCTTGTTCCAAGTGAAAATCTGGAAATCAAGCAGTTCACATATAGAAAGTGCTAACGTTTGCAATCTATAACTCGACATCAGCCAACCTTAGAACTATTGCGAAATGGTGATAACACACTATCACGTGCTGCCACCATAATTAACGTCTCCCCATCCCTGATATAGAGTATGGTCCAATGCGGGACGTGGGCCACTGATGAAGCGGGCGACACCACTGAATCGTCGGTATAGGTCTGACCTACCAACCTCAAAAAGGCTCTAAGCATTCTTACAGACAATATTTGCTGCTGAAAGAGAGGTTCAAAAACAGTCTATGATGTAGATTATTACAAAAGGACCGATCAATGATTTCTAAGAAATTTTGTGAAGCAATCATTTTCAAAGCAACTCCATCTGCAGCGAGAGAGAGAGATACTCTGAAAAAAAAGAATACTAGAGAATTACTATTGTAGAGATTTTTGTATGCTCTGATCCGGGCGAAAAAGAATATCCAGAAATTAAATTACAAACTTTCACATACTTTACACATTATCACCTGATTGCACACTCAAGTATGAGACCTCAGATCTGAACGCTCATTCACAAAACCGTTTGAGACTGCATGGACTTCAAAGTGCCTGTTCTACACAATAGAACAGCCGTTTGAATCTACCCCAAGAGTGCAGACCTTATGGCCTGTGATTTTTCTTTTCGTTCTTTCTTTCAGAAAATTAAAGCAAGGAAGCGACTGCCTCGAAGAACCAAATTGAGGTGCTTTTTAGCTGGTCGCACGGAAGTTATGCACTGAATAGGGTGAACATCAGATATCGCGCTCCAATCGAACAGAAAACTCGCCGCTTGTTCCCAAGGTGCTGAGATAATTTTTGAAAAAACTCGGACATTCAAACATTCCAGAACAATTGAAATTGTAGTACATTATAGGCGAGTGATCGACTTTTATATCAAATAGATGCCCAAATTCCGAACTGAATATTTTTTCGCATATTTGGAAATGAATTTTTCGGGTAACAGCTGATTTCTAGGACGAAAACACATGATCAAGAAGCCTACCAACTACAGATGAAGTGATCGATTCTAAATTAAAAGTCCTCAGAAGGCACAAACTATTTATTAATATCTAGAAACCAAGTAAAAATTAGGAACTTGAGGATATATTTATCTCGAAAAAAAAGATAAGCAATATGCAAAACTTCAAGCCTCGGGGTCGCGAAACGAACTTGCCGCGTCTCATCCTATCACAGAAAGAGTGATAGCAGAACAGGAGAGTCGGCAGTGTAATGGATAGCAAGCGCCGCCGGTTAGGATGAGCCGCGGGTTCGACTCCCGCCCGAGGATAACCGTCTGGGAGGCGGTGCTTGTTGGGAGGTCAAAGGGGTGATTCGACATAGATGACAGTCAGCACTTCCCTCTTGAGGGTCAATGTCCGTAATTGCGACGCCTCATCCTATCGCAGAAAGAGTGATCACAGAACAGGAGCGTCGGCAATGTAATGGATAGCAAGCGTCGCCGGTTAGGATGAGCCGTGGGTTCGACTCCCGCCCGAGGATAACCGTCTGGGAGGCGGTGCTTGTTGGGAGGACAAAAGGGTGATTCGACCTAGATCACACAGCACTTCCCTCCTAAGGGCTAGTGTCCGTAATTACGAACACGAGCATTCCTTTGAATCCGGAGGATGGCCGCCATTGGTTTTTTTTATATATTTTGTTCTATTTTAATTTTTATTTTTATTTAAACTTTTTTTTATTTTATTCAGTTTGTGTTGTTCTACTTCTTATCATTATTTCTAATTTTATTTATTTAACTGTTTTTTATCGTTAATTTTATCATCAATATCATTATATTTATTGTATATTTATATAGTTGAATTTTCAGGCCGTGATTCGTTCATCTAAAAAGAAATCACTCGTTAATTTTGTTACTGGTGATGTGATGAGTGTCGAGAAGTTGCCTCATGTAGCGAAACTCGAGGAGAACATCGCCGATGGCTTGGCCAGCGACTGGATACATGAAGTGGAACGCGAGGAGACCATCGGCGCTGAGGTAATCGTCCACTTTCCCTCGTCTAATCAGTCTCAGTCACCCCGTTAGCTCACTTCGGAGTTCTCTTCCGTAGTGCCTGTGATGTCTGCTATCAGTAGATCAACGAAGGATTTCTATGCAGCCCTAATTTGTTGTTGAGTCGTTCCATAAGTTCCGATACCAGAGCAATGAACACCAAATTTTTAAGCCAGAACTAATTAAAATCGCATGATTTTGGTACCGTTCAATTGAGCATTTCATTGCGAACATTTTGCTATACAACTTGTCTATGCACGCTTAAAGGCGAAGCTTTCGTGGGAACAGATTCGCGTGCTACTCAGGTACGAATGGTGCGTAGGGCAATGTACTAGGAAAGAGCCGCGCAAGATTAAAGGAGCTTGGGGCGATGATACGGTTGCTGAAGAGACGACTGAGAAGTGCTTCGGGAAGTTCGAAGCTGCGGAGAACAGTCTAAATTATTTTTATTTTGACTGCCACTTGCAGTGGTATGATGTTATAGTATACCCAATATGTGGAGTGGAGTACTGTGCGAAAACGTTTGCGTCAGCCGAGATTCGAACCCAGATCTCACTCTTTCCGGGAGCGTATGCTAACCATTGCACTACCGACGCTCGTTTTGCACAGCACTCTTAGAGAGTGAGATCTAGGTTCGAATCCCGGCTGACGCAAACGTTTTTGCACAGTATCCCACATATTGGCTGCGGAGAACAATTTGAAGGAAAATCAGTCGCGCTCGAGCTGTCTAGATGCTCCATCGGTCTTGCGCGCCATTCGTGTATGACGAAAGCAAATTTCTTCTCAAAGCAGCTCCATCTTAGAGTATATACAAGTAAGTTGTATACGAAAATGTTAGCAAAAAATTGCGCAATTGAACGAATCCAAAATCATGCAATGTCAATTGCTTCTGGTCAAAAAAATTTAGTGAAAATTGCTTTAGTGCCAAAACATATCAGACGACAATATTATTTGACAGTCATTTTATCCAGATACTCTTCCATTTATGAATGTTTTCTCATCGATTTATCAAATTCATGTCTCTTTAGTCGATGATCGAGGAAGAAGTCGAAGAGTTCATTGAGGTTGATGGCATTGTGAATGAGCACGGAGATATCGAAGACGACATACGACTACATCCCAACGAAGTTATCGTCTCGTCAGAGCTTCGCAACGGTATTGCTTACTGAAGTATTTATAGTATCAAAAGACCGCCCTCTACTTAACCTCTGCATTGCTAAAGAAGTGAGCGCGTGTGATGCAGTGGTTAGAGGCGCTATGTGACAAGCACTTGATCGGTCAATTGATGGTCGATGGTTCGATCCCGTTCACAAGGCTCACCAAACCTTCCATCCTTTCGCGATTGATACATTGTTACTAAACCTGGCTGGGAAGGTAGCAGCACCGACCGGATACATTAGTAGACCACCGTGAGTCATTGGAAAGGCCAAATATTTATTCAGTCACCTTGGACAAAGTTAGAAATGTGGCGCACTCGGAGATTTAAAACCATAAAGCTCTCGGCGTTGATCAATCCTTCAAGGTGCAAGAAAACGCCATGCATCCCTCCTTATCTAGCACCGTTTGGGGTGACGGAATGTATATCTGGCCTTTACAGTGACTCGCGGCAGCCTATCGATGCATCAAACGCTGTTATCATCTCAAACAAATTCGCTTACTCGGGCGACATGGAAACCTTGATGATCCTTTGGCACAGAATCGAATCATCGACTTCTGCACCCAAGCGCCGTTCTACACATTCATTACCAATTTTATACATCACTGGAAGGAGATATCACATAAACAGCTCGTCATGAGATCATTAGGATAGTTGTGTCAGGCTCTACTTTGTACTAGATATTACCATTTGGTGTTGCACACCGAATAATCAATATCGCAGAAAGAGTCGTAGCAGAATAGGAGCCCCGGTCGTGCCCTGGTTAGCACACAGCCCTTAAGAGGCGAAAAGCGTGTTCAACTTCTGCACGAGGTTTAGAGTTCTATATATCACTCAACAGTGCGGAATAGTAAATATTCAGTTCTATTCTGCCCATTTATCATGAATACGTGAATTACCTCTATCACCTGTCCTCCCGTTGGTCGTCGAGTGACTGGATCGAGCACCAGCGACACTTTTATCTTTCCCTACCGCTTCCAAGAGTAGCATAGTGGGTCGTCCTCGCTCCGGAGATTCTTTGAGCATCATATGTTTTCCTAGGCTTTTCGTGAATAAGTCGTGGCTTTTCTGTGGAGCGCTTGACATCTCGACGAAGCCATTCGGTAACGGCTCTCGTCCATCGGTTGTTGTTGAAGCGCATCACGTGTAGGCCCACCTTATCCTCGATAGTTTAGTGTGTCTAACAGCATCGTTAATCGTCAGTCATTGACTTAGGTGAGAACTTCGGATCTTTTCTCTCATTTGTGAGATACGGGGTATTCCTAGCATCGAACTTTCGACTGCGCGTTCAATAACGCCAAGTGATTTTTTCATCCTGCTTACGTAGCGACCAGGTTTCTGCTGCATACGTCAGGGCAGGGATAATTGTCGAGTCGAAAAGGAGGGCACGCAGTCGGATGTTCTTTGCCCTCTTCACTACATCTTCGATGCTCTTAAACGTTCCCCAAGTCGCTCGTTTCCTCCTGCTCAATTCTGGAGCTAGGTCATTCATGAACTGGTACATTTGGAGATATTCGTTTCGTTGAACGTGAATGGGTCATTCAAAACTCATCCGTTCTTCATGAACATCCTTTTCGTTAGATTTAGTCGAAAGCTAATCTTTCGACAGGCATTGTCGACGCCGATCAACGTTCATTCCGCCTGGGTGATGTTTGGTATTATACGGACGCATTGTCCGCGAAATTCGTGAATACTTTATTTTGATGGCACCAAGGGCGCTTACCGTCCATTGAAAGTTAAGCCCTTTGCTCTGCGCCTCAGGCCGTCGTGAAGAAATCGTTACATATATGTGCAGCAGTTTCAGGAGAGATGTGGAAATAAGTTGTAGAGGGACAAAGTCAGAAATTGTGCTTTTTTGCAATTCTGTCGACCATCGAAACCCTGCAAAGTGTTTATGTCGCTGACATCATATTTTATGATCTTGATGGTCCGTCTATTAAGGAGGAAGAGAGCAAATACGATTTTCAGGTTCTGAAATGTATCGGGATCATACGGCTATAGGCGGCGAGGAGATAAACATGAATCTCCCCGATCTGCTAAGTCGTATGATTAGCTTTACAAATGGATCGAAAATGTATCTGTGCTTTTCGAAACGCTGTAGGCGACAGCTTTGCTTTGAGGGCTATCTCTACAACATCAACGGATTCGTGAGTACCATTCTCGGGGCCACATTTTCAGCTTATTGCTTTCGTTTTATCTCACACTCCGTTCCTTTTGCAGTACATTTAGTGTTATGTCGTTTACTACAGGTGAGGCCAACAATTTGGAACCTTTGGCGCTGTGCGAATCCATCTTGTCGTGGTTCTATTCGGACTTCTCCTAATATCACAGAGTTGCGAGTTCGAGAGACTCATATCCATTCATGTCGACCAGAGGACGTCCAGGTTTTTATCTGAGCTCTCATAAGATGTAGGAAGTCAAGCTGAAACTTTCCAGATCAGATTACGTATAACTGTTTACGACCTCAGATTGATGGCTGAGTTCACCGACTTACCTCTTGACGCACTTTATTATGCATATCGTAAGATATATAAGTTTTCTATTCGTTATCTTCCATCGTTATTACCTTTATGACGCAAATTTTCAGTTGATAAGGTGATGGACGAACACGCAGATATCGTCCATCTTTTCCCACCGTTCGAAACTCTCAAAGCAAGTTTGGAAGATCATCGAAATCATCTTGTAAGTCCATGTCCTATAATTTTATTTCAGATATCGAGTCGAAGCGAGCCTGTTATTAATAGATGATTTAGATTTATCGCAAGAGGTTTGCAGCCGAAGCTCGTGAATGTGATACTAATTTGATGTACTATGACTCATTAGGTATCATTGCAAACTCGGCGAAATTTAGGAGGACAAAGCCTTTTCCTCCGGTATGTCAGTCTTCAAGCATTTTGGACCACTTTCAAACAAACTATCAGCACGTGTAGCGCAGTGGTTAGAGGTGTTGTGCAACACACATGTCGCCGATAAGTCGGTGGTTCGATGACTTTGCGCTTAAGGCTCACTCAGCCTTCCATCTTTCTGGAGTCGATGAATTGTACCAGAAATGTCTGGGAGGATAGCAGCACTGATTTGAACTATCGGTGGGCCTGTCACGAGTTATTGTAAAGGCCAAATATGCATTCAGTCACGCCTATCCCTCAGGAATTCATCAACGTCAAGAGCTTTGCCCTTTTTCAATAAAACTAGTTTGATTTGAGGGTTGTTTTCTCTGTGAAGTGTTTTTTTCCTTACATTTGAAGTAATTTCTAGCTCGTATTTTCATAACTTCCAGTCTCTTTGTATGAATTGTCATGCCGAGTTTCGTAGCGCGCCTGAGGCACCGTCGCAAGATCGGCTTCTAGAGCACATATTTTTCGATCACAACAAGAAAACTGCTCTTACAAATCGATTCACATTTGATGATCCAAGGCTTTTTGAGGTATAGTAATATCCTTCCTTGCATGCAGTGATTTCAAATTGGTAAAGTTTCCCCTATATTTCTGGTAATAATTTTTTCTTCCAGCAATGGATTCGTGAACTACAATATCACAGTAAATATCGGTTGAAGAAAATGTGTCTTCATGATGAGCATATGTATTATTTATGCCAGAATGATTTTCGTCATCCAAAGTCAAATCCGAGTCGTTCTGCCTTTCCTGACATGCACTGCACGGCGTTTGTACGCGTTCATGATTGGCGGGTAAGAGATTTTTGGACCATCATAAGTCTTTCTCAGAACTTCCTTTGGGAATAAACCTGTTTCACGAAGAGTTTTTTAACTTTCAGCTCATCATTCAAAGAGAATTGAATGAAGTCGTCGTAGACTATTGCCTGGATCACATTTTTCATAATGGTAAGTCTTCTTGGAGTGCATGCCGTAAATGTTCCATTTGTAATAATTCCAAAAAAAAAGAATGTTTTTAGCCTAAACGAGGTTGGTACGCCAGGGTCATACACCGGTGTTTCGGAGTTTTCGGCCTCCTCGTCAGTGACCCCCGCCCCACATTGAGCTTTAAGAATTAAGAAACAGTCGATTTTATGGATTAGTTTTGGTCTACCAGCCGAAACCATTGACTGAAAGTGGTGATGGACCAGTGTCATTGTACACTATGCCATCACCAAATACCACATACGCCTCCCTCCTTGCTACAATGCAGGGCTTAATGTGGGGCGGGGGTCACTGACGGGGAGCCCGAAATCTCCGAAACACCGGTGTATGGCCCTGGCGTACCAACCTCGTTTAGGCTAAAAACAATCTTTTTTTGGAATTATTCTGAATGTGTATTACGAGGTTTTAGAAACAGTCGATTTTATGGATTTGTTCCATTTGTTATTGTAATTTTGTTGTTGCGAGTTTTGTTATTGTAATTCGATGTTCCTTTTTCTTCAGAAGAACCTATAGATCCTTTGGCACCATGTGATCGTGCTGAGTTGTATACCCCAGAGGTATGTCAACGGCTGTGTTTCATGTTTTCCTCAACCATCTATTAGAAACAACAGATTATCATAGGTGTTTCTACGTGATTTGGCGGTTAGACGTGAACGCACTCAACAACTTATTCAAGACAAGGGATTACAGCGAATAAAGCGACGAGGTCAACCACCTTCAACTTGTAGGTTTCGCTGATACGGTTGTTTTTTAAGAGTATTAAGTGCTATCTAAAACATTCGATCCTACCTAGGAGTTGAACCCGCGTTTCACCCACTCCCGGTGGCGCGTGCTTTCACTACTCCACGGAGATCATCGCTTTGCCACCATCTTTTTTTGGATTCATACGAGTTCAATGGCGATATGTTCTTACTCGATCAAACTCGTTAATTGTTGATAGCTGATAGCTATCACCTGTATCACCTGTCGTCCGTTGATCGTCGAGTGGCTCGAGCAGGTACCAGCAACTCTTCCATTTTTCCCTATCGCGTGCAAGAGTAGCCCAGTGGGTCCTCCTCGCTCTAGGGATTCGCTGAGCATCATATCTTTCTTCCATCGCTTTCGTGAAGAAATCGGACCAGCGGGTCGGTGGTCTTCCTTTAGAGCGCTTGACGTCCTGAGGAATCCAGTCGATAACGGCTCTCGTCCATCGGTTGTCGTTGAAGCGCATCACGTGTCCGGCCCACCTGATTTTCGATATCTTGGCGTGTAGAACGGCGTCTCTAATTTTGATCGTTGACGTAGGTGGGAACTTCGGATCCTTTTTCTTATTGGTAGCTACGGTAGGATAAATCAAGTAAGGAGGGGTAGCATGGTAGCAGAGCGGTGGATCTGGTGGTGTAGTGGTAGCAAGCGCCCCTGGTATGGCTGAAACGCGAGTTTGACTCCCGCCTTTGGTTGAATATTTGCATACCACAATATTCCAAATGTTTTCTTCGTAACGGAACACTAAGTTTGAATGAATCAGATTTCAGTTGTGAGCAGTTCGATGCAGAAGAGCGAAAAAGTAGCTCATGCCATTTCAAGCGATTCGTCAGTATTTCTCACGCGTGATTGCATCTCACTACTAACTTTACAATTGCATGTTTTTTTTCGGAAATTTTCTGTTATACATGGAGAGTGTTTAGGTGGAAATACTATGAGAAACTTTGATGCGAATGAACAAGACAGTTCCCAGAGTGTCTTTGGTGCTCCACGGTCGGAAAAGCGTCAAAAGGTTGGCCTTCTTGTCTCATTTTTGATCTCTCAACAATCTCCTAGTATTTGATTACTTGAAAAATTTTGCAAAACTCTGGACTTTGGGCGGGAGTTGTCACCGTGTCTCTTTTTTTCCACGCACGCTAAGTACTGCATTTTCGGGACTCCTGTATAGCTACCACTCTGCGACACAAAGTATCGCTTTTTTTTAGCAACTAACCGTCGTAGTTTAATCTCCTAAACATATATTGGCTTCGAATCTAACTGAGCTGACAAGCAAGTATAAGTATATGTATATGTATGCATGCGTATGTAGACGTGTATACATATATGTGCATGTGCGTATATATACGTATGTGCATATAAAAGGATAAAGGATAAAGCTCTCGGCGTTGATCAATCCCTGAGGGATGCGCCATGCATTCGACTTCAATTTTTAACTTCGTTTGAGGTGATTGATTGCATATCTTGCCTTTACAATGACTCGCGGAGGCCTCCCGCTGAACCGAGTCAGTGCTGCTTATCCTCCCAGACAAGTCTGAGACCTGTCTGGTGCCAATTTACCGACCCCAAAGGGATGGATGGCTTGGCGAGCCATGAGCGCGAGATCGAACCATTGACCTCGTGTGCGACGCAAGGCACCTCTAACCACTGCGCCACATGCGCTCTGGAAAGTTAGTAGGCCACAAATATTGTATATGAATTGACGTATATTTTACCACTTCTACGACTCTATTTGATCCGTCATCACAATGTTTTTTTTTTTCAAAAAAATTGACATCTGCGTTCAGTAAATTTCAGTTCTTACGTCTGTGACTATCGTTAGTGCGCAGTTCCGTAAAACCAGTTGCTATCAGAAAGTCGAAGTGTTTTCCAATTTCTTTCACTTTAGTTCATTCATGGTATAAGTTTTCTATATAGCGCATCATGCTTTGTTTGCATTGTAAACAGGCGCGTAGCAGTTTCACTTAGATGTCTAGAAGTGGTGGCTATCCTCTCTGTTTTCGCTTGATGAAGTTCCGATCGACTTGATGTTTTTATACAACGTCGGTGGAAGTGTTTTCTTTATTGAGCTAAGACAATCTTTTGTCACAGGTGTACTGCTTCTTTACGGGTCGATTATGTTTTGGTGACAGATTTTGTAATAATTTCGATGAAAATCCAGGTCTGGTGGTTTTTTGAGGGCAATCTGATTTTTCTTCTTTCCAGTCGCGTTATTAACAGAAGGCTATGGTATGCATGCGAATGTTCTTGTAGTTTTAGCGGGAAGTACTCAACTGAATGTTTGTTATTTCAGAGAAATGGGCTATCGTAAAAGATGTTTTAATGAACACTTCATACATTGAGCGAGCACGACTGCGCTGTACGCGTGAACATCTGTAAAGGTCTTCTACTGTGAAGGCACAGGCAGGACTTTCTCAAGTTGATCATCACTGGAAATTAGTACCGAGTCTACAACTAGAGCGACATGCTCCACGCCTACTAGCTGCTTCGCGGCAAAGACTAAGCTGCTCAACAAAGACAGGTTCTATGCTCGGAAGATCATGCTATCGGTCTCTTAGGACTGGCAAAAACTACGGGTTTGAGAATTGGCCAACGTCTACGGGAGCAACTTCGTAAATCAGCCGCAGCACTGCGAGGAAGTGTTCTCAACGACTCAGTGTTATTCTTCACTGAAATAATGCTCGATTTCACATTGCAAAGTCGATTCGCCATATTTGGCAAAAATTTGGCTGGACCACGATACCACATTCGCCGTGTAGCCTTAGTATTGCTCCATCGAACTACCATCTCTTCCGCTCCTATAAGCAGTAGCTTGGGAGAAAAAAATTTAAATTTCGCATTTAGCTCAAAAGTAACCTCTCTGAGACGTTTGATCGACAACCCTTATGTTTTTTTTTTGGAAGGAAGGCATGCAACATTTGCCAAGCAAATGACGAAATGTCATTGATCATAATAGTGATCATCTTATTGATTAACTGATTTCTCTGAATCAATAACAGTTGAATTAGCAAGTTTCAAAATGCGGAAAAAATTATAGAACAACCTATTACCCGGGTCACGGCAAACAATGATGAAAGTACGCATCGATGAAAAATGCCGACGTTATTAGGTTCATAGATCTTGGAAAAACTCGGTCGTCGGTTATAGGAAAACTATCTATGTAGATTACTCTTTTACTGACACTTTGCACTCTATCAGTTTCCTCTCATTCATCATCAGCGAAGGTGTTCCATCTTTTGTGCGTGTGCTCGCTTATTGCATTTTTCTTTCGGAGGATTTCCCTTTCGTCATAAACGTCGCTGAATGGTGGTCGAGTCGACCTGGATTTATGAGCTAGTCGTTTCAGAGCATTCCCACTTAGAGCACAGACCTTGATCTATATCCAGACAAGTCTGACATCATTTTCCGACTCCGACTCCGGAGTGATAGGAGACCTGATGAGGGAACGGCATGAAGCCAACAGCGCGCTGTAGTGATTGAGATCACCAAAGTGTCCTATCGGTCCTGTTGCACACAATGTTGCAAACCTAAACATTTGGTGTTGTTAGACGCACCTGATATCTCATAAAAAGCATCTGAAAGGGGTAGTGATTTGTGAGTTTTTATGCAAGTGGTTTTTGACTGTCATTGAAGTAAATCATGAAGAAACTTAGCGGGTGAAGATAGCCAATTTAAAGCGTTCCGTGAGCCACCACAAATGCTAGGTGTTGTCACGCAATGATTGGATTTTTCAGTTCAGGAGGTGAACATGATGTGAATGTTCGTTCAGTCGCATCAAGCGCACATTCCATGGACCGGTTTTTTGTCCTTGTGTCATAGCCTGATGTTCGGCTTATCTTGAAGATCTGGAGAAATCAATGAATTGTATTACAAATTATGACATGCTCCTCCTTACACAAATAATCTGGAATTTTCGAGAGAAAGGCGAAATTCGGAAAAGAAGTCCGACGAAAACTCTAAAAAAGCTGAAAAGTATGCTATACTTCCTAGGAACAGAAATAGTATGCGATAATTCCGATTTTGTTAAACTTCCTTCAAGTAGCAACTATTCAGAGCGTTTGCGATTTTGTGATAAAAATACAACCCGAACATTAAGATATTGGCCAGTGTTTATGCTTTTGATCGCATTTGTTCTTCATTCTCCCACTTCACATTCGTGAGAGCATGCTCCATGGCGAATCTGCTCACCATTCAAATCGTCCAAGTGCATCAAAATCAGTACTTATTCAGTGCAGCGAAATACTAATTTTCTTCTGAGATTGTCGTACTGTTGTTCGCTATGTAAAAATGTATCGTATTCCATTATAGATAAAAAACTTGGATTCTGAATTTTTAAGGCAGTCAATTGATAGGTGCCTTGAAAACGGTAATTTTAGTCTGAAACGTCCGCTAACCCATTGGAGACGGTGTGAATGATTTTCAACACTGTGTATTCAGAAGCTTTTCCTCTTGAGAGAACTTTAATTGAAGTCTTAGCAGTCAGTTGATAGTTGCTAAACGAAGATTTTGACTCTCTACTGATTTCTAGAAAAAACCTTCTTAGTGCGCGTCAAGAATTAATGGAAAATGCCCTTTATCTTCAGAACGCATTGTACACACCGCTCTCGTGTTTGGTTGACAATTCATTAGTTTTGCGCCCTATAGTCATTCGATAGATTGAGAAATGGCAATTTGAATGTTAGGTTTGTTTCTGCAAAAGACTTTCATAGAGCGCTGAGTGATGAAGAGGATATTACCTTTCGGCTTCGGAGTAGTTAGCCTGTTTGTTCAACTTAATAACGGATTTATTGCTGAACATAGTTGTAAAATTGGAATTATGGAGCACTTTATTTCCACAAAAAGATAAACTATCACCAATGGGACCTCTATCAAGGCAGTTTTTGTGAAAAGAGCGCCCATGCCTTTAAACATCGAGAAATTTTTGAAAGTTATTCGACGAACTGAAATCGCATGCAATGTGCAGTGACATTTCTTACAATTTATTCGTTAAGTTCCAATTTCAACTCATTATGATGACATTTGGATACTGTGTAAGATAGAAAATATCGAAAGTAAATGATTTTTATTGTAATGTCAATTCCACAACTAATTACAATTGACTAAACGCCAAAAACAGAATGTTTGCATAGTATGCCAGCAAATTTTCTTCACACATAAAACTATATATGCACCCAAAAATTGGAGGGTATCGGTAAAAACATTGAGCATCAAAGTATCATGAGTAACATAGATTTTTTCCAAAAAAGAGCACAAATCCTCATCAGGTAACAAAAATTTACTCACCGCTTTCGAATCGCGCTGTGCGCAGCGATTTCAGTTACCGTCCCTAAAGGGTTAAGAGAAGTCATTCCTCCACAGATTTCATATGTCGCCAATGAGATTCCGCTCTTCATGTTCTGTCAACTCCTGGTCGTTAGCTTCTTAAGCGATGTGTAAGCTTTTCACTTCCTGAATCTTCAATTCATGCAACATCCTTTTCTCTCTCTCTCGAGTGGCCCTTCAATGTTTTCCATCTTTCAACCGTTCTTACAAAACTTGTTACTCACAAATGTACTGAGCCAACAAGTAATCAATCATATTGGCTGCACTCTTCCACCTCTTCATTGCATCTTCTTCTCATTGCGTTGGTATCTTCAGTGTTTCGCCTACTAGTCCAACATCATTTAAACGGTCATCTCAGCCAAATTCTGTACGAGTTTGAGTACATTCGTAAAAATCCTCAATAACTCAAACTACAGCCGTTTTCAAATTGATGTGTTCTCACATATGTGCATATATGTACATATATATATATATGTATATACATATACATGTGTATGTGCGCATGTATGTCTGTATAACGTGTATATATGTTGATATCCTCGTGAGTATTCTTTCTTCTGCATTTTGAAGATGATCTCATCAATAATGGCTCTGAATTCTTCTATTCAAATGCATTTTTTCATCTAAATAATTCCGGAAGAACATAGATGTTTCCTCAAGTCGTTAGAAAGAAAAAGTAATATTTCTTTAGAAGCGATGCCATCCGCTTACGCACTATATCACTAGGAGAGAGAATTTTGCGGACTCAGACACATACGATAGTGTACTACAATTCGAGATAAGCTGTGATGTTCGTTTCTTGCGAAAAATTACCACCTCTCCGTTGTAATTTGTTGAATAAGTCGCATTTTCAGATGCTTAAAGAGCGCATGCAGTACGCTCGTAATCACAAAACAGCAAGCCATTATCTTGGGAGGTTAACTCGCATTGTAGATGACGTCATGGCTGACCCACTCTGTGCTCCATTAAGTATGCTAGAGAAGGCTTCAAGCATGAATGAACCTTCCTGGGAAGGTGAGGTTTATCTTGTTTTTAAGTTTTTAAGCATTTTGTTTCCCTTCACTGTTTTGTTGTTCGAAAAAGTAAAGGTAAAATTAAGATGTATCTGATCCAACGACTAAGCGAAGACGTCCTGGTGGTTTATCACCGTCAACAGTTCCGCAAGTAAGTTTTATGAATCCAATCACCGGTCATTGAGCTTTACACAGAGGTTTCTTTTTGAAAATTATTGAGTTTACAGAACGTCGCTTTTGCTTTCACGGCTCCAAGTTATTTATTGGCTTTCAAATAACGATCGAATGTGAAAAAAAACTCTGGAATCTACGGAACTCAAAATGCTCAGTATACTGCGCACGCGGTCTCTTGGTCCATTTCGCCATGCGCAGGTTAATGTGCAAGCGATCTCGAATAAAACTGCCATAAGTAAATCAGCCTGGAATAAAATGTGTACTAGTTGCGCTCATTTTCTAGGCGATTGAATCAAACGATTTTCTTAGTATCTTCAGTAAGTTTCTTGGTAAGACCTACCTCAATGGAATTTTAGACCCGATAAAGCCTTCCTATTCTTCCAAAACTTCTTGTGGAAAAAGGCAGAAATGAACAATTAGTTGTTGTGAAGCGTGCCTTTTTTTGGCAAGGTATCTAGTGCTGCGGACATTTGTCACTGATTTTCAACATGATATGTGTTCTCGAGTTTCAAAATTGTGGATTCGATACCCCTCGACTGTTCGATAGTATCTGAATCGTCCATTGAGGGCACTGTTAGTGCAGACTCAAAAAAAAATGAGTGTTAGGATACTGGGGTGAGGAAGACAAGAAGACTTCATTGTGTGCCACTTTTATGATGTTTAGGAGAATAATTTGAATACTGACATCTTTAAAAAGCTAACGACCCAAATCCGGCTCTTAAGAATAGAAACGTGTAGACGCCGCCTTCAAAGAATTCGTTAATTGTAGCCCAGCGTCAAGTTTATGACGAGACGTCTTCGATAATGTCATAATGGCGACTTCAGTGCTGCAGTTGTATCACACGAACATTTGTAACGCACCACACTGGCTTACACAGATTGAAATGTCCTAAACAGATCTCGCGTCAGTTTACGATGAATACCATAGGGAAGCATCTCACATCGTAGTAAATAGAAAAGTTTTCCTTTGACTTTTTCTGAACTACCTTTTTTTCCCTGAAGTTACACTGCATTCGACATTGCATCTCTAGTACAAGGACAAAAAACAGCTAAAAATCGAAGGAACAAATTCTCGGAAGCAAGAAAGGCTAAGAGTTCCGATGTTGCCAGAAGTCGTCAAAGAAAAGAGGAGGAGTACTGAGTGAAGCTCAGTGACATTAGAAAATGAACTATCGTTCTGTGGCCTCCCAGATGCAACTCTCACTGCTTTGAAAGGCAATGCAGAAATGTATTGGTTCAATTAATAACGATTGCGTGATGTCACCCACAACCACATATCTCCAGGAGGGGATTGTGCCGTGAGGATGAACCCAGCTATCTCTCTAGCTACCCAGGGAATTCGTGCGGTGCTCCACTCTACTCGATTCGACTTGATGCAGCCTGATGCGGCGGCTACAAAGACCGTCTTCGCAAAAAACAAGTTCTATAGTTAGTCGATTTGAATTATCGTAGCTACCAAAAAAGAAACAAACAAACAAGATGCGCGTTCCACAACGATCCTGCATGGGGATGATCCACAACAAAACTCTGTTTGTTACACTGTCTTTACTTTTCTCATAGACATCGTTAGTGTTGTTGATTGATTCATAGCACGAAGTCGGTAGAATTAGTGAACTTATTCGGCTGACGTTTCCACACGTTTCGTCTCCTTCAAACCGATTGTTTTAACGATTGCCTACAATTGTTTGTCCTCGTTGTGACCTTCGTCTTCGATTTCGCTCGAACCAAATCTGCTTTGTCGGCATCCTTGGATGATGATCTCCACTTGGCAATACCCTCATAAACAGGAAGCTTTTGATGAAAATAACTATCCGTTGATAACGTTCTGACGTTGATTTTGTCAAAGTCGTTTCAAAAATATCACACATAGAAGCGAGTGCAGTTATTTTTGGCGGCGTCGGGGAAATTTAGGATGTCATTTGCGCCTCAGGAAACAATCAAATTTTCCCAAATGAGGAATATATTTGTTTCTATTGTATCATTTAAACTGATATGGGATCATGGAACAGCGAGGTTCACCTAGTTTCCGACGTATCTCGGGTGAGCAAGTTGATAATACAGTTGTCTGAGAGGATAGCACCATCAACTTGACGCATCAGTAAGCCACCGCGAATCATTCGTGAAGGCAGGATGTACAAGTCACCTGTAACGATGCTCCATGAAGTTGAAATGGCGCCTTATTTTTTACGAAAGTAGAATCTCCAAAATGTTCAACTTATGTTCGTCTACAGTGGGAACATAAGTTAGCATAATAAATCGTTTAGCCATCAAAGCAGGACAGGAGGAAATGTGTATTGGAGAGCTTTCAATCAATGGTTTAGCATGTATATATAGTGAAGAGAAGGAGATCGTTCAATTAGACGCCTGCCATTTCGACTAAACGATTCTTTCTGTTTTGGTGTAAGTGCGACTGAAAGACCACTCAATACGTTCGAACAACATTTGTGTGAGGAATCCAGAGTTTACCCCTTTAGATATATTTCGTTTGAGGAAGTTATTGAAGATCTGGTGGTCTCGATATTTTATCCATCTTAACAATGACCGGTTCATGTACACTATGAAAGACTGGATTCTACAAAATGTCACGATAATAGCAGGAATACCACAGCTCAATGTTTAGAATTCTTCAAAAAGATTTGTAGGGCCTACATGGCCCATTGAGTCACTAGAGAGAAAGGATCGTGCCGGATTTTGTTTGCACGCTAAACTGACAAAAATCGTTGGGCGATCAGTGGTAGGACAGACAGTTTCGGTTCCTCATCTTACCTGCATCCACTCATCAAAAAGAGTTAGCTTTCTTCAGGTGCCAAGAGTAGCCAATGATGGGAAAACAAGCCTCACTGAAAGAGAGACTATTGTGGAGCTATATACACCTCATAAAACAGTTCCATCAGCTGACGCGAATGATGCAGTTATTCGCAACAGCGAGTCGGTTGGAATAAGATCTTCATCTAACTATGGCAACGAAGAATCTGAAAGTAAGCATAGGCATGTATGACACATTTGAGACCATTGAAGCCACATTCTACTACGTTTAGCTGCTCCTACGATGAGTGACCTGTTACACGACGCTCTCTATACTTCGAGGACAACACGATATGACCAATTGTCACTGCGAGGAGTTCGAAGGTATGTTTCCATTCTCTTAATAGATTCTATTGTTATCTAATTTCAAAGTGTTTTCAGTCGTTTTGCTTTTTCCTTTTAGGATGGCCTATCAGTCTATGACGCAGCAACATAAAGCTCACGCCAAGGACGCAAGCGAGTTCTCCGACAATCCTAATTCCCGATTAAAACCGGATGTAAGTTATGATTGAAACTCTGTAGCAAGTGTCGCCGCAAACTAAATTGATAGAAAGTATTTTGGTTAATTAGTTTAGAACACTGCGTAGATATTGGTCTGCGTAATCAATCAAGTCTAAAATACACGATTCATGTGGAAGCATATCTAAGTTCTTTATACACTCTCAAAATATGATGGAAGAAACGTCGCCTTATCAATTGCTTTTTTGTTTGTGCTTCAACTTCTGATCCCTTTCCATAGTTACTGCAGCTCTCTAAATATTTATTGAGCACCATGATTACCATTATCCTTTTCTCGGTTACAAGTATGTCACTGACCTAGGGTGAATCGAAGGTCTATTATATCTTTAATTTGCATGTGAAAGTAGCTCATTGATGCTTGATATGCTCGGTGTCACGTCCCTAATGACTGACTGATCGACTTATTGAGTGATTAATTTCATTGGAGTGATTAGTGTTTCAGTAAATCTCAGTACCGTTTTCAGGAAGCGAATGATCTTCGGCATATTCGAGGTGGTCCACGAAAGTATCCGTAAAATATTCGAACTGTGCTCAGTCGAAATTCATTCATTGGAACCCCTTCTGAGAACACAAACAGAGCAGAAACAAGTGGAGGAAATGCAATGTATTGAAGAAGATAAATGTTTAAATAGTTCTACGGAATGATAAAACTTTATTAACCTTATTCGTATATACTTTAGTTTTGTTTATTAACTTGGCATCAAATAGCAGCACTTTCTTTTTTGTGGGAAAATGATTGTACCTGAAAGCAAGCTAAAGTTAGAGATTGTCAACAAAGCAAGCAATTCCATTGCTACTTCTTTAATCTGTCATAAATTTGAATAGAACTAAAATGCTTCTGTTTCAGAGTTGAAAAAAAGTAGTTTCCAATAATTACGAGTTATCCTACTTATTAGCACGTTTTTCGTAAGGTGTACTAGAATATTCATCTAATGACTAAAGAAAAATAAGATGGGGACTTAAGCCACAGATTTCAATACTTGTTCACTTTGAATATTATGGAAATACGTAAGACACAGTGGAAGAGCACATCTCATTTGCCTTTATTATTGGTTAAGAACGTGATTGGGGATGTCATATATGTGAAGTAAAACTTAGTTGTCGAGAAGTTCTCTATTGAGGAACGCTTCGAAGCGAACTATCTCGGCTTAGAGCCATACTGTTGGCCAAGAGGTGATCGTAAAAGGCCAAATTGACGATGTCACCATTTCTCTTCAAGAGTTCCTCCTAAATTTGGTGTTAAATGTGTTTCATCGATGATTGGCAAAACAGAAGGAATTCGACTGCACCATCATGTGAGTTAGCCTCTAGCCAATTCCTTGCAATAGATCAACGGGTATTGAAGCAGGTGCTCAGTACGCTATAATCATTCTCAGTTTGCACAGGTTTGGATGTCATGATTTATATGTTGCATTCTGAATTCAGATATGGGAATGAAGAGGAACAATGTCCGTGGAAATTCGTGAAGACCAAGGTCAGTTCAGATTCTAGTGCTGGAATTCAAGAACAATCAATAAGCAATAACTGCTTGGAAAACACTAAATACATCAGCAGGGGACATTTACATGCCGAAAGCTGATTTTAGTGCATGTTGGTTAGGGAGTAACGCATGCGATTCTATCGTCGTAGGCGTACTTTCCACTACACTTCTACTTCTGGCCATGATTCTCGTTTTGGGTATATTTTTGAAATGAAAATATATCACTAACCGGTTGACCTCCGCGGACCCACGCTGGGCGTGTCCTTCGGCTTGGGAACGACTCAACCTCCTCTGACCCGATTACTCGCCGACTACAGTACTGCTTTTGTTGAATAGTCTGCAGTTAGGTTCTGGAATAATTCGCATGAGGTCTTGCAACAAAAAGCAGTGCTGTAGTCGGCGACTAGTTGCGACAGATGAAGTGGAGTCACGCCCGGCGTGGGTTTGCGGAAGTCAGTTGGCAAACCCGCATATACCAAAATATGAGTGACCGCTAAACAGGCTTGGTGATTAACGAGATTGCAGCACCAATTATAACTACATGACAACTTTCGTAAAAATTCAGTGCAGAATGAAAAAACTGGATACGCACAGTGTCAATAAATGACTGGTAAAATAGGCTTGAAATGAGTTAGAACATATGCGGCACATGGGGCGGTGATTGTCGTTCAGTAAACCAGCATAATTCATAATAAAGGCCATAATAGTTGAGATATCGTTTCTAATTACAATGACACTGTTAGTCCTATGAAGTTGTATGTTACCGCAATGTACTACAAATACCACATCATACATGGATCTGCGTTTTTTGTATCGCCACCGGTGAGTCTTTTAGTATTTCACTCATCTTTTCTGCCTGAAACATCAAAAGTACCACATGCATTGTTATACTGCTTTTTCTTAATGATCTCATTAATGGCTTAAACATGTAATCAGATTAATCTTCATAATTTTCCACCAACAAATTTGCATCATCCAACCTGACTTTTGCTGTTCATTTTTGCTTCCTCCGCTCTGTTTTGTTTCCCAGCATCTTTGGCACTTCTTGTTTTTGTCTTTAGTGAACCAATCTTGTACTTAAATTCGAGGTTTTTGTGAAAATAGTTATTCAAACACAAACCTCGTCTTTGACTCAATAAGAAAATCAGGGAATTTTTGAAGAATGTCGAGATTAATGGATAGTCTGTATTCGAGAGTCAAATAAATTCTAAAGAATGTGCCATCAGGACACAGCGAAACAAAGGTGGTCTACATGTTCCGGAGGGATCAGGTTCATTTTTAACTGGATAGCAACAACGAACACGCGATGTTTTGGCCTTGTGCGTTGGGAATTTTTGCACTATGCCATTACGGTGGAGGAATGCGTGAGAAACAAGTCAGAGTCTTGGCTGACAATGCTGGGTTTCTGCGGCTAAGATAATCTCCCATTGGGTTAGGCTACTGTGTTCGTCCATTGAGCAACCGAGATATAGCGCTTTTTATACCTTTCTCAAAAACAGTAGTAATCTGATCACATGTTTTGAGCATTTTATGTTCGGTATGGCACTTATGCAGTACTAGATTAGTCTAGTAATGTATAAGTGCCATACCTGATCATATAAATGGCTCAAGCATGTGATCAGATTTTTCTTCAAATTTTTCCACCACAGATTTGCATCATCCAACTTGGCTTTTGCTTTCCAATTTTGCTTCCTCCGCTCTGTTTTGTTTCCTAGAATCTTCGCCACTTCTCGTTTTTGTCTTTAGTGAACAACTATTGTACTTAGATTCGAGGTTTTTGTGAAAGAAAATCAAGGAACTATTGAAGAATGCCGAAATCAATGGATAGTCTGTTTTGGAGAGTCAAACAAGTTTTGAAAGAATGTGTTATTAGGACACAACAAAACAAAGGAGGTTTACATGTTTTGAAAGAATCAGGTTCAATTTTAAGTGGATGGCAACAACGAACACGATATGTTTTGGCATTGCGCGTTGGGAATCTTTGTACTTCGCCATTACAGTGGAGGTTAGAAAAAAGTCAGAGTTGAGTTTTTGGCTGACAATGCTGGGTTTCGTACGGCTAAGACAATCACCCATTGGGTTAGGCTACTGTGTTCGTCTTTGAGCAACCGGGACATAGCGCTTTTCATACCTTTCACAAAATCAGTAGTAATCTGATAACATAGCATTTTATGAGCTCCGGTGTGGCACTTATGCGGTATAGAATAGTCTAGTAATGTATAAGTGCTTTCCCTAATCTCATTAATGGCTCAAACATGTAATCAGATTTTCCTTCAAATTTTTTCATCAACAAATTTGTATCATCCAACCTGACTTTTGTTGTTCAATTTTGGCTCCTCCGCTCTGTTTTGTTTCCTAGCATCTTCGGCACTTCTTGTCTTTGTTCTTTGTGAAAAACTCTTGTACTTAAATTCCTTTTTGTTGTCTTTCATCTTATACTTCGACTCTCCTACGACTCCCGTGGGTGGTTCCTGATGAGACGAGATACGTTAATCTTTTTTCATTACATTTGCTATATATACTATGTACATTGTATATTAACTAATCCATAAACACTAAAAGAGAACCTTTATATCTAAATAAATAAATAGATAAATAAGTAAATAATAAATAAATAATAAATAAATAAATCAATAAATATATATATATATATATATATACAGCTTTCTTGACAACGGTAATGTCACAAAAATTTGTTTTAGAAACATTCAAACTCCCATTTTACACATAAGTAAAATACTCGCTGTTTGAAAATTTTACCAAAGCTGATAATTTACGCATCGCTCACACCTTGTTAACCGCATTCTCAAGATTTTCAATCGTGTCGTCAATGGAGGAATTTGTTACATACGTCTCTTTCTCGGCACACTTCACTGCCATCTGAATCAACACGATTTCTTTTTCGATTACTCTTAGACAAAGACTGGCTGACTAACGTGAAGATGTCACTCACTTCTTCGTTGATCTCGTCTAACTTGCTCGGTATGTTCAGTAGTTTCTCCAATGTAACTGCAGTCTGATCAGGTGATGTGACTGTCGGTCTGCATAAAAGATCAAAGGAGGATTTAAGTATTCACTGTGCAAAGGCTGTCACACCGGATCGTGGATAGCAGCCTTTATGTTTTCGTTTGTATCCATAACAGAATCCTCTTCATAGTTTGCCCCGTAAGAAAAAATGTCTTGTTCGCAAACCGATGACTCACAGCTCACAAAGAGTCGCAGCAGTAGTAAAACATAATTTTTGCATGGTATTTCGTTAATGGTGTCACGCAAAAACAAACTTACAATGAACTTGTATTCCAGGTGTATAAGTGAGCGTGTTCTCCGCCTTTTTCCCAGTCCAATTTCATAGAGAGATTGAACTTCTTCTTTTCAAATAGCTGGAGCATTAAACTCCTTAGTAATGTGTAGTCTGTAAAAAACAAAAATACGATTTATAAAGCCCAATACGCGTGTTTTGACCTAGCGGTCCCGTCAGTCGATCAGTTACACGTGTGTCAGGCTTTTTAAGTCAGCACATTTTAACAGACCATATGACATGCGTGGCTCAAAATTGATTATTTGGCATATTGAAATTTGAGCCGTGGTCTTAAGAAAATACTCGAAACGAAAAATGCGATTATAAATAACTGTGTGCAAAGAAGAACACCTCAACGCTCCTACTATCGCGCAAAAAGATTGTTGTGCATCATTAACCGAGATTTTCTTTTAAGAACACAGATTTTGTAACAACTCGATGAAGAAAAGGTGTGCTCACAATGAAAGAAAACTGCATGGCTTATAAAGCTGTTTCTGCACATTCAATACTACCACTGAATGTACAGGGACCTTGTCAGTTGCCCAGACCAAGGCGGAATTGAAGCTTGAAAAAAAGTTCTCAGATTTTGGAAGTGGAATTAAGAAATGTGACATATCGAAACTTTAGGTTCTTTACGCTGATTTCACAATGAAATACGAGTGAAGAGCGATTGCTTGAATCTTTTAGAACTGCTCCGGTGAAAAGTTTTTCAGCTGTGTCATTAGAGCAATGGTTGTGATACTGTCAAGCAAGTGTGAAGTACCTGGTTTGGATCCGTGCAGGAGCCATCCACTGAACCACCACTTGACGGCATACATGAGGAAGGGAAAAATCATGATGCAGCATTGAAAGCAGACGTAAGTACAAAGATGTTCAGGCACGGTGGGTGGAAGGAAACGAATTGAATGAAAGAAGTGCTGATATCACCACAATATATGACGAGAAAAAAGTGAAAAATCAGATAAATAAGGTCCAGAAGTCCTAATGAGATTTTTCTACAGCAAGACGGAAGCTTAGGTGAGTGACTTTGCCCACAAATCGCTCAATTTTACTTCATTAAAAATTGAAATTCACTAGACCTATCAAATAATAATGATATATATATATATATATATATATATATATTATATATATATATATATATATATAATCTAAACCCCTTCGAGCAAATAAGTTATTCTTTTCTTTTACGACGGTGTTGCTAGTTGAAACAAATATAAGATTTATAGGAAGTTCCGTAAAGAGATCCACAGATTTCCATAATTTTCACATCCTAGTGTTAACTGAGCTAATATGCATCTATGAAGTTGAAAAACTAAGCAAATAGTGTTCTTTGAAAGTTCCGTCGTGTCACCTGAATGGGAGCATCAGCATGAAGAAGATTCCCCACAAACGTTCATTCTAATAGTGGAGAGTTTTGGCTCAGTGGATAGAGGTGTACTGCGACCAACATGATCGATGGTCTATGGTTCCATTCCGCGCCCAAGGCTCCACCAAACTTTCCATTCCTCCGGAGTCGGTGACTTCATACCAAGCTTGTCTGCGAGGATAGCGCACTCACCTGGTACATCGATAGACCACCATGACTCATTGTGAAAGCCAGATATGCATTCAATCACCTCAAACGATACTAGAGATTGGAGACGAATGCATGGCGCATTTTTCAACGATTGATCAATCTTGAGAGCTTAATCCTCTATATATGGATATTCATCCACCGTGTTGCAGAGTAATTTCGCTTTAATGTGTGTTTCTATATATATGTACCTTTATCTCGAGTACTTTGTTTAGACCACGCTCAAATTTCAATATATCCTTTCATCATTATTTGAGCCAACATGTCATGCGGTCTGGTTAGGGCTCTTGTACAGCCCGATACACGTGTTTCGTCCTTACAGACTCGTCAGCCGGGCAGAACCCGTCGTCTGTCGATCTTTTTATAGTCAGTTCTCTCGGGGGCGTTACACTCCTTATAGAGAGTTATCGACGACGTACGCTTTACACTCTATGTCAAGTGAAACATTCACCTAACACAGGGTGTTGTGCACTCGATTGCTCATTGGCTGGTACTTTTATCATGATTATACCTTTACCAGCCGAAGAGCAATCGAGTGCACAACACTCTGTGTTAGATGAATGTTTCACTGGACATAGAGTGTAAAGCGTACGTCGCCGATAACTCTCTATAAGGAGTGTAACGCTCCCGAGAGAACTGACTATAAAAAGATCGACAGACGACGGGTTCTGCCCGGCTGATGAGTCTGTAAGGACGAAACACGTGTCTCGGGCTGTACAAGAGCCCTTACCAGACCACATGACATGTTGGCTCAATTAATGATGAAAGGATCTATAAATTTGCTCTAGCAACTTAGCAAACATTAATTGAAAGTCAACTGGTCACAAAACTATAACCGTACTAGGAGCGATAGCATAGCTGAGCTGTTTCAAATGAAGAACGTAGAGCTCGAACTCTTTGGGGCATTGTTCCAAAAGTTCGGCTTCTTTCACTGTCTTTTCATGTTCAGTCGGTCCGTGATCCGTCATATTTTTCCTATAAATAATATATGTATATAATATACACCTTCGGAATGAATCAAACCGAAAAACGGATGACTCAATCTCTCAATGAGCATCCGCTCTAGAAGTGGTTGACTTAGTCAGGGAAAAGCCCTGTATCATTTTTCCTTAGATTCAAAAAAAAAACACTCCGGTGGGCAGTATCTGTTACATCCAATATTCAATTACATGATCCAAAAAGAAATGTCACATAGTAGATACAATTGTTGATCAATTACTGAAATGCTCAGTAGGTAAATAGTGCATAAGGCCATAGAGAACATTCAACTTTTTTAGAATTGAAATTGACTACTTTCAATCTGCCAGAGGCCTCGTAGATTACTAGTAAATTCTAGACACGGATAGTGAATTGCAACTGAATATAGAAGCGAATTAGTTATCATCCCTCTTAATAGCAACCTCCCCATACCGGAGACATCCATTATTTGTTTAACATCTGATGACAAACATCTGATGATTAACATCTTCGTCTGAGAACCTAAGAAACCAAACGACTTCATGAGAAATGAAGCAGGTAGTAACTGTCATATGTCTTCGCCAACAAGGTACGATAGGGAGGTGACGTTGAGAGAAAAGTGGTTTTTGGTTTTGATGTTGCTTGAGTTCTATTTCCTCTTTATCATTCGATATTTTTAGCAGTCACCAGGGGAGGTTACCGATGAGCATTTCGACGAGCATATAGAAGAGTGACCAGAGGTCGTCTTGTCGACCCAGTTCTTCTCGACTGTGAGCATTTATGGAACAGTAGCGTGTTGTTCCCCTGAAAAGACGTCTACAATGGTTTCCATGTTCAAATTCTCTATCTGTTTTCATGATTTCTCCGTGCATCATTCTCCCAGTTGTGCACTTCACTGCTTAGAATGGCTATCTCATCGTTCGCCCATCTATTTCAACCGTGAATTCGACTCTTGTGTGACTAAAGAAATGGCAGCTAATGAATACTTTTCGAACAATAATGTATGATTTGACTGATTTTTGTGTGCCATCGTTCTATTCTAGAATAGGGCACGTACAATTGGTGTCAGGAACATTCATTCGTTGACGTGAATTCCTTCATCAATTCATCATGAATAATCTTTGGACATTTATCACTTTCCAGTTGCAATCATGTGAAGCACTGTAGAGAATTTCTGGTTATGAACGTTTCCCGGTTTTTCACTTTTAGACTGAATAATAACGTAATCTTTCTTCACCGTTGAACTAATGTGAATCTTCTTAGGATGAGGCTATGGTCGACTTCATATAGGAAGAAAGGAACGGTCCATAAAGCCTACTACCCCATCTGGGAGCATGCGATTGATTTGCGTTTGTGAAGTCTGTTAGTTGGCATCCACAAAGAGTATAGTTTTCGTTCTCAAAAATATTATAGGCATAAATAGATGCAACAGCTCACAAATTTCCGCTAAACATTTTGCAAATGCAAGATATCTCTCATACATTTCAATACCCACTAATCATTTTCAAAGGATGTCCATCTAGAGTTAGTTCAAAATGTATTTGTCATGGATCATTCGTCTTCCCATTCGTGGACATGTAGAAGTTTTTATCTTCACATTAGCAGCATATGTTTTAACACATTCGCAACTAGTGACCTCTCAAAAGATCACTCGCATTTTGAGCATTTAATCCACATATAAAGATTTCGATGCGTGACCCGACTGATTTGTTGAAATTTCTTCGCTTTTAAGTCTGCTAGTTTCTTGGCTGAACTTTCTTCTCTCTCAGGTTCACCTGTTTCTCGGCTAAGATTTCTTTTCTAACAAAGCGAATCAAATTGATGACAGCATGTGATCTCAAAAAACCAGATTGCCGCGGTTTCACTGAATGCTAAATAAATACCGAATTTGGTGCGCTTAAAAATCACGTTTGAAGGACACGCTCCAATGAAGAGTTAGATCCTTCGCTAGTTAAACCGTCGTGACATTTGTTAATAGTTACAAACCACTACTTTCCAACTTTTCTTTTGTTTCAGTAAGCATGGACAACTAATGTATGGGAAATAATTTCTGTGAGTCTACGATAAGAAACGAAACTGCGAATCTCTTTTCGACTGACAAAACAACTCTACGTTCTTAAGACTACCACATATTGTGGAAATCCTGGTACGTTTTCTATTTGACTAGTTTTCTCGTATCCGTCTACTGTAAGGCTTTTCGTATATCTACGTATGGGTTTGACTTCTATTTGAAAATCTTGAATGCACGAATGTCACAAAATGCTAGACAAGTATATACGTACTGAAATCTCAAGCTAATTGTTCAGTACCCATAGCTATCTAGTACCTTGTATATAGTCCATAATTTAGATATCACTACTGAAAGTTTTTGACCCTTGTGATTAGGACGAAACTCTTCACAAACTAGAATAGCACTACTTTCTTAATGTCAGAAGGAGGCGACGATTGGTTATACCAAACAGGACTGAACGTGTATCAAGCGGAATTTTCATCAGTGCTTCGCATGCTCGCAGAATATGATTTTTGACATGGATTTCCATTTTTTGCAAACAATAAAGTAGCTTTGAATTTAAGTTTGAACTAAAGCATCTAATTACCTGAAGTGTGTAACCTTTCGTGGACTTCGAAGCTCTACCTTGCCATCCGGATTTACCTTCTGAATTTACAATATATATGGCCTTATCCGTTGTAGATGAAACGTTTCTAGTGTGAAACTGTACTCTGAATGATCTGGCTAGTCCAAAGTCGAGAACGTAGATAAGCTTTTCTTTTGAAGTTCCTGGAATTCCAATCGCGTAGTTTGACGGCTTTACGTCACGATGGACGAAGCTAAAATCCGTCTTTTTTACTGCCACTACTTATTAAATCTGTGCGGCCTTGCTTATGACTTTATGAATCACATAGCTTCAGCTATGAACTAACCCAGCGCCATGGACTTCCGTGAGGGAATCCACAGCTTGCACTGCTACAACGGTAACGGTGAACAGTGTAAATTTCTAAATGAGTCCTATTAGTCACAGTTCGGAATTAGAGCGGTAAATTCTCAGTGAGTATTAGTGTATGAAATGCCTATTATGTTGACACAACTGCCAGCAAGATTTTTTAGTCAGGGGAATATTTCTAAATTTTGGATTAATTTGCATAAAATGTTGAATCCTCTCCAATCTGAGTAGCCATCAAGGACATGAATGCAGCATTAAATTACAAATCAGTGAGTGGAAGGAGGCTGGGGCTGACGAGGAAGAAAAGATAAAGTCGTGTATCATGTTCGTATTATTAAGGTGCTTTCCACACCCAAAAGCCTAGATAAAGCATGCCAGTATCAAATTTCATTGCTGTCCTGGCAATAAGTCAGGGTCTGGGTGGCTATGCCATAGATGATAAGTTGTTTAAAAAGTTCGTGCCATTTCGGCTTATTAATATGACTACTGCAATGAAACTGCATGATTTGGGTATCTTTTGATTGCGCATTTTCTTGTAAACATTTTGTTATACAACTTGCCTGTGCTTGCTCCAAGATAGAGCTGTTTTAAGGACAAATTAGCTCGTTAATCATGCACGAGTGGCGCACAGGGGAAGATGCTAGTGAAGCGGCGCGCAACATTAATGGAGCTTGGGGCGATGATACAGTTGCAGAAAAGACGACTAGTAAATGGTTCGCGAAGTTCAAAGCTGGATAGGACAGTCTGGAGGGTCGGTTGCTCTTGGGCCGTCCTCGGAAGTTGATCGTTTACCACTGCTTGAGATGGTCGTCAACAATCCAGCATTGACATGCCAAATGCTAGCCGGAGGGTTCGATTGTTGTTTTAAGACCATCTCCAACGAAAGTGATAGGAAGCTATCGAGATCGATGTTACTCTGAATATTAGTTTGTCTTTTGCTTGGAATAAAGTATTGCAAAATCACGGCGATTGTCTGTAATTGTGATGACCTGCAGAAGGCTTTGACTAGTCCGGCCTCAAAACTCCAGAAAGTCCCAGCTATCCTATCTGACAAATCTGGTACCGCTTAACGACTCCGAAGGGATGGAAGATTTGATGAGTCTTGAGCGCTAGGTCGAACCATCGACGTTGTGTGACGCAAAGCACCTCTAACCACTGCGCCACATGGCCTTCTGTGAAGCAGAAACGAATATAAGTTGTGCTAAAGCTCGCTTCACCGTTGAAAACGGCTTATACAAATGTCAAAACATGTGAGTATTTCAAATAGTTCTTACGTACTTGCTAATTCACTTATTCACAAAAATAGCTTACCTGACTTGGAATCACTCTCCGTAAGTCAGCGATCGACGGTCCGAGTAAGGACATCACCATAAAATTATAGTTTTCAAACTAAAATCAATTCAAGCAATTTGAAATATGTTGTCAAGATCCGAAATGCTTTATTGTGAGTGATGCATATCAGCCAATTAAGTGTTATGAGTTCTATTTGGCTTCCAAAAAGATAGTTCCAGAAGAAAATCGTGCATAAACAGGATAAAAGAGCTAGAATAAAGCTGACGACCGATTTTTTCTCTAATAGATATCTCGGTGAACTGTGCTGTAGTCTGATCCACACAAAACTAGTAGAAAACTGCTTGAGGAGTAGTCACAGAGAAAACTTCCACGTAACATAGGCGAAGTCAGAAACGACATTCTCACAGGGCATATGGTGATTTGATCCGACCGGAATATCAGCTCAAACGAGTAGTTATAAAAAGTGAACAAGATTTCTATATTTATCTTCAACAAAGCAATCACTACAGCTTACTAATGATACATAAATGGTGCAAGCGTTGGCAATTGGCACACCTATAGGAGGAGTACACTTTAATTTAATGCCACAATTGATCAGGTGAGGTAGCTCGATCGGATACGTTAAAGCAACGTGTAGAAGCACACAAGATCGCCAATGTCGCGAAACACTCTTATTCTTGTGAAGTGAAGTGCACATTGTATTGTGAAAAAACCCAGAAAGCTTCCACGGAATCGAGTCTTTCTTCTATTGCTTTCCGGTGTAACGATCGATCGAAAAAATTGATAACTATTACAAGCAATATGCAACATTTTCAGGAGATAAGATGGAGAGGATTACAAGAGAGGTCATCGACATCTACTCCGATGTACTGGAAAGAACTTATTCCATGCGTCCCTAGTAGAGATCTCAGTATCTCAGTAAAGATAGACAGTGCCCCACTCCAAATTTAACCTCATATCTCATCGATGAAAATTAATGCAACAACAGGTTTTGAAATGGCCACTTCGTACACCCGCTTTTGCCTTTGTCTATTGTTAACGCTCAACAGACTTTTCACTCAGTTCTTATCGAAGTCAAGGCATCTAGTAGCTAGAAAGTCCGAAGTAATACGCTGCTATGAATGACAATGATGAAGGAATCCACGACTCTAACGATTATCTTCCAAATGATCTGCTGTGTTCTTGCCACGAGCCCTTCAGCAAAGCCTTTTATTCAATAGCATCAGCACCACATAGTATAACAAGAATAATCAGACGAGGAAAGATTGAATCAAATGCGAAGGGATAATTCAACGCTTACCACTTAATTAAATAAGTTCAGGCAACAGGAGCAATTACTTCTCACTTTCGCGAATTTTGAACAAGAAGGTTCCGAATTTTATTATTATGCTGTTGTTATTAACGTTACTGAAACCGAAGCGACTGGGAAAGCCATGGAAATCGGAGTACTCGTGATCAGCAAGCAAAGAGTTATTCTTGGATATACAATGACGTAATAACCTGTGTTCTACCATTCCAATATGAAATTGTCACCGATGCAAAGCGAGGCATAGCATAGTGATATTACAACAGAAGTTGTTCAGTGTCACACCCGAAAATATTCTGCGTTTAATGGCAACGAGCACTGATGACCAGCAGCTGCACCATCTTCGCTTTGCAGCCGACATTGCTCTCATGAACAATACGTTAAGGTGGAATGATTGATATGACAACAATTTAACACGAATTTTTCCTCATGTTTCACTCACCACAACTAGTGAAGACGGACCGACTAAGCATCCAAGCAAGTATAAGTCTCACTCACACCCGGCCGGATAAATATCTTTGGATAAGTTAGTCAAGTTGTCATACTTGATAATGGAAATCGTGAATAAGGAACGATAATTTTTTGGAGTTTGCATTGGAGAGCGGTCAGGCAAGGATTTTGAAGAGCACTATGAGGAGGCTTATCAGTAAAGACAAACCTCCCACTCTCAATACTTCAATAACTAGATAGGCCAGGTACCTCACAAACTGAGAAACCAAAAAACGAACAGAAATGAGCTTTAGTAAATCAGAAAAAAACCAGAGCCGTTTATAGTCAAGAGCAGTGCACAGTGTTTAACTCATACACAACATCAGGCTTTATTACAAAGACCCTAAACTCGCCAAACTATGTGCTTGATGTCTCTTGAGAGATTTGAAGCTGCTGAGAAACTCATCAACGTAACTAAGACCGATTGTGTCAACCACTGTGCAACGTGACGACAACTGATAGGTGATGCACTTTAACATGTTGAAAATAAACTTTCCCACCCAATAATTTTGTATATAATACAATGAATCAAATTTGTCCGATACATTGGAAACAATAGTTTTTCCTGATTTCTTAATTGACATACTTTACCACTTTCAATCCACTTTGGACAATGAACCGCCCCGTTTCTGTTCATTGTTCTCATCACTTTCTCTTCCATTTTTAGAATCTCTTCTTCGCGTCCTTTATCAGTATCTTCAGCCTTAAAATTCTTGAAGTTTGCTTGAACAGACTTTCACATACTGAAAGAACCAACTTTAAAAGCGAAGCGTAGATGAGGTGCTTGGATAAGCGCAATCTCGTAGATCACTCCACATCCACCTTCGCCCAACTTGCGACATGCCTAAAAGGTAAGGGAAAAACTTTTACTTTATGAATATACCTAACGCATAGCGCAGCGATTTGCTTGGGAAACATAATGGACTTTTCATTTTTCTCAGCTACTTTTGCGGGAAGTCAAAAAGAAGCACTTACGATGTATTTCCCTCTAATGATGGATGTTAGTTGTAGTTTGACCTTAGGCCTTCCCATAAGGTGAGTATGACTGACGGACAACGGTGAAAATACTAAAACATGTTGTGCTTTTATAGGAACGAGAAGGAAATAACAAGAAAGTAAATAAGGTGTTAAATCGCTATCATGTACATCGTAAAAGACATCAGAACAACAACAACAACAACTGAAGACGGTCAGCTTTACATGAATTTGGATGGAGTGTGGCCTAATTTCATGCCGGCGACAGAACTGGTAAACTCGGTCGTTCAGAAAAAGCTTCACAGTGCTGATTTTTTAGCAACAGCGAGAATTTTAAGCGATTGAAAACAGAAGAAGGCAGAACAAGATTCAAGATGGAAAAGACATAGGGTTAAGAGACAAGGCATATTACACAGCTAAAAAAGGTACAGAATAGAAGCGTTTTTAGTTTCATAAATACACTTTTTAGCACTTTATTTAATCCGTCATCACAGTGAATTCTTTTTTTTTTCACTTTGTGGATCCCAGTACTTCTAGCATTCAGTTAGCTTTTCGTTTCCTTTTTGAACGGCGTGGAATACTGGTTGAGCGAGTATCCTTGCAATCCCGAGGATAGCCTTGTTTTGGCGTTCCATAGGGCGTTGTTGTTGACTGCCAGAGAGAACAGGGGTTGGAGCATGGCTCCATGCTCGCCGAATCAATATTATAATCACTCGGCCATGGCGCCCCCTTTATCGATACAGAAGTATGTATACCAACATTTCCTCTAATTACCGTGGTCTATCATTTAACCCCACTTCTAACAGATTTGGAAGTATTTGCTAATAAAGCATGCATTTCTGACTCTTCTTATATCCGCTAATTCCTTGAGATAACCATGAACCATCAAACAACTGGAATGAGGAGGGGTTGGAATATGGGGGTATAATGCGATTTACATACCTGACATAATAGTGATGCCTTACCGATAAGTTCCACCAACTCTGTTTATGTGACGTAATAATGTCCGGCAGTTTTGTAATATCTCCCGATAAATTTCGATAACTACAGAGGAATTTGCAAGTTTGTAGAATAAGTTTTGCCCTTTACCAGTAAGAAATTGGAGTAACGTTCGCGGAATACTAGCTTCATTCTGATTCTTAATTCAAAGTTCAAACTTTCAAAAAATGTGGCCGGCATCTTAGAGCTAATTGTGGACCTAATAAAAAAATCCAAACTACAGAATATCGTCTTCTGGAAGCTCACGATTGTTTGCGAGAATAGAGAATTTATCGTTCCTTAGCCTGAGATGAAAATTCTTCAATTACAACACTTGCCGTGATGCAAGCGTTGAGAATTGAACTCACTTACATGCATGGGAAACGGAAACAAGCAATCTCTCTCTAAACCAACGAGCTTATTATGATCTAAGTTTTGCCCTTGCATGTTGACCGGTATTTTAACACGAGGTCATTGTCAATATGCCAACGTGAATCACTAAGATTTGTGCTCCCAGCTGAGATTTTCTATTATATATGTGAGTGGTTTAGACTAGTGCATAGTCCAGTGAACCATTAGCCAATGACGTTGAAATCTCGCACGGCGAGCTACAATGACAATGTGACAGTTTCCTAATGAATCTAGATTTTTTTTTGACTAAAAGAAACTTCATCGCCAGTAAGTAGTGAGATATAATAGAAGAGGCTGCAGTAAAGACAGTTATAGTTGGATATTAACTGTACAAATGAGGTAGACTCACATTCGCTACGGAATTTGCTAACCAATAATCTTGTGTCGAATGGAAATGTTTGTGAGAAGTATGAGCAATTTCAAGCAGAAGCATGCCTAGATGAATATTTTGAGTAGGAGATCTTGAACATCACAAAGATCTGAAATTATATTGAGCACTTTTTTCAGAGACTTGTTCTACGCTGCTTACTATTGAATCAGTGAACATTCAGGACTCTCTGGATACGCCTACGGAAATGGTCCGCCTATCTTCCGATGAATTGTCATCCAAAAGTCATATGTTTATGATAGCCGCTCTTTTATTTTACTTTAGTTATGAGCAACCGATATTTCTCATTGCCAACAAGCACTCTTAATTATCATTGCATGAAAAAAAGCCTGTTTGCGAAATATTCTGTTACTAATATTTATTGTGGAAAATCAGGCTCGATTCGTTATCACTGGACTGATTCCCACCATGCACAATAGCATTCAAATGTGGGATCATTCAGAGTGCTAATGTGAATGCCTAGTTTGTTTTCTGCTACTTCACCTTTCACTTTATCAGTATATTAGGCTGGAAAGAAGGTTTTGGAGTAATTGTAAAAAGTTGGACATTCAGGCATGAATTCCAGACGAAAGCAATAATAACTATTCTTCAAAAAAGGCCATCTTCTACGACTTTCTGCCATTGGTCCGCCAAGTTTCGGATTTGGTCGAAGTACCCATTCTTTCGACCTCAAATCAAAGAACTCTTGACACAATTATAACTTCATCGAACGATTCAAATTGGCAACTCTTCAAGAATTGATCGGCGGAAATGTCAAAGTCGGAGGGAGCACAATTTGGACTGTGGGCAGGATGCGACATAACCTCGAATCTGTCCAATTCAGCAAACTTGGCTTCGGTTTTATCGTTTGAGATGATGGAGGCTTCAAACAAGGCGAAAATAAAGACGAATAATATCTAGGCCTTCAGTGGAAAAATCCCACATGAGAGATTGTAAATATTTCCATGAAATGCATGAGAATTATTTCATGCTTAGTGTAGTGCCCCAGAACTTTATTTCCAACCTAGCATTTGACCCATATCATAGTTTTCTTCCTTTTCAATATGCGCGACCGGTAATCCAATTGTTTTCTCGCATGCATGAGATTTCATCTTCTTCAACGTATTAGAATAGCACGTCACCTTGCAACTCAAGGATTTCCGGACTGGAGCGTTTTGTAGGGCGCTTGTTATTGATGACCGGAGAGTTGGGGGGGGGGGGGAATCAGTGCCGCGAGTATCATTAGCCACTCGGTCACCGGCCCACCTTTGTGCTACTTTTGTGCTTCGATTTCTTATCGTTGTCATATGGCATGTAGGACACAAGAGCGTTGTTAACCAAGGAATATCAGGACGAGTCGGTTAGAAATCTAAGACCTTCTGCTGTATTGTGACGGACAGACGACGGAGAGGCAAATATATGCTGTACGTAAGCTTTCCAACTTTGTTCCTAATTTTTTCCAATTTTTGTTTTGAAACTGACAGCGTGAAAGAGCAGTTGGGTCGTCAAGGTCATTAACAAGATAGGACTTCATCTACATCCTCCAGAGAATCAATCAGCACTTAAGTCTTAAATTTGAGGTGAAGATACTCAAAAAGTGGAGAGAAGTCCGGCCTGCACAAGAATTTACGTGCACGTCATGCTATATTTCAACACATCTCAGTGAAAGGAAAATTGATTCTTTTTCGTTATCCAAGAGCAGATGAAGAAACGACTCATTTCGCTTGAAGAACTTTTGGCAAGAGTGCCAGCAATCATTCGAAAGCTCAAATCTCTAGCTACTATGGTGCTTGGCCGTTTTTTGTAAAGACCTTTTTATAATGTTGTAGCATTCTAAATACTTATGTTTAGCATAAAAAGCGTATGGACGTTAGAAGAGATCTTGTAGTATCAGAATCATACGTTTTATTCTTGAGTTTCTTCCGAAGGTGCTAAAAGTCCCTAAAGGAATGGCAAAAAACGCACTTTCCATATACACATAAACACGTATTTCGATCAATTGCTGATGGACAGCTGCATCGAATCGCACAGCCCGACCGTAGATAAACGGTGAACAAGCGCACCGTTAATGTGGACCTCAAACTTGTTTTCTGTGTTAGATTGCATTGAAAGGGTCTTTTCAGAAATCAAGCACAACGTTGAAATGTTCGAGAGTTACGTTATTGGAAGGTCACTTATAATTTAAGAGAGTAGTTCCGTTTTTCGCAGGATCGCTGGCACCTGCATAATTTCTATGCAGTGAGGATCATTATAGAAGAGCATCTATCCAGGTGATCATTGCAATTATGCAACTATATTCGATATTCACGAAATAAAAAAATTCCGGTTTTTTTTTCGTTATCCGGTAACAAATGAGGAAATGACCTTTTGATGGGCAGAAACTTAACATTGCGTTTTTGGTAATCATTCGAAAGACTAAATCTCTAGTGCTGCGCTACGCGGCTGCGAGAAAACGAGTGCGTGAATACAAATGTTTTCTTTATGTGACAGCGTGAAAGAAACTCTTTTTAGAAAGGCAGCCGCGTAGCGCAGCACCAGAGATTTATTCTTTCGAATGATTACTAAAAAAGCAATAATAAGTTTCTGCCCACCAAAAGGTCATTTCCTCATTTGTTCCTGGATAAAGAAAAAAATCGCAAATAGCGAGTATAGTTGCACAATATGCAATGATCACCTGGATAGATGCTCTTCTATAATGTTCCTCACTGCATAGAAATTATGCAGCTGCCAGCAATCTTGCGAGTACTTGGCTATCCTACTACGATTAGGTCAAGAACTATGCAAAGTATTGGTACCGCATACACATGGCCTGACCTAAATGACGCGTTCACCTGGCGTGATAAAGATTATAGTGATTATTCTTCGATTTTCCTATCTCTCTGTTGTCGTAAGTCTCCTATATCACCTACTTACTTGTGTTCGTTGCACGTTTATTCTCTTTTTACCTGATATTCTTGAACCCAGCCAAGGCTGCCACATAATTTCAGATAAACCGTTACTGTGAGCTATACGATAACATCGTTTTTAAACGAGTTTTAGTACAAGTTACTATATTGTTTTCTCGTCAAAGTGTGTACTTCTAATTTTTTATGCTGTAAACTTTCCTTCCTACTGCTTGCTTGCCTGTAGCCCCTTGTGCTCACACTTTTTGTCAACCGTACGGTACAGCTCCGGCTGACGTAAATGTTTTTGCACACCACTCTACACCATTGGGTTTACTCCTAGGCATTTTCCTTTGAAGCTAATATAGAATGGATACAGCAACATTCGTCTTATTAGTATGTTCATTCGCACAACACTAATTCAGTATTGGACACATTGATCGAGCAGTGCTATAAGATTTCGATGGTTTATATGGATTATTGAAAGCGGTATGATGTGATGCATAAAAAGGTAATGGACCAAGCTCTCAGCGTTGAGCAATCCCTGAGGGATACGCCATGCATTCATCTTCAGTGTTTACTTTCGTTTGAAGTGATCTGGCCTTTACAATGACTCACGGTGGCTACCGCTGTATCGAAAAAGTCCATTTTATCCTTCCAGACAAATCTGGCACCAAATTGCCAACTGCGGAGCTCCGGAGCAATGGGTGGCTTAATGAGCCATGAGCACAAGATCGAACCATCGACTTTATGTCCGACGCACAGCACCTTTAACCACTGCGCCCTATACGCTACTGCTTTGTTACAATCGGACATAAAATACTGTATATTCCGCCGTCTATATTGATCATTTTATCATTGTTTTGGCATATCAAATATCACCTACAATTTAGTTGCACACATCTGCTGTTGTAAGACAATCAAATGCCGACACCTGTACAGTGTATTAGATTAGCTGTTGTATCAAGTGCACAAGTATTGTGATTCCGCAATCACTATAAGATTTTTAAGCCAGTGATGTTTTGAAAAATAAATGTGTATTGTGAGAGGCAAGAGAAATTTGAGGAGAAGTATGTCTAGAATGAGATTTTAGTGGAAGATTTTGAATATGAGAAAATTATAGAAGTAGATTGTGCATGTTCTGCGGAGACTTACTCCACACTGTCTCATTTAACCATTGGGCATTCACTATCTCTAAAGTTCTGCCTTCAGAAGTGACCGACTGAGCAGATTGTGGTTAATTTCACCTTCCAAGGTTTCATAGAAGGTATATCTCTAGAACAAACGCCAATATCGTAGCGTAGTGGTCTCATTAAGACTGCACTAGTGAGATAATTGATGGGTTGTCAAAGAAGATGCCGTAACCCCGAATCTCACACTACTCTTTGATGACGACGGGTGCTGTTTAAGGCAACGTGATGCTCAGGTGGAAGAAACCAATTGAATTCTACGAGGTGTGCATGCCGATGCTTAGGAGTTCTTTGCTGAAAAGAACAATATCTATGACGATTAGAGATAGGGTGAATGGGGAAAGACAGTCTCATTCTCACAAGATAAGCGAGTGGTTGCGAAGTAAGTGTTGAAAATATGTTCATCACACAAGGATGCCTTTCTCCTATCGAAAGAGCGGATTCTTAGAACACACGCTTAGGCATTTTTCTTGCTAAAAAATATCCTTCACGTCTCTCAAATAAAATTCTGTCATTTGTAACCATAAAGTGCCCCAATTCTAAACTTCACTATACTGTGCCAATAAATTTCGCGGTGAAGTTTAAGCCAAAGGATTACTACGTCGATAACGAGAGGTATTCTTATTTTCGTTGCAACCTACTTTGAAGATTTTACAAGAGTAAGGCTCAATACTAAAACTTTGTCTCTCACGCTATCCAATGGCTACTAACAGTCGAGTGAAAAAACAGGACTTATTAACTGTTATTTGTCAGAAGTGCAAATTTTGCACAGCAAGGATGAATTGTCGATGGGTAGTAATGTATAAATAAAGGTAAATTGCTGTTGGTCAATGCTGACTGCGTTGTGTCGATGGCTAAATAAATATTTATAGCAAAAGGAATAATGGGTCAAAGTTAAGAATATAGATCTCTCATGGAGGAGTGCTCCTCAAATTGACAAATTGATGATTGCGAACTCTATAAAGGCTTACTCCGGCTACATATGAGAATACTTCATACAAATTTTTCTCTAAAAACCGTACATTGTATAGGATATGTTTTCGATTTGCAATTTCACAACACCGTTGAAGGAATTGTGAAGAGTTGAAATATGTTGTTATTTCAAGGACGTAGCCTTCGTGTAGAAAAGTTAGAGTTTTCAGGACAAGAAGGTCTGACTACAAATACTTTCGTAGATTCCTCTCCAGTATTATCCTATCCTTTGATGGTGGCAGAGCTCCCTGAGAATCGAAAGTTTACTGTACCAATAAATTCGCCGAGAAGTTGAAACAATGAGCATTTTTTCAAACGCTGCCACAATGTGCTATGAATGACTTCTCACAAATCAAACCTAGTATTGAAATTACCATTTTTTATACCATTGAATGAATGGAAAAACATATGCAAATCAAGGAAAGATTTTCAGTAACATTTACAAAAGTTACTATCAGAAAATTGAGTAAACTTATCTTGATTAGCTGACGCGAGGTTGGTAAATTAGTCGTAGAAGTTCGGCTGACGTTTCGGCGACTCGTCTTCTTCAGAGCCTGGGCGTATGTAGTATTAGTCTATTTGAATGATTCGGATGGTCTTATTTATATGCTGCCTAGGTCAGGTTAGAAGATCAAACGAAGAAAGGGCGCGAGATCTTGTGCGATGGTGACGCATTCGTCCTTGCGGTTCATTTCGGGGTTTTTGGCGTTAATGCCAAAATGCCTCAAGAGTTTTGCGCGTGGATGTTTTTGATTCTTGCGCTAGGATTGTGACAGTCACATCAAAATCCTTATTGTTGTGTTTTGTGCCCTATGTAAGTCTACAGGTTTGGTTTCATCTATTTTAGTTTTACTATCTAGATGTTCTTTTATGCGGATGAAAAGTGGCCTACCTGTTTCGTTTATATATTCTTCCCCGCATGTTAGTACCCGATCTCATACAATCCCCTCGTTAGGGCAGATCATACAGTTTTTGGTGTTGCACAATCGATCATAAAGTCTATTGCGGATCAGCTGATGGCGTAGGGTGGAGGTGGGATTTCGATAACTACCACGGAATTTCAACATCGCATCTTTTTAGGCACCTTTCAACCGCGCTACTAATTTCGTTTGATATAAATGGCAGTTTGAAGGGAACTTTATTTAGGTGCGGAGCACTGTTCTTTCGGGACCTAATTCCACTTTTTGAATATTCCCAAGTAGCAAATGTTTTGTAGCCGTTGGAAATGGCAATTTTTCGGGTCAAGTCTAACGATTTCGTTCCTTTCCTCTTCTCCTGTGCACAGATTTTTAGCCGTTCGAAACATGTTTTTGATTAGCGATTTTTTATGTGTGAAGGATGAGAGGAGAGGTGATTGATCAGAATCTTTTTGTTACTTGGTTTTCGATACCATTTTGTACTACAGCCACTATGCAAAAGCTTTACTTGGATGTTTAAGAATGGAAGCCAGCTCCCGTTTGGACTTTCTCGCGTTAAATTTATATGCTCTGACTGTCCGTTCAAGACTTCAAACACTTGTCCATTTCTTCTCGTGTGGAGCAGACAATGAAACAGTCGTCTATATACCGGCAGTAGAGCAATGGGCGGTGAACGAGAACTGGAGCTTCCACCTTATACATGAAAGCGATGGCAAGACTAGGTGCTAAACGTTGACCCATGGCTAACCCCCTGAGTTGTGTGAAGTGTTTTTCTGACCACCGAAAGATTGAACAACTAAGACATTGTTTTAGGAGGGTCATTAGCTGTTGAAATGTGAAGTTATACATATTTACTTTTTGTTCATTTTCAGTCAAAAGTTCGAAGATTGCTTGCATTGCAGGGTCATTTGATACGTTTGTATAGAGTGAGGTAACATCAAATGACTCCATTACGTGCGAGTTGTTTAGGTTTCGCGCAACGTAGGTGATCTAGGAACATTTGGGTATTGGGTAGATAGGTTGGTATGAATTTGAGCACCTGAGTAAAAATAAGGTTTAGAAACCACGTCATTCGATCCGTTGGTCCTCCTATACAACTGATGATAGGTCTAACCTTGTATGTTGGTGGATCGGTTAACACTAGATCATAAATGGATGTAAGTTTATGTGTTTTCAGGAGAACGTATAGGACCGGACAGATACGATTATTGTTCTTGAGTCGAGAGATAACTGAAGTTTTCAAACCCTCTGCGCTGGCCGTGCTGACCTATTCTTTGTTTAAATTTTTACATTGGAGTTTATATTCCTCCTCAGAGAATGGACGATAGAGAGAGAGACATCCTGAAGATGTTTCTGCGTTATTTCGACATCCAGCTGATTTGATATCATTAGAAATTCCCCACCTTCTTCACTTACGGATAGACGGATAGATTTTGATTTTACAAGCTTTCTGATTTGGACAAACCTTGTTTTTGTTTGGGTGTCAGACTGGAGCTTAGTTTTCTATGCGAAAGTGGTTGAGTATTGCAAAACTTCGTTTGAAAAACGCGAAAAATAGGGTTGAGTTTGCTACTTGGTTTTTCTTCCTTGTGAAAAGCTTTTGGGAAGGGAATGGGTGGTAGTGTCCCTGTTTTTTTTTGTTACCTAACCCTTCTAATCTAGCCTTGTTCATATAACATACATATAACAATCAAGTTTCATATAACAACTAATTATGCTGAGGTTTATAGAATGTCGAACTTTTGAATTACAAAAGTGTTCCATTTTGCAAGGGGTTCCTTTTCATATAGAAAATAGGGAATTTCTTGACACTTGGGAGCTCTTTGCTAAAAATATAATCCTCATAAAAACCTTTTTGTAAGACCCCATCAGTCGATCGATAGCGTTTCTTGGAACTAGATTCTACTACATGATTTCCAAATTTCTAGTGCGATGTGCGCCAGTAAAGATTGCTCGCCACGCGATGCGTGCAGCAGTGCATTTATTTGGATGCACTTCGGGCCGAAAAAGTTAAAACATTGGTGAATGTTCTTGATAATAAGACACGTTCATATTCACAAGTAACGGATTGAGTAGAATTCCCCATTTACAATCAGCGAGATGATTACGTCGAATCATGTCGGAAAGTCAATCTAAAGATAGACTAAGCCTAAGTTGAGTAGGAAGAAATGAGAGGCTTGCGGAGCGTTTGAGATCGAGGATATAGTGAAGAAAACAAGAAACATCCAAGCCGGTGCTTATCTCTTTGACTCAACGGTTATTCCTGCCATAACATATGCAGCAGAAGTCTGATCGCTGCGTAAGCATAATCAAGGATCACTTGGCGCTCTCAAACGCGGAAGTTGACTCTAGGATTATCCCCTATCTCGCAAATGGATTGATCCGAACTTGTGACCTACGCCATTCATAAAGGTCAAAGATTCCGTTCTTAACGTCAGACTATCAAAGATTAAATGGGAAAAACTCGCAATTCGTTCCACGACAACCAGTGAATGAGAGCTGTTACCAACTTGATTCTTCGGGATGTCATAATCACAACAAGAAGACCATCAACCCGATAAGCCGATTTGTTCATAAAAATCTCGAAGAAAGATATGAGGTTCGAAGAGTATTTCAACAATGACAACCCACTGGGCTCAACACTCATTGTGCTTAATAAGGAAAAGTGAAGGTGTTACTGGCCTGAGTTTGAATTACTTGATGATAAATAAGACGACAGATATTATTGATGAATGAAACTCAACAACTGTTTTTAAAGGCAAATTGTGTTAAAGCACACTAATGTGTGCACAATCTCTGAGTATTGAGCTACTCCAGAGAGATCTTCTCACAAATTTCTGCTAAATTACCGGCTGCAGTCTCTGGTTGTATACTTTCCCACAACAGCAGTGTTCTCTCACCACAAAATGAATTGGTCCACAAGAGAATTCTTAAAATTTATTGAGCGAACAGTCATCTCTTAACACGTCATGCATAGCACATTCGTACTCGATATGCTACTGACTGAACGTGAAAAACAAAATAAGCCATTGGAAGCCAAACGCAATAAGTGCGATGTGTTCTGGTCATTTTTCCCTCTACGCATGCATCGCACTTAATGCGTCATGTGTGTAAAGAAGGAATTTCGCGATAAAACGAAGGTCTAGATGATATATCATATTTGTATCGTTAACACCAAGAATAAAGCCGATAGAGCGTCATATCTATTAACATCGAACTCCGTCTATATTATCCATGGGACACGAAAAAGGTGGAGTACACGCAGTTCCCACAAAAACGAAGAAAAAAGAAGGAGTTTTCAGGCATCAAAGAAGAACCAATTGATTAGAGCATTTATAGCACTCATCACTACAGCTTCCATACGGTATGTTAGATGTCAATCACTCCCTACTGCGGAATGCATGATTTGTAAATGAGTTGAAAACTTGGAAATAACAAGTAGTTCTTGAGTGTTGGAAATTTTCACGGCACTGCTTGTTTTCTAACGCCACTTCAGTTGCACATTCAATGCTCTGTGATCAGAAATGAAGCTTCTCCAAAGAAAACGGGAAAGCGCCCCAATACAGAAGAGATTAAGAAACACGTTTGAAACAAATTGTTGACATAGGTAACATGACAAAAAGGACTTTTCCACATAAAGCTTAACAAAAAAATCAACTTTAAAATGATTTGGAACTAAGTTCCTGCTAATCTTCTAACATATACAAGATAAATAAATCACGCAAGTAATGCAATAGAGTTTATGGTTTCCTCAAGGATACGAACATTGAGGTAAGCGAACCGACAGCACTGATTAAACATGGTATAAATAGCAGACCGTGGATCACACACAACACCACGCATAAAATCATCGTCTTTACAAATACCTGAAAAAGTGTTATTAGGCGAAGGAAACGTGGAGGGATATGATAGAATGTTGAATGTTGAAAACAGCAAAACTTGACCTGAGACATGTATATGTTGACCATGAGTAAGGAGAACACACAGAGACTTGTGCTGAGCGAGGCTTGAAGAGCTGGTAGCCCCACAGAAGACAGACAGAAGCGCAAGCGGTCTTTAGTAGTAGTCGGAGAGCACAAATGATAATCTAAAAGTCATATTTCCTAAAAGAGCAGTAGGAAGATAAAGTTACAGCTTTCTATCTATTTCTCAACATCTTTATGAGATGGAATTTTGTCCACACAGTGATTTATTGGAACCAATATTTGGGCGCTGAGTTATTAGATCTTCTCGAAATTTTTGGTAATGTAGTAATATACACCAAAATTATGAAGCAGAAGTAATCAAAATTGCTCAACAATATTATACGAAGTCTCCGGCAAACTACTCGATAGTTAAACTCTTCAATTGCGCCGATGATGATCTCCCGATCAACTTCACGTGGACGTTCGGAGAGCAGTTGACCCTTCAAGTTGGTGTTGTTGGCGCAAGACTCAGCAAAGAACCGAAACGCTATTTGCCAGGGCACAAATCCTTGAGCCTTTGCACGGTTAATGTTTCTGAATGCAGTCTGTGCATCGTATTCTAACTGGAAGTCGTAAAGCAGCAAAATACGATAGACTTTGTAGGATACGATAGACAATTTAAGCACTCTCCACTTATTAACCAATACATTCTATAAGTTTTGGGAATTAGAGGAATAAGCACAAATGTGCTACCCAGAAGTAAATTAAATTGCATAGGTTTGGTATCGTTCTCTTGAGCATTTTCTCGTGAACATTTTGACATACGACTTGTCTATACTTGCTCTGAGATGGAGCTGTCTGAAAACAAATTCGCTTGCACTCATGCACGAATGGCGCAATAGAAAATGATAGTGAAGCGGCACACAAGATCAGTGGAGCTTAGGGCAATGATAAGATTGTAGAAAAGACGGCTAGGAAGTGGTTCGTAAAGTCAAAGCTGAAGAGAACAGTCTGGAGGATCAGTTGAGCTCGAGCCGTCCACAAGAAGCTCCATTGATCTTGCGCGCCTCTTCACTAGCATTTTCCTCTTCGCGTCATTCGTGTATAAGTAGCAAACGAATTCGCTCCCACGACATCTCCATCTTAGAACAAGTTGTACATCAAAATATTCACAAGAAAATGCGCAGTTGAACGATACCAAAATCATGCAACTTCAGTCAATTCTGATTTGTCTAAAACTTGTATTCCGCGGACTTAAAACACATAATCATGAAAGAGTTAAAATGAAGAATTCATGAAGTATGCTTCATATGTTTGTCGAATTCACTTACAAGTTCGCACAAACACAACGCTTAATACACTGAAGAAGTGGATTTGGGTGCATACACGAGCGTTTCATTTTGCATGTTGGAATACTTTACAGAATTGTGAAGTAAGTTAGAATTTCGGAAATGGTGAGTGATATGATAACATAGAAGTCTTAGAAGGAATACAAGTTCGCGTTTCCTACACCAGAGCGGTTTGAGCGAAAGGAATGTTCAAATTTCACCTTAGGCCTCAAGCTTTGCATATCACTCAGTATTTTTGGATAAACCATAAAGATTTTACGAGACCCATGTGTCACATCTGCTCTACACCATAATACTTCTTTCATTTGATTCCTCTATTTTCATCTACACGAAGTCTTACAAACTTTTGCGCGTGAGATACCCAGCTTCTTGCCGAGTTTCCTTTGCTATGAATGCCACTTGACGCTGGTCTTCTCGCTTCTCCCTGACGCTTTCAAAACGATGGGTGAGAGCGCTCTTACTTCGAGTGAAGAATGTCTGCTGTTCGTATACAAATAGCACACCACTGCGCTACCCATCCCGTGAACAGAATTATGCATTCTCATCAGAGTTGACCACATTTTTGTTAAGAGAATGCTTCGTCTAGTCGCTGTTGTCTCAAACGTTGACTCCGAAATGAAATATTTTCTTTTACGCAACTACTTTCAACACTTTAAAGAGAATCCTGCATAACAAGTAAGCCAGCTTCTTGTTCTGTCATCTTGTTTAGAATCTTTATTGATTCAAAAGAAAAGTTTTACAACTTATCACTTTCAACATCATCGCCGCTCTCCAACATCATAGCGACAACAGTCACTAAGCTCAAAAAGGTGGTACAGCAGATTTCTTTTCTGATCTTTTAGACATGCTCATCTACTTCTCTTTTAATTGAAGCAATGAAAGGTGGATATGCCATCCTAGGGTTCATTTTTTAATGCTCTACCTCGCTTCAAAAGCTCCAAAGCGCGATATCTGAACAGTATCGGTCACTTTCATTAGCAAAAGGCCTCTAATTATACTGCATTACTGAGTATTCTAAGCGACAATGTTCCAATTGAGTAAAAGAGGAAATCATATGTGTCCATTTATTTATTTATTCATGTATCTATTCATCTATTTATTTACTTATTCAGAGAGCAGTTCACACAGTGGGAGCGATGCCTATCATCACAAGGCTGGTGCGGACTCGAGCCCGTCCCAGGCTCAACATAAGCCTCTCATCCCCTTCCGGCCGGAAATTTTTTGGTAAGGCCCACTCTCTTCAGTTTAGTACTTGCTATCCGAGAACACTAGGAGAAATTGACGCCACTAGCATTGAATAAGATCCATGAAGCAGATGAGAAATCACTGCAGTAAGAGAAGGTTCGAGGGCACTCATGGTTGATGATAGCGAGGAAAAGATTTGAGTGGAGGAAGTTGCTTGGATGCGAATGGGAAATGTGGACAGGTGGTGTGTTTAAAAGTAAAAAATACACATTTTCCTATTGAGATCAAGTTGGTAACTTCGTAGTTCTATAATTACTTAATGAGAAACGATTCAAAACACTAAGATGTTTGCAACAGTGGGTCGTTACCAGCGCTGTGATAGTGAAACGATACATGAGCCGGAATATCCACGGAGAATCCTATAGATATGATTAGAGCAGCCATAACAACTGGATCAAGCTCCGTGCCGGTCCATGATAGGATGCCAAGAATACCTTAACTGGTGAACCATTATACACAGAAATACATATAGTGAAATATATAAAAATAAAAGTCCAGCAACGGTTGCAGGATTTTTGCTTTACGTACTGCCATCGTTTGCTCGGGCGCCAGGCCAGGGTTAACAACCAGATTAGCCTTCAAACGGAGGAAAAATAGTGCAAGTTTGTCCATCAAAACAGAAAACAGTGACGTGGTACACTGGTAGATCCACATGAGTTGCCAAACATTCTTCATAGAGCTTCTTTGTTCTACTTCTTTAGCCTATTTATTATAGATAGCTACTGACACGTTATCAAGCTGCGTCGTTGCATGTGTTAATCATATCTTAGACTAGATTATGGAAAGATTATTCTCGTTTGTTAGCTAGAGGGAAACTATTAGAAAGATAAATCCTTGTCATATATTGCAACATAACGGGCAACTGCCGCCCATAAACATACGATGATTCATTGCCAGAGATTACAAATGGTATATGAGGAGAATTAGTAGTAGTTCTAACTTTTGGGTAGATGAGAAAGACAAAACATTTACCTGTCATTATACTGGTGATTACGCCAGTTGTGATTATCACAGTGAAAAAGTCCCACATAAAAATGGTGCACACAATCGCCATGCAACAGATCATTGTCACACATGCCTGAAGCAGAGAACATTTCAGTAACAAAGAAATTTTTAATAAGGTGATTCGTTAGCGAGAAAAAAGCCATAACACTAATTTGAATCTTTACGCCGGAGAACTGGTTTTTGAGAACACACGGTAACTTCTCTACTAGAATGAGCGGTGAAAACTCGAGAAATTTACAGAGTTCGAAGCTATCATACAAGTCACTTCATTTTCTATGGAATATTACTTGTCTGTAAAATTGTTTTAGAATTTGAAATTTCAATTTTTTGAGGAAATCTTCAGATATAAGAGATTTCACCGGCAAAAGTAGACACGAACAATATTAAGGGACAACATCCTTCCATGATGGACGAGATGTTCAAATGTTCAAGCGATTTTGTATTCGAAATACGAGTTTAGAGCAAAAAAACTTGACAGAACAACATTTCATGGTTCTAGCATAAGGACCTTACTCTGATTGATGAAATCTACTGTACTGATAGATCTGTGTATTACCGTAGCCTTCACTTTATGATCTATCGTCTAACATGAGACAAGGTTCATGCATACGGAGTTGAACTTGACTATTAGTTTCGCATCCGAAGTGCTAATACAAATTCGTCTTGGACCATGAGTTGATCTACTGACATCTCATAGCTGCATAGCTTTTCCATATTCAACATTATGAGCCACACAATTTACGTTGTACATATTCTAGTCTTTTGTTCTTCCAATGTTCTTTCACTATACAGCTTAATCTGCTACTGAATAATTGGATTTCGAAACTCGGAAGGCACCATAGTTGATGGAAGAGATCAAACTCAGAACGTTCCAAGCAAGAGTGTAACAAGAGTCACCTACCCTCTATTTTTTTCTCAAATAAGTTGATGAAAATTAGAAGCTTTCCTACCTGCCATGTGTCAGTCGGCATATTTTCAATCAGATCTAGATAAATACCATCGTCGAAGTGAACAGTGATATTGAATTCTGGTCTAAAAGTTAAAAACATCAATCCCTCCTTGTCTAGTAAATAAGACATCCGAAGGTGCTAAGAGCTTACGCATATCGATCCACCAATGAACGCCAGCTCTTCAGCAGCTCGTCACGATTTCTCCAATTCCTGAGATCGTCTCCATGGTAAGCCGTTATGAGGAAGAACTTTTCCAGCACACTGTTGACAGAATAATGTAAAAAACTGAAGGCTGGAAAGAAACTGATCAGATACGTTTGACAAAATCTTACGTGGAGTTGTCTTGCCCGAAGCGCACGAAGCCTCGCCAGTGATTATATTCAGGCCATTCTAGGAACGCTGGAAGATCATTGAAGTTCAGAGTGTGTGGATCTAAAAAATTCTTGCATCATCTGATATCTCCTTGATTCATAATAGTAACCTCGTTTATCGCCTTATCGCCGGCATTCATACGTTCTACTAATGCAGCAAATACAGAAGGTGTTATTTCCATAGAATGATCAGTCAAAGTTATTCTGCATTACGATTTGAACATCGCAGGTAATTCCCAGTGCCATCGCAAAGCTTGACTGGATATTTATTCGTACCATTTCGCTATCGGGAACAAGAAACGACATCATGCGAAGAAAGTGGTTTTTTGAGCGACTTAAGTTTATTTGATTCTAACGCGAAAAAGGAATGATTAGGCACAATTTTCATTCGCTTTGCTCCTTAACCGAGTTCATTGAATATTTGAACACGAGTAACATTTGTGGCCAAAAATGATATAGGATGGAGCTAGCTCTGGAAAATATATGAAAGTATAGTTCTTAGGCGCAAATTAACAGCAAAAAAGAACAGTAACTATCTTATAAGTAAAGATCGTCATTGTCCACAACTTTCTGCCGTCATTCTCCAAGTTTCCGGATTTGCTCAAAGTAGTATTCTGACTCTTTTGAATCAAAGAACTCTCAAAAATCCTCTTCAACTTCAACCAATGATTCAAATCGACGACCATTCAAGAGTGTTGCATTGATCGAGAGAGTCCACAATCGGATAAAGCTCATGTGAATCCTGGCAAGGCTACTTGAGGACGAAGCCAAATTGGTGCAACTTGTTGACAGCGGTCCGCTGCGAAACACAAAGCCCTTCAAGCAGATCAGGAGTGTCGATGAAGGCTCAGCATTTGAAGCAACTTGCAATCGCTTTCATCCAAAACAGATGGATAGAACGAGGCTTGTAATCAAGATCAGAATGCACTATTCAAACCATCTGCCCACGGTCGATTTTGTCGTCGTTCCAGCTCCTTCACCCTCATTAATCTAATCGAAGGCTAAAGAATCGTTACGCCTTTTCTCCATAATGGCGGATCAACAAGCGGAAGTCATAAAGTTTAATAAGCTTCTGGAGCTGAAATCATTGAACTATACATATATATATAATGCATATATAATGTATATTATATACATATAATATATATATAACGACACAAGGTTAAAAAATTAAATTTTCAAAGATTTTCCAGAACTTTTTTCTCAACAAAAAAGTTTCCATCAACACTTACGTAGTCTGCGCTCAGAACCTCTTTTTTCGGAGAATGAGTTGAGAAAATTACCTCTAATCAATAGACCCTCTTCATTTTCGATTTCAATCATGTTTTTTTCGTAATCGATGAAGTCTCGAACAAAGTAGTTCGTACTCTGATTCCCCCAAGAGCCTGGTAATGACTCTAATTCAGCCACAAACGAGTTTAATCTAAACGATAAGCATTCTTAAATGTTCAGCACATGACTGAAAACAAAGCAAACCTCTCCAGTCGAGATTGATCCGACAGGTTACCCGGTTTGTTTACGAACAAAGTGGCATAAGTGAATTCGGGAATGACGAATGAAACTCGCAGATCGTCCATCTGTGACAAAATCGCTCTGAGATTATATTAGTGATGAACAAAAAAACCCACAGTTTTTACTATTTATAATAAGTCATTTATTTTTGTAGATAATCCATTTTGTATAAGATTCCGTGCAGCTGATAATAGTAACCTTACTTAGAATAAGTTCAAAAACAGACAAAAAAGTAAACGTTTACCATGGCTTCTATGAAAATGTGCTGAACCAAAAGCACCGGCAGACTGTAAGGAAGGGGAAGAGAGACAAAGATAGAGATAACGAGGGGAGATAAATAAAGGATGAAAGATAGAGCTCTTAGCGTTGATCAATGTCTGAGGGATGCGCCATGCACTCGTCATCAATTTTCTACTTCGTTTTCGAGGTGATTGAATGCATATCTGGCCCTTACAATGACTCGCGGTAGCCTTCCGCTGTACCGAGTCAGTGCTGCTTATCCTCCCAGACAACCCTACCAAGCTCGGAGATGGATGGATTAGTGAGCCATGAGTCCCAGATTGAACCATTGACCTCGTGTGCGACGCGGAGCACCTCTAACCACTGCGCCATATGCACTTGTTCAACGGGACGATACCAAGAGGGAATCAGGAGCAGCGAGTGAGTTTAAAAGTGAATTTTGTGCTAGAAATTGAGGCAAACACCGAAGCCCTTACCTCTTGCAGTGAAGAATCGCTGGTAAACAGCTTCTTGGGCGTAAGATTGATTGGAATTTGCGTGATGCCCTATAAATATCTATTCGTAGACCATAAACAATCTCTCTGAAAAGTTCGAAATGACGTAGCAGGTGAAATGATGTGTAGACTGTGTGACCTTTATGGAGATTCCTAGAAAAACGATCCACACGAGGATGATTGCCAAATTGAAAGTTTTGTTGGTCACCATATCGACGTAGTGGTCCAAGAATGTCGACAGTCGACCAAAGAGTCTATCGTATAGTGATAGCAGCGAATTCTGTAACGGTGAGATCATTGCACGTGTTGTATCAAAACAGCGAACGAATTCACTACAAACTTTCTTAACGATGTCAGCGCATTCTTCACCTCCGCACTCGATGTTCTGCCTGAAGTCGTTTTTGTGTTCGTTCTCCAACTCGAATTGTCCAGCGAGAACCATCACCGCGCTGTAGAATGTGATCTGAAGGCAAAAAGATGAGAAGCCAGAAACTATCCGTCTTCTCGCTGTTCCACTTCCTTCTCTTTGCAATTTCAGCTACAGATTCATTGAGAAGAAGGAAGAGCTAGAATAGTAATTTTCGGGTCCAACTCTCTGTTAACCGAGACATTAATCAAAAATCCACTTTTTTCAAGAGCAGGTCCGATTTTTTATCAAGAATGATTCAGCTCAAAAATAACTGAAATTCTAATGATTTCGGATGGAAGAGTATTTCGGATAAAATCAGGTAAACATTCTACTGAATATCTAAATCGCTCCCAATTATTCACCTATCGTTCATTCGAAGTGATTTGCTGTTAACTTACTCAAATAACCTGATTACTTGGACAGGATACTAACTCAATGCAAATTGAGGATATCAAATAGAAAGCCTTCATTTTCTATGAATATATTCAGACACTAAAATCTGACCTGGTATATGAAATCAACAAAGATGCTAGCGGCATTTCCGTAGCATAACAACGTAATCTCTGGAGAGCTGGTGAATACTCCGACGGCATCTGCAGTGATATTCGTTAATGCGCTGATCATTATCGCCGGACCAGTGTCTGAGAGCACCTGAAGAGTAGCAGACCTAGCTCCGTTCTACTTCTCCACACTCGTGATGGCATACCTGAGCCAGACGATATGCAGCAGAATCCTCTTTCACCGGATTCTGTTTCAAACTCTTCGTCACTCTCTGCCATGAGTGAATCATCAGATATGCATCGTCCACTCCTGAGTAACTTTCTACGTATACACTTTTGAAAAAACTGCCACTTGCCAAAAATAGCATTTGCTACTACAATTATGTTTAGATTTCAGATTTCACTCCGCATGGATATGTTTAGTTCTTACTCACAGCGTATGAAGCACATACGATACATACAGTTTGGAACACACGTCCAGGCCATTTTTGTACTCCTTGATTCATATTTCCATCTTTTAAACATTTTTTATTGCACCCACAAAAATTTTAAGTCAAGAGCAAAATTTGGACCTGTCTTTTATGTCAATAACTCGAACCGCCGCTATGCTTCTCCGTGCAGCACGCGCTCGCACGGGACTATCGAGACCCGCTGTCTGCCTTTCTCTCAGCCATGTCTCAAGGAGTGGTGCTAGTATTATTCAATTTCTCGTCAATAGGATTGATCTGGAAAACAGAAATCGGCAATTTTGAGCTGCGAATAAAACACAGTCGAGAGAAAGCAAAGCGAGGGCCTCAATGGCGCAATGGGAACACGCACGTCTTCGGAAAGGGTGGTCGTGTTCGAATTCATTGCACATAAATCACATTTCAGATTTTGCACGTACGACAGCATTTTTGAGACGTTATTACTTTTTATCACTCTTTTATGATCTGTCTTGGCAGAGTTTTTTTCATTGTGCAGATCTAGTACTTCTAGCATTCGATTCGTTTTTTTCGTCTTCTTGAACGTCGTAGAAAACTGGTTGAGCACATCTTCTTGGATTTTCAAAGACAGCCTGGCAATGGTGTTCCATCAGGCCCTGCTGTTGTTGACTGCTGGAGGGCTTCAAGAGGTAGGCATCGGCCCCACACGCGCCGTGACGGGCATTACGACCGCTTGATCACGGCGCCAAAACTAGACATATATTTAGGAAACTCTATGTTCGCATAGAAGACCACCAAGCTGACAAACGTAACTCAAGCCAAACACCCCGTCAGGCTCGCCTAAGGCACAGACGCATGACTGAGTGAATTTCGACACAGAAGTTGGCATCCCTGCGCAAAAACATAAGCGCGAAAGATTTTAGAAGTGTTTTGAAACAACACCTCCAATCCAACTATGATTCGCAGGGAACAATGTCTTCTAATCACTCGTGATAAATCAGTATTCAAGACAGTTTTTTTGATCAGTGAGGTACATTACGAGTCCGTATGATCTCTGCCCCGTTGTCTCCACTTGAACAATTCCGTGGAAGCCCTCAGTAAAAAGCAGTACGTGTGTTGAAAGTTGATTTGGTTCTTAATGCGAATGAATTCTGGGTCTGGTGATTTTTTCCAAAAGAGTAATAGAAGTGCTTTACTGATTGGATTGTGGACAACTTAATTTTTAATTTCTGAAAAAGGCGAAACTAGAGAAACGTCGGATGTTTGAATAAATACTGTTGTAAAACCCCGTATCTGACTTAAGAAGAAAATGAAGAATTACTATGTATTTGGTTCGTATTTAAAATTTATGTAGCTTAAAAAACTAGTCTTCTTCTCGGCAATTTTCGCTAGCACATCGTGTTTACAAACTTCCATTCAAGCGCTAGAAGTGGGGTGTTTGAAATTTTGAATTTTCATTGTTGGACCAACAGCTCGTCATAATGAACTCAGGCAGACACGGATCCTGTGCCAAATGTGCTGAGATTAACAGAGTCGATGTAATGACGAATCTCATAAAATAAAGTAAACAAAATCAAAGTTCTCATCTTCAGTGTTGTAAGAAATCTTTCACTCACAACTATGTTATTCGTCTTACATTCTCGCACTACCATCACGTGGAAACGGTTTCAGGAATATCTGTAAAATCAAGTGCATAAGAATTAGTTCAACTCACCTATGGCTAAAACAAGAAAAGGAGTCACACAAAGGATTGATCCGAAACGAACTCCAAGAAAAAATAATATGCCAAGAGCAGTACCACATGCCATGAACGGACAGATACAAGCCGTAATTGCTAAGGAAAGCTAAATTTCATAAACTAGTGAATCAGTAAGAATAACCACTTTTCAAGAGCATAGAACAATTCGATGATTGAACTAATTGAAATATTGTTGGTGTCACACTGTTTCGTGATGGAATATTAATCTTACAGCATAAAAGAATAAAAGGATAAAGCTTTCGACTCTGATTAATCCCTGAGGGATGCGCCATGCATTCGCCTTCAATTTTTGACTTCGTTTGAGGTGATTGAATGCATATCTGGGCCTCTACCACGACTCGTGGTGGCCTCCCGCTGAGCCGAATCAGTGCTGCTTATCCTCCCAGAGAAGTCTGACACCAGTCTGGTATCAATTTACCGACCCTGGAGGGATGGATGGCTTGGTGAGCCATAAGCGCGAGATCGAACCATTGACCTCGTGTGCGACGCAGTGCACCTCTAATCGCTGCGCTACACGCGCCCTATCCTACAGCATACTATTCAATAAATGCGTCGGTATGAAAGCACTGGAAAGGGTGTGAATCTCAGTACCTGCGATCTTTACAAAAACGATGGAGTTATTCATTGAAGGATAAATATTGTACCTTATGGATGCTGGCTTGATTCATGGAAAGTGCGCATAGAAAAGTTGTAAATGACGAAACACATGCCATGATGGCGAAGCCGACGACAAGAAAGGGAAGTAGACTCATACCAGCACGAACAATCTGTGAAAAGTTAAGCCATTTTGAGCAATTATAAAGTGAACACTATTAAGGTGATGTTTTTTGATCAGAAAAATTATAAAACGACGCAGTTTTATTTCATGATTTTACTATAATTAATTCAGTGAGCATCAAAAGAAAATAAAATCTCATACATTTTGAAGAAGGAAATACGTAGTGTTCCAAAAATAAATCACAGAAAAATGTCCAAGATCGCAAAGTGATTGGCAAAGCTTGGAATCTCAGGAGGGATTTGAACTTGTGCTTCACATTTAGCACGTTCAGGACGGCGTACATCTCTTCAATTCATTACTTTTAGAGATCTTTTTCGCAAAACAGAGTATTCCTTAGACTTTTAGCAACTAATGCAAAGCTTACATTTCGATGATTTCAGCATTGTGCTTGTGTTCTGAATAGGCCACCTCAGTGCGCCGTAGAAACAAAAAATTTTTTCGCACAAAGTGCAAATTTTTGCGCGGTTAGGGTTGCGAATGGCTTTACAATGGATGTTTAATAACCATTTGATAGCACAGATTCTTGAAAATCTGCACTGAATGTGATTTCTAAAAAGGACTTCATGTAGTGTTGAAAGAGCGAAAAAATCTTGTTTCAATGTCAAGGTTTTCTTTGCACGTGAGAGTGATAAGTGGACCAAAGCATTTGAGGGTCTAAAAAAAATCATGAAGTATCAGAGTAACACCTATAACCTAAGGATTTTTCAAAAGAAAAGAAAAATTCTGAAAAGTTTTAATTCAGCAACAAAAATCGCGCTCTTTTTGTTGGCCATACTGATGTCGCTGAAAAAGTTTGTTATGATTGCTCTACGGTCAAGACAGAAGTGATAAAGCACTATATCACGAAGAAACCAGCGAGTGCTTCAAACCATAAAGGTGAGAAGATGAATGAGTGGTCTAATTCCTTCATGGCAGAGCTGATTGCTCAAAAATCGGCAAAAATATGTTGACTACTGTGTTATTTTAGAAGTTCAGAACGTGATACTCGTAGAATAAAGCTGCTCTGTTATACTGATCGAATATGTGCTTTTTGGACCGTGTCCCTTCAAACTTGAATATGTCTGGGATTGAAACTTTCTAAAATTTTGTAAGAAATTAGGAATTCCATTGAAATTCCACGGAAAGCAGCAGCTTCAAGCATAAACGAGCCTTTAAGTGCCATCATTTGGTTTCAGATCCTAAGTGTCTATTTGCTTTAGTATTTACAATTTCGGCTATGAAGTATTAATGATGAAAATGTTGAAAGTTGAAGACTCCAAAAACACCAGAATTCTAATGTGTACAAAAAACTCTCCCCATCTGAGAGAAGATGCGCAAAGTGCGAAAATTTTCTTGGCAACGATGAAATTTATCGTGAAATGAAATACGATGATATAAAGTATATGGTTGTCATTACTCTTGCACCGTGTGGCTCCCGCAAAAGGCATAACGTCGTGTTAGTATTAGCGACCACGTGGACATCACTTTGTCTATAGGTACGGTGATTATATTCTTTGAATATAATTTTTTCATAGCTCCTCAAGTTTTGTCGATTACTTTTCTAATTAATGAGCAGAAAAGTAGAATGGCGATTTCACGAGATTAGCCTACGCGACAAAAGCGATCGTTGGTTACAAAACCAATACTAAATTAAAGGAACCAGCCAGCTACGCTGTGATTCGGTCGCCACTGTGTCAAAAAAGCAACAAAATTGCTTCAGAACAAACTTATTCGTATTTGGAAAGAATTGTCTAAGACATAATCGAGGAATCTCACCTCAGCTTCGACATATGAAGTGGAGAGTGTGAGAAGTCGTATTATTGGTGAGTTGAATTCTCTTAAAAAAATTTTTGAAGTATTAACTGCAGTAAAGAAACCGGCACACTCTAACGATTTTGAAAAACAATTGCCACATAAAAGACTGCAACTGCACCAACATCTTTTGCTGATGTCGCTCACAAAAGTGCTGGCACAAATTCATGAGCGGTTTTATGTAAAGTTCTTTTTTTGCACTTTTGGAGCTTATGTTCATTAACACACCGCATCACCATTATTCATGTCGTTCCCCATCCTTATTGGTCACGTCGCTGCGCATCAAGAATCTTGAATAAGTGTTTAGTGATTCATCTTATGGTCCTACTGTTGCTCATGGCACTTCTTCAACATCATTTTATGATTCACAAAATTCCAGTCCAAGTCTTCATTCATTCAAACGCTGCGCTCTCTGCTTGCACATCAACTCTCTGCCTTCGCGCTCATCATAAAACCGTGCAGGCTTAGTGTCCGCCGGACGAACATCGTTACACTTTGACTGTAACACTTCATCACTATTGAAGATATCTTGCCATCCTTTGAACCACCTTAACTCAATAATGATATAGTTTCGTACTTTGCATACTTAAGCTCCTTCTGGTGAGGCATTGTCGTTGTTTCGTTGCTATCGTTATATTAGCGCTGTAAATATGTGTGCAATGGTTTTAATTGCCCAAGTATCAGGTGGTGCAGCTTTATGAGCTCTATCAATAGCTCCATGGTGTTAGAACAGTCAATCAATGTAGTCTTGCACTTAATTCGACCAGTTCTCTTCTGTTCAAAATTTGAATTCGATTTCTTCCTCGCATTAATCGTCCTGAAGATCCTAGGACATTCACGCATTGTTTCAGCGGCTACTCAAAGATTTCGCCTTCTCAATGAATGCCGTAAAAACTAATTAAATCGTTTCTTTCTGCAGCCTTATATACAGACAAAATGGAGCGCTCTTACGTGGATTGCAAGAGAGCATCGAGTCTGTGTTGAATCAACACCTTGTTTCTCGATAGCTTGTACCAAGCCCACTCCGCTATCCTTCAACCACTTTTCCATTTTGACATGGTACTATACATGCCTACGTATTTGCGCACATTTTATATTCTGCCAAAACTTTTAACCAAGTAGTTAGCAAATATTACAGACAAGAGTCGAACCTCCCTTTGATTAGTTTTCCAATATCTGAAACATGGAGAGACGGCATGGTACTAATGAGTAAGGCTATTGGGACGACAAATAACGAGAATATAGTGAGTATCTCTCCCCAAAAGTAAAAACATTTAACTATCTGAAGATAGGGTGCTCAAAGGCCAACTGATGAGGGAAGAGTAAATGAATTTTATTGTAATCAAAAGATCGACTGTTTTTTGAAACCCCCAAAAAACATTCAATATAATTCCAAAAAAGAATAATTTAAGCTCAAAAAGGGGTTGGTACGCCCAGGGTCATACACCGGTGTTTCGGAGGTTCGTCCTCCTCATCAGTGACCCCCGCCCCACATTCAGCCCTGCATTGAAGCAAGGAGGGAGGCGTATGTGGTGATGGCACGTGGTTTTTTGGAATTACATTGAATGTTTTTTTGGGGGTTTCAAAAACAGTCGATCTTTTGATATAGTTTTGATCTAACAGCAAAAATCTATCGACTGAGAGGTGGTGATGGTACAGTGTCATAGTACACAGTGTCATCACCACATACGCCTCCCTCCTTGCTTCAATGCAGGGCTGAATGTGGGGCGGGGGTCACTGATGAGGAGGACGAACCTCCGAAACACCGGTGTATGAACCTGGGCGTACCAACCCCTTTTTGAGCTTGAATTATTCTTTTTTGGAATTTATTGTAATCGTTGATAGCTTAAATCTGAAGGGACTACGGTGACGACTGTCCTTCGAATTACAAGGTACCATGGAAAATCTAGGCTGAGAGGAAAGCTGTAAACACAACCAGATACTCGCAAGATCGGTCGCTTATGATCCAACATTATCAGGTCACGATAATGGCAACATAAATTTATAATAACTTTTCATTCATGAGACTATAGAAAATCCCACGATTTTCGAAGGATCATCATTAAATGTTCACATCAAGAAACAGACGCAAAGAAATGTCAGAATCAATTTGCATTGGGTTTGTAAACTTGATAGGGCAATTAGGACGAGAAGTACTTCATAGTCGTCATAACAGCAAAAACCACGTACATTAATTAACCAGCACTTGCTATTTACGGACCTCACATCTCTCTGCCTGATTAGTCGCGAGGCACATGGCACGTGGCACGTCTCTAGATGATGTATAGAAGATTCAAACGCGAACCAAAAGCGACCATGATTCAACTGGGTATACTAATTACTATGAGCGCATGTAACGCAGTAAGTACGGATGCCTTGTGATACACAGTACGTTGATCACTAGTTCGATTCCAGAGCCCGCATTCACCAAATCTTCCATGCCTGCGGTATGTGTGATTTGATATCAGTCCTCTTGGGAAGGATAGCATCACTGATTTGAAACATCTTTAGATCACTACTCACTTATCTCTCTGCTACTTGGTAAAGCTAAATACTTGGCGTATCCGTTCAGAAAATGATGAACTTTAGACGCTTTGACATATCCGACTTATTGAACATTTCAACAAACTTAAAAGTCAAATAACTTCCATAACTCTTTTATCAATTTCTCTTACGGAGAAAGGAGGAGGTCGAGTGGCTAGTGATGGTTTAAATGAAAATAAGGTGTGAAAGCTTTTCACTTCGGCTATCTTCAAGACTTTAAGCAGGTTTGACTCGATCATAGTCTAGGACATGTAGCTAAGACAAAAGACTTTGACCAGCAGTCGAAAGAACACGCGAAATGTTTGAAGACTTAAGGGACGATAAGTGCGAGAAAACGAATCGAATGTAGAAGTGCTGGGATTTGGATAATGCAATGTGATGATGAGTTGTGTATCTCAGAACAAAGAATAAGGTTTTCTTTACTGCTGCAATATGTCTCACAGATGAGATATAAGTGTAACAATATGCCTTTGACTGCATAACAGAAGGTGGTAATGATCCAGTTGTTTTGACCTCAAAAAACAGTGGTGTACATTCTTTTCCCCAAGCACGTAAACTAGGAAAAGCTAATAAGATTTCCAATTTTCTGCGCAGTATCATCTAACCTCTCAAAGTAGCGTGTGATGCCCAGTTCAAAATCCTTGATTTGTTGCGTAGTCCAACCTTCCTTTCTTTCAGCACGCAAATGAAGAGCGAGCATCTGCAACGATGTTTAGGCTCAGCGATAGGAACATCCATTGACTTCATTCTTATTTTATTATTTTCAGATAAACATCTTAATCAATTATCGGTTGAGATTTCGTTCTAAGTGACATTCAAAAGATTGGCTTTGTAAGGAACGAACACGACTTTTCATTGAAGAAGCGCTACCTTTGCAGAAAGCATTCTCATGTTTTGACCATTTGCGGTAGAAGCCGTTAAGATCCGCCCTGTCTCATTCATTTCATGATCGGCAATCAGTTCGACACCGAAGAAATGCGGCTGAAATTAGTTGAAAAGTACAATACGACAAGTTTACCACAGATCTCACAGGATGAATGGAAAACATGTCCTCAATAAAATCCAAAGAAGTTGGAATAACTGTATCGCTGCCATTACGATGCAGTCGTAAATACTATTTTATAACTCGGTGCGACCATCGAAAAAATCACAGTAGAGTTCGACAAATGGCTCTAGACGGATAAAGAACCCTGCACACTGTGGTAGGCAGAACGCGTCGCTCAAGAAACTTCTGCAATTTCTGTCCAAGTTCTTTGCTATGAATGCTTTACCTTTCTTGGCAGTGTTATGATGTTATAATTATATATTCAGAAATGCTGAGTGATATGCAAAACTTGAAGCCTCAGATGGGAGTCGAACCTGAATTTTTACCAAAACTAGGGCGCGTGCTACCACTACTGCCGAAATCCATGCTCTGCTACAACACTTTTGCCATACAAAACATCAACTGCCTTCTCAAGTTTTCCGTATCACCCAGCATTCTTGATTTCACAAAGATTATGCTACTTGACAAAGCTGAATTAATTTTTAGAAGCTCATCAGGTGCGAATTCTTTGTAGGAAGAACTGGCTTTATAAGGTTCACGTCCTAACTCGAGTTATTGAGTCTCACGTCCTAACTCGAGTTATTGAGTCAGAACATAAACGGAGCTTTCAGTTGTTCTTTGTTTCAAGAAAGACGTCATTTGACCAATGCTCGGCCAAAAACTAAACTGGTCCTACGTATGGATTATGGCGGATAGCTGTAGCATTTGCACAGCGGTAATGCAACTTACCTATGGTACTAAATGGGAATAAGGGTCTGAGGCGAGCTATCATTTCGATAATGTTTTTTTCGAAAAAATAGTCTCTGTTTACTTCGCAATTTAAGTGCCATCTGAAGGCTCTTCTGCACGGCTGATTTATTGATGACATCTCAAGTATATCAAGGATCTGGAAATTCTAGAATCTAATAATGATTCTCTTGATCGATAGCTTCTGAAATAGATTCAGGACATATGCAAAAACGCTGAATGATATGCAGAGCTTTGAACCTATGACGGAAGTTGAACTCGCGTTTTACCCATACTGGGAAAGCGTGCTACTCCACCAAACCCAATGCTCTGCTATCACTCTTTCTGCAATACAATCTGTAGAAGCTGCCAGCAACTAACCGTCAACGGGTTTAGTCTGGTAGTTTATAGCGGTATTATAGCCAGTTATATCTGCACATTAACTGATTGAACTAACTTGTTCAGATCTTACAAATATCTTAAACCTGAAAGTCAGAAAAGTGTGGAACTTTGATAAATATATCGTGGTATGATAAGGTGATAATAATCGCACATTGGACCTCAAGAAGATGACAGCACCTTCTGAGTGACCATAGAGAATTTCGCCACATGTAATGCTCGTTAACACTTGATGCTGGCAACGTAAACTATGGAAAGCGTTTGTTCTTCAAGACCCTGGTTCTACTCCACGCAGGGCAAATGAGCCATTCGATTCCTCCAAGGTAGAGGAATTGCTATCAAGCTTGTTTGAGTGCAGTTGTTCTTCACTTAATCCATCTGCCAACTCTCTCTCACGGCTATCTTAAGATTTCGGAAAAATGTGCTCGTTCTGTATTTAACGACTTCAATGAAGCAAGTCATAAATCCTCCATCATGAGCCTAACTCAGCTCAATACTTCAAAGACTTTCACTGATGACAGGAGATATGAGAAAACGAATAGAATGTAATAATGCTGGAATCCACACAACAAATCTAACGTCCAGTCACGGAAAAAACTCAAGTCACCTATTTTCAGAGCTTTACTTACTCCGTCTTTATATTCGAACCTAGTCGGCTCTACAAGGCTCAAATTATTGCTAGACTGTTTGCTTTGTCGTAAAATTCCTTAGGTACTTCCGACAATCATCTGCGTATCATCATTCATGGACTTGGATACCTTTTACAATTGTGATTGCTTAGTGTAAAAGATAGCCTAAATCGATCGTTTCTACTGATTTACTCGATAATATAAATCAAAATCATATCAACTTAATCGACTTAACGAATTCGCTATTACTGAAACTCCTAGAAATTTTTCAATCGTTTTGACGAAGCATTCTTATGGTATATGTTTGATATATCTTTACGAAAAATGTTCGTTCAAGCACAAAATATAATAGCACACAATGAATAGCAAAAAAGGCACCTCACCTGTATATTAATCCGTTGGTTGTAAAATGTACTCACTGGATAGGATAGTTGGATTTTTTCACTTGAAGAGACGCCCTCCTCCAATAGTTTATGCTCCATTATGAGTCCATTCTGCAAGAGAATTGCTTTTATGATAGTTTTGTCTATTTGTTAATTCTGGAAGATAATAAAGACCCTCATATCCAAGTTCATTTTGAAGAGGGGACCGCTTCCCTAACACATATTGGTCCAAAATTTTTGCTGCACTCTAAAATTTACAAGGCGTAAGTGCGTAGAACTTGATTATATGAAAATGGATTTTTCACACAAAACCTTGTACGTTTTCGCACAATGAAAGATTCTGCGCATTTCCGAACACAACAAACTGATCTTTCGGTGTACATCGGGTTTGTATGCGACATTGTGATGAACAGCGGGGTTCACCAACAGTTCGCGGTCAAAGTGCCGGAAATAGTGGAAAAAACACTGATCACTTGAGATCTTGTGTATCGTTATAGTAACGGTAACCCAAAGTTATCAAGACAAGGTAGAAACTGATCTGCGGATCCAACATTTTATTCCGCGCATTTTCAAAATTTCAATTTTCCACTATTGATTCATGGATTCAAAAAACACGACCCATCATCGCAATTTCTATTGCGCGGATCCCAGTACTTTTGAACATTCGATTTGTTTTTTTTTTAGTCTTCTTCTTGAATGACATAGAATACTGGTCGAGCATGTCTCATCGCATTATCGAGGATAGCTTGGCTGTGAGGTTCCATAGGACGTTCTTCTTGTTGACTGGCGGAGAGCGTTGGGGTAGAGTTCGGCTCCACTCACGTCGCGACAAGCATCACAATCACTCGGCCACGACGCAGATTGAAAAGCCCAACAATTTGAAAAACATCAATACAAAATCAACAAGCAACAGCGAGTCCATGTGATGGAAACCTGGGCAATACTCTATCAATGCAACCCCCTATTTCAGTAAGAGGGGAATAGACCAGTATTCAATAACATTCATAAGAAAGTGAAGTCTCCAGTGGCAACACATATGCGAAGTAACACATAAATCCGAAGATCATTGTAAATGATGGATGCTATAAAACTAATTGAACCAAGAACTACTGGAATTAATACGTCGACCTTATAAATAATAAGTAGATATGATTAATACAAATCAAACTGGTATGAGCTTGCCAGCCATCCACGAATTAGGGTTTCAATGGCCATGGTGATATCAGACCAATGTGAAGGGTGTATTCCATGTCAAAATTACATCGCTGTATCAGACACGTCCATAATAGCCACGATATTGAAATATTGAAGAATGAATGGCGGGAAAGCGATGGTCTCGGTGGTTTAGTGGTAGCACGCGCCTCCAGTATGGGTTAAACGCGGGTTGAACTCCTGTCTGAGGTCGCGTTTTTGCGCACCATTCAATCCTTAAGTTCAACATAAACTTTGCTCACTCATAATTCCAGCAGGTAAGTACATTGGCCGAAAAGGTACCTTGCCAAATAATCTATGGCCGCCATATTTCAAGAAATTTGGTGACACTATATCAAACTGAAAGCTATGTAACCCCATATATAGTTTCACATATTCAGATAGGAGTAGAATGTTCTACACATCATTTGTGCAACACGTAATAGAAATCTTCTAAAGAACAGCCAACTGTGTATCATCAAGTGGAATTTGGTGAAAATGCTCCTTTCATGAAACCAGACCATTAGAGTACTCATTTACTCTGAATACATTCACAATATAGCAGTAAATTGAATGTTATCATAAACAAAAAAAGATCCAGAGGATCTCAAAACTGAGAAAGGTAGGCGACTTTAAATCATCACTAATTAAACAAGTGAATAAAGTTAAACAAGGACTAACCGCAAACTGCACGAACGGCAGGTTTATTTGGCAGAAACTGAAGCAGAACTCGCGATAGGTTTCGTTCATGTTTGTAACTGGATTTAGCATGGTAAAATTTGTCGACAAGATATGCTCGACCTTAAATAGCCAGCATCCAATGACAATATGTTATCATATGTCTCTTCTATCGACCGCTCTTTCACAGATCAGCTTGAAACGAAATAATTTAACATGGATATGACCTGTTTTAAGCCAATACGTCCAATACTATATAGTCGCCTATTCCGTCCCATCAGGACTCGTCAGTAGCACACTTCCTCGGTTCCGTTGATCCCTTGAGGCTACTCTAAAGGAATGGACGCCGAATAATAAATGATCACCCCAAGTCGGATGATGGCATCAACTGACGCTGTGGTGACCGGCAGTCGAGCTTGCGGTCATATTCTTGACAGATTATTTCGTTTTGAGCGAGTCTGTAAAAGAGCGGTCGATAGCCGAGGTATAATTTATCATAAAAGCTGTAAACTCGACTGCCGGTCACCATAACGTCAGGTAATACCATCATCCGAATTGCGGTAATCATTTTTTACTCGGCGTCGATTACTTTAGAGAATTATTTAGCCCCAGGGGAACGACGGAACCGATGGAGTGTGCTACTGATGAGTCCCAATAGGACGGAATAGGCGCCTATATTGCACTAGACCTATCGCCTAAAAAAAGTCATATCCTTGTCAGGTCAACATATATCTTGTGATTCTACCAAACAGAAAGAAGAAATTCAGAGTAAAAAGACGCTTTTGCTGAAATTTCGAATCTCACAAGAGGCATAAAGATAAATATGCAGGAATGAAACTTGTCAAGTGTTCCTGTCGCGAGTAAAAAAAACTATTTCTCTGATTTCCGATAACGAAATATCTTGCATAAACAGGATCTCATGCAGGAATGACTAGTTAAAATTGCAAAATTGAAGCGATAAAATCGCTCAATTTTAATAACGCATAAAAAATATTTTATAGAGAATACATCTGTATACGAACTTTTATAAGAAAAGAGTGTGGAAATGGTGATGACCTCAAGTGCTTCCTCCAACACATCCAACCGTAAAGCATTTCCTCCATCTCTCGGAAGAATAAGAACGAAAACAAGGATGCCGCTGCCTCCGCGAGAAAAAAATTCAGTAGCTACCTGAATGTTACCGCTGTTGCACAAATTAGTCCTAAAAATGATGAATCACTACTATTAACGAGATATTGAATGCTTCCCAGTTATCCATCAATAAGCACTCTGGCGATCAAAATTGAACGAACATGCCATTTTAGAGCCGTTCGAAAGTTTTTTTCTTTGTTTGCTTTTCACAGGTTACCAGTGGTGTAATAATAGGTTGGAAAGACACCTCTGGAGCACTTGTAAAAAAACTGAAAATTTATGCACTAATTCCAAACAAAAGCATGAATAACTAGTCTCCAAAATAAAGGACATCATTTTCTACGACTTTCTGCAGTTGGTCAGCCATTTTCGAATTCAGTCGATCCTTCAACTGCATTGATTTCATCGACTGCAGCTCGCTGTGAAAAACCCTTTCTCCAATAATGACGCAATAAAACACGAACTTTGATTGTATCGTTGGACATGGAGGAGGCTTGTATCAAAGTAAGATAAAGCCGAATAATATCTAGGCCTTCAGTAGGATTATCTTATGAAATGCATGAGAGTTATATTCGAAATTTCACTGCATATTTCGCAGTGTTTTGATCATTCATATAGTCCTAAGAGAACTGAGTGGTGAGCAAAAACACGACCTCAGGCGGGAATAGAACCCACGTTTCATCCTATCCGGGGACGCGTGCTCTACCACTACACCACTGAGGCACATTTGCCCGACCACTCATTCTTCAACATCTCAATGTTAGCTATCAGCCACCAACCTTTGACAGGTTTGTTCGGGTATGCGATTTCGCTTTATAAACCCAGTTAAGCTGATAGCTATTCTAATTACTAATATTCGAAATTTCCATCATTTCACTGCATATTTCGCAGTGTTATGATCATTTATATGTTCCTAAGGGAACTGAGTGGTGAGCAAAAGCAACAACATCAACAACATCGTCCCCGGATAGGATGAAACGTAGGTTCGATTCCCGCCTGAGGTCGTGTTTTTGCTCACCACTCAGTTCTCTAAGGAATATATACATTAGAGTTATCTCATGCCTCTCGAAGTGCCCCAGAACATTCTTTCCAACCATAGTATTTCTAATTATGTTCTCGACTGAATGCAAGAGGCACTAGAAAGATTAATATACTATAATAGGTGAACAGTAAAGAAACTGACATCAAGTTCTCCACGTGCTCGCGCCCCATAAGGCGTATGTCCCGTTATGTCATTTTCGTTCCTGAAAATATTTCTTTGTCTCTACTCTCAAAAAGAGCTTCCTGCAGTCCACAAGAACTCTCTATTTTACTGAGCTCTTAGGAGAGTTTTGATGCAATAACTATATATCCAGTAATGCTGGGTGGCATGTAAAAAACTCTTGATCGTTGGGGTATGACAGACCCACGATGCTAGCCGCCCCCCGCCAGGCGCGGCGGCGAACAGTCCGTAGTATCGAGTGATCAGTGATGTCGGCTGTTCAGAGAATGTTCGATTCCTCCCACGACGCTGTGTTACAGTAGGAGATACGATGTGTTAGTGATATGAAGCATGCCTGACTAAGAACAAATAAGTGACACCAAGAACTTGGAGTGAAGCGTCCGGGGAGGGAACGAACCAGCAACTCACTTCCCGACGGCCAGCATCATTCAACCACTCGGCACAACAGACTGCTCACGAGTGCGCGAGGTTAAGCTACAGTAGAGCCGTGGTCTGTCTTACCCGAAGGGTTGACCTCAAGCGGGAGGTTTGCGCTTTACACTCGCCGAGGCGCTTGCTACCGTTACATCACAGAGAACTGATGTTCTGCTATTACTCGTTCTGCCACATATGGCATCAAAATTATCAGCAAACAAACATGAATAGGTGCGATCCGGCAGGCGCATCACATGTGTCACCTGTAGTCTCTTTGTCCGTCTAGTGACTCTAGTGGGCATCAGCAAAACTCCCATTTTCCCCTATACCGAGCAAGAATTAGGAGCTCACTGAGCACTCCTCTTCGCAAGGATTCGTTTAGCATCATATATTTTCCTAGATTTCTTGTGAAGCTTTTCCGTCTGTAGGTTGTCGTTGAGGTGCATTATGTGTCCGGTTCACCTTACTTGCAATGGCTCAGCATATAAAACGACGTCCTTGGCTTTCGCTCGCTGATGTAGGGCAAAACTTCGGATCGTTTCTCCCATTTGCAAGACACGAATATTCCTAGCATCAACTTTTCGGCTGCGCGTTCAACATGCGAAGAAATCTTTCATAGTGCTTATGTAGAGACCAAGATTGTGAAGCATACGTTGAGGCAGGCGTAATCGTTGAATCATAAAGGTGGGCACGGAGTCGGGTGTTTTTTGCTCTCTTCACAATGTATTCGATGTTCTTGAGCGCTCTTCAGGCTGCTCGCTTCCTTCTGTTAACTCTGGAGCTTGATTGTTCATCATATTGCCTTTTCACCTCGTTAAACGCAACTAAAACATTCAAAGATATCCATTATTCAAGGCGTGTGTGATGCAATCGAAGCCAGTCCGCTCCTCATGAACATCTTTTCCGTAGATTAAGTTGAAGACCATTTCTGCATAAGGGTTTACGATTTCGGTTAACATTTGCTCAAACGCATTGCCCTTGATGTTATAATAGCGATGTCATCGACGAAACGAAGATAGTATAATTGTCTACCGTCGATTTTCACTCCTGTGTTATCCCATTGTAAAGTTTGCATTGCGGTTTAAAGGGCGGCAATAAATATTTTGGCGATATGGTATCGCCTTGTCGATCTCCTCTTCTTACGTCAATAGTTTTGTGACAGCCTCTGTTCAGCTGAATCAAAGGAGTTCTTTGAGAGTAAGAGAGAACGGTTTTCTGATCTTTTGTCGAGTTGTAATCGTCGCAGATTTCTTCTAAGTGCTTTCAAATAGTTGAAACTGTTCCCCAATGCGTCAGAGTGCAATCATCGTGACTTTGGAATTGGCAAAGCTTCTGAGGGCTTTGATTCTAACTTTTGCGGGCTTCGGCCATAGCTGTGACAATAGAGAGAACATTCAAAGGTCAAAGTAAGAACAGTGCACTTTATCATGGCATGCGGAGAAGTTCTGCGAATTGCATCATATCTTCTCATGTAGCGTCCACGGTTGAACGTCAGATCTGACCGAAGAATATTTAGACTGACGAATTGAAATGGAACGGACGTGATGAAAAGATCTATGAGTTCGTCATAATGATCAAGGTCAGCAAAGGTCACCCATAGTCTATGAGGCACTCATTCCAACATTGTAAGAGTGGATCGATATGGATATTGTAGTAAAGTTGGTTTGTAGAAAACGAATTTGCCTGTAATGTTCCATTCTTGCTCAGCGGAAGAAAGCACCTCTAATCATTTTGCATATGTACATCTGGGTCGACCTACTTTCAGACCTGAGCTTGTGGCAATGGGTCGACATGTGAAGCAAGGAATATTGAAAATGTAATAAAAAGCCAATAGACACCCTACTCCGCGCATAATTGTTGTATTCGATATCAGAAGGGAAAAAAATTAGTTGAAGTTATCGAAAGTGGTACGCAAAAGTTGATGCCCTACGAATGCTGTAGGCAAAGGCGCAAAAAAGATACCGGGCATTCAACATTGTCAGCATTCCTTTTGAAGAAGCAAAGCAAAAAATAATGACTCGTTTCATCTTTTTGCTAAAGAAAACTAGTTGGCACCTTTCTATACAACCTATCAAAAATAGAGTCCTTATAGAACAGTAGCAGTGGTGGCATCCAATATGCTCAGAATCTTTACTCAGCTGAGTACTCAAACGTACTGACTAGTCAAGCCTTCCATAGCTCAGCGGTTGGTAAACCGGAGCGTCTTGGTCCTGAGGGCTTTCTATGCTTTCCTTCATCGAGTCAATCTCAACATTTCCTTCATTCTTTTCATTGTCTCTCATCTACCATCCATAATGCTCTTCGTATTTGTGCAATGATTCAGTTGCTACTTGATGACTTCTTGTGCTTCGTCAATATCGTTTCTTGCTAGTCCAGCTCATTTTCCCAAAATTTCGAAGATAGCTCAACTCTCGCCAACTGAATAGCTTCGTGCTTTTCACCACAACTTATTTTCTGCTCTGAAAAAAACGAGAGGTCTTATTGACACAGGCACGTTCAAGCCAATAGCAGTGCATTTCACAGCATTTGTTATTCTCTACTTTCATTTTTGCTAATGACATTTGATTATTATTACTATTATAAACGCATACGGAGTGTTGATGATCTTGATAGTACCGAGCAAACTCAGAATTGTGCAGATGACAATAATCAGAATAGCATGATCTGCTACATGATAAGCCCACCAATGGTAGAATCGAACGATATGGCGAATCAACAGCGTCTCCCGTTTTCCTGAAAGAAAATACTCATATTAAGTTTGATCAGTAAGTGGAAAACCGGAATTCAACGCTTATTCTTGCTCTTTGAATTCTATACTGTCATCACAAGAGCTGTTTTTTCCTGCGAACTGCACGCTCTTGCTGTCAATGGTCGTCACTTCTACGTGACCGGAAGTTTTCCTTGCTGTCTCACCACAGTCCAAAAAGGTAGCATCATATCTCCAGATGGGTTCCTCCACCACGAAGCGACTCGACATCTACATCTTAAAATCTGGATGGAAGTGAACCAGTAGCGAGAATCACTGCCATCCTTGGAGGAATTTGATCAACTTAACTCACATTCCAATATGATATGACTGAACATGAAAAGCTGTTCTGAATTAGACGGATAAGTCCTTTTTATCTTTTTCCTATTAGCCAAAGAACTCGTTCTCTCATCACTTGTCCATTGATTATCGTTGCAAAACACTGTTGCCTCATCGATGGCAAAATTGTTTTAATAACACTTCTAATCGTTTCATAAAGAAAAAAATGATGTTTGAAACGGTGAGGATTATGATTTAATTGATGAGGAACATTGTTGATTTCGTTGAATTCTTGCAACCATGAACATGCCTGTGGTTTAAATACGGTGAATTCCGATTTTTTTTTTGGCCACAAACGGTAAATTTCCGTCACTCAGTGGAATTCTAAAGTTAAGAACATTGCAAAGTTTGAAAGAGCATTTGCTCTATCTGTGCGAAGTAAAAACGTTACTAGTACTTGCCACATAGTTTACTCTATTTCGTTTCACAAACTTATTGCAGTCACAATTTAGAAGAATTTCACTACCAACGTTGGATGTGCTGCGGTACTTCATGTAACCGATCACTCCACATGGTAACCATGACAGTTCAAAACAATTAAAAATGAAAAGCGATGAGTTGTAGACCAAGAATTAAGCTTTGTGTAAACTTTACAGCTTCATTTACTACTTGGTTTTTATTCTATGGAGAAAGTTCCCTGCAAAATTTAACTAAAAAAGTGCTTAGATGGATGCAAAATTTGGAACCTGCGTTGGCTTTGAACCCATCAATACCCTTTCAGGTGGTCGCGTATAATTCACCAGCATCGACATTTTCACTCCCAAAAAACTTCGACTGTGTTTTAACCTTCTTAGCAGCTGTTAACAACCATGTGTAACGGGATTGGTCAAGAGAGCACGAGTTAGCACATCCCAAGTTAAGCTAAAGCCGCAATTTAAATCACAGTTGTTTATTTCCTACATAAAGGATGGCTATGCTTTCAAAACTCATTAACTGTGAGTAACCAAAGGGAATACGAAGTTCGTAATATTAGAAAAGTTGTAAAAGAAACTGTGCCCAATCACTGAGAGTAGAAACAACAACTTTTCAGAGGAGCGCTCCTTTATTTCAGTTTGGTCCAATTTTTATTTGAATATTCAATTTTTATCGCCATCAAACAAGTATATTTGTATTTCCAGACAATTATTTCCATCAAAAAGACTCCCGAATTTTGAAAGTTGATATTTTTCTGTTAGACAGCGACAGATAAATACTCGACCCCAATCGCTGGACAAGAATTTTTTTGAAGGAGTGTTAGTGAAAAATTGAAGCCCTTAATCTCTGGCTATCCCCCTACGTACCTACGTGCCTTTTTTTTAATACACTTTTCCATAACTCTGTAAAACTAGAAGTAAAATTGTTCCATAGGAGCACGCGTTCTTTTCATCTCGTTTTTATTTCTCTGGACGAAAATCCTACCTTAGAATGCTATTACTCTTTTAATAGCATAAGTCTCGAAAGAACTCGAAAAAAATTGCTTTTTAGTAAGGCTCTTGTGATAGCGCTGTAGGAGGAAGAATACATCAATGCTTGCACCTCACCGGAAAGAGCTCTTTTTCCAAACCATAAGTAATCATTCGATAGCGTAAGTTTCAATGATTCCAATGTTGTACTTATTTTTTGAAAAGACCGCTTCAGTGCAGTGTAGCAGGGAAAAAAGTTCAAGTTTCACACATTAGGCGGCTTATCTAGCGGCTAACCTACGGGTGTTGGAGGGATGTGGCGGGGCGATCGACTGATGACCTGACGGGTTCGACATGTAGGGTGATGGAACTTGTTATTCAATTAGAAATCTTTTCTCCGCTTTGGAAGAAACTTCCACACGTTTATGAGCTTTTTCTGCTTTCAGTTAATTGTACGAGAGATAGCAATTAAGGTTCGCGGCGGGTGTGTAACAATGCGTAAATTTATTCTGGATGCTGTAGCATTGTAAAAGGGCCTCTTCGTAGAATGGCCATGTAGGGCGCCAGCCAGAGATTTAAGCTTCCGAATGACTGCTGACATTCCCATGAAAACTTCTCGTCTCGCAAATCGCGTTGTACATTCATTTGTCGCCGTCTAACAGAAAGAAACGATAGTCTTTATCCCAATCGGTAAAGTTCATTATGGACTCAGATATGCCCGTTGAAGCATTCATATACTGATCTTCTTTTGCTAGAAGTCATACAATGTAGAGAAATCTATTTTATTGGCACCCGCAGGAAAACAGCACGGATCATCCCAAGGAAGGCATACTATTAGACGCTGAATTGCCAACAGCTGATAGCACGACGAAATCAGAGTGGTATTACGGTGCCAAGTGGAAAATGAGAAGTTATGTAATCATATCTCACGATACGACTCTTTCTCTGGATTATTAAACCCGAGCTGATTAAGGAGCACAATTACACAGAGCTTTCTTTAGGCAAAAGTGTTCAGACTGTAGAGGCTAGCGAGTGTTACTTGTTGCCTCTTTATGATCTAGGCCTATCTTTTAACGCATATCTTAGATTTCCTGCTCAACTTGATCACTCAGATGATTCTGGTAAACTCATGGAGGACATATAGATTAGAATTGGTAGATGATCTTGCTGAACGCTTTCTACATGGACACCTACTCGTGCCATTTCGCAATAAAAGTCTGTTTAGGTACTCAAATTGGTTTCTCATTGTGCTGAGGAAAACGGCACAAAAAGTTTTAAGAAAAAATATGATATTACAAGACAATATTACAGCGACACGGGCAGAATTACTGCTGAACGTGTTAGAAACGGTTGCATCAGACGCAATTTTTTAGAAATTTTATTGTTTAGAATGTTCCAATAAACGTCATACAATAGTGAACGTAACCTTTGATGTGTGTCTCAATTAATGTAGGCAATATAGGCAAGCATTGGGGGTTTCAGCTGAAGACTGATTATGTAAAAACTTCCAATTGGGACAAAATTCTGAGAACTGCAGATGGAGATTGTAAATGCTTCCGGGCACGTTAAAATGAGCTCTGAATGATCTCTGCTGACTTTGAAAGTTCTCGAGAATAGCAAGATTTTTGTATTATGTGACTGCATTTCTTAGTTATGTAATAGCGGTTTAATGTGAATCGTACACATGTATAATATAAATTGTAAGTCCAATGATGCAGAATAAATGTGGCAAATGATTCGATAGAACTTGATACAAATTGTGAAAGAGTAACTGTGTTGAATCACATGGATGACATGTTCATTGAGCACCGAATCACTCCAAAGAAGCTTACTCGTTGATCTTAACATCAATCTCATCACAGCAACAAGCTTTCCTCAAAGTAAGCATCGAATATTAATATCTATGTCTAGTGATTCCTGCTCTCTTTCATTTATAGTATCTATGCTGCACATTCTCTCAAACAGTGATAGTCTATTTCTGTAAAATGATCTCGCTCAAAAGGCTTTACTTTGTATAGTATTGAGAGTAAAGAATCGCTCTTTACCATCCACTTCTGTTAATGGACTGTCGTTTGACATACTAATGGGTTGCAGAAAAGTTATGCTTTTTTTGAGAAATGATATTTACAGATGTATTTTGTGCGAATCTGAATTCATTAGAAGCTCGTTTTTTTTTGCCCATCGAACAATATATCATTTGTCTACATAGTCTTCAGACTTGAGCTGTCCAAGGAAGAAATCGTGTGCTGCTCCACTTGCACTACAAATTTGTTGTCAGAATTTCTGAGGCTCATCAACAACTGTGTAAGATGTATGGTGACGAATTATGCATTGTTCCATACCGCGGAATCTCTACGCTGCATGGAGACTACTTCGATTATAACTTATCTTTTGTTTGAGCTTAATTGGTGTGCAAATTTCTTCGTATGAATTTGAAAATCGACAAAACTTTTCCTACAACCTATCAGGTTGAGGAAAAAGTCCCCAATTAAGCCGAAAATTCAAAGTTCACTTATAAAGTCAATTGAAAACAACAATAATTATTCTTTGAAATAAAGGTCATCATTATCCACAATCTTCTGTCAACGATCTACTAGCTTCTGGATTTGCTTAAAATCGCCATTCCTTGTGCTTTGATTGGAAACTCCTGACATGCCTCTTCAACTTGATCATCTGCTCCATTGAGCGGAAACGAGACCATAATCGGACGGTGCAGCATTTGCACTGGAGGCTGGGTGCGGTAAGACCTTCACTCCCTCCACTTCACCAAATTTTCCTTAATTTTGCCCTCAGTGTGAGGTTTGGCATTGATTTGGTGAATAACGCACGCTTTCGACGAATTAATGTCGAGTAGTTTCCCTTCAAGGTATCGTATACTAGGTTCATCTGCTCACAGTACAGTTCGGCACTGATGGCGCGGCCATTCGGAACAAGTATGAAATGCAAAACACTTTCAAAATTCCACTAAACACAGTACCAAACTCGAAGCTTTATTTGGTTCATCGTGATCATTTGATATTCAAAAGTAAATTGAAATTTAATGCACAATGACTAGCGTTCCAGTGGCTTTTTATGGAAATATTCCTGACATATTACCATGAATTTATAACCGATGTTGTGTGAAACAAACTTAAAATTTGAATTTTTCACGCGTGTTAAGGAACTCTTTCCTCAACCTAGCACTATAAAAACAAAAAAATGCGATAAGACTTTTACGAACCACTAGACGGTAACTGAAAAGAAATCACGTGTTAACAATGTTCTCAGCAGTAACTTGACTTAAGCGAAACAGTGCCAGCAATGTATGAGGGCAGAATATGACTATTGATTGGAATGAAAATCTGTGAAAGATGCTCAAAACTATTTCGAAGAACTTGTCCCCGTTACCTCAAGTGAACTTAATGCATTTAGACACCACTAAACCTTGAAGGAAACGTGGTATTCGTGAACACCATTATATAAATAGAAGTGATACTGATTCCTCTTGCTATGCGCCTCAGTCGGAACCCACTCTAATTAGAAAAGTGAACTATCAAGGTCGAACACAGTGTGAGGAATGCCAATCGGTACCCTGTCAACTTCTTAAATGTCGCTGAAGTTTAAACTTAAAGTTGACGATGAGTAGTCAGTCGAGCAATGTCACGAGTACTAAGCCGAAGGTCGTCCTCCATCTTCATCGTTTTCTCCAGGAACAAAGTTTTACAAACAGTGAGTGCGAAAACAGAGAGCTTCATGGTAAACGACTCTCTGAAATGCAATCACTGGAAGTGTTTCGAATTGCTTCCTTGGAAACAAGAAGTTCAACGACGCTATACCAGTATTCAGCATGGAGAGCATGCAAAAGCGTCCCAGTTTTTGCTTCTACTTTCATGAAACTCCTAGCTTATCTAGAAATTTTCCCAATGGGAAGTGGATTGAAACTCTACTTCTATCAAGGTTGCAATATGATTTTACGACAAACAACGTTTTGTTAAATCGAAAAGGACCATACATTTGATCTTAATCAAATTTTAAATAACCATAATTGAGAACTGAAACGATACAGAAGTGATCGTAACATACGATGACTTTGATTGGAAGCATAAGAACTACTTGATACTCCCTGAGCCTAGAAAAACCTGTGATTGTCTCCTTCATATCAGCAACAATATAGAATTCGCTTTAACGTTTCAAAAGGCAACGAAAAATTCTATATCACAATGTTTTTGATTGTTCTGTGACGTCATGCTGCGCCATCCGATTAACTTGAGTGGTCTTTCCAGACTTTGGGTTTTATTGAGCGCGATGGACTTTGCCCTGTTCAGCCAACAACTACTAAGTGAAAAAATCTTTGACATAGCTTTCTCAGAAAGTAATGCGGTAGACGACAAAACGAACTGGTAGATAGTAAGATGCACGGATTCCTCTCACTCACCTGAGCTTTTCTCATCATGCTTCAGCTTGGTCGACGTTTTGCGTATAGAGTCTTCAGCAATGACTCTCATTCGTTCATAAAATGAAGCTGTCGGTGAGGACGGCAAATTTTGTACAGTCGAACCAGTCACCTGTCTCGTTGTGATGAACAAGTGAAAATGTACTAAAATCAGAGAGACAACAGAGTCTTTCATTAGTCGCATCAGTGGCGGTACAGTCAGAAACACGCTCGTCATGAATTCTGTATTCGTACGTTCGTATGAGATGAGAGTGATGTTTACGAAAACTCTGATTGGGTGCGGTCAGAATATTTCGATTTTTTGATAATATCTGGAATTCAAGACCTTCTCATGCGGTTGATTCAAGAACTAAGAATGTATCAGTGTCTATCTAATTCCATTTAATCAAATTTTCACGAAATCACGAATCCACATGTGATGACGTTCAAGGTCACTGGTTCGATTTTTTGTCCTAACGCTAATCATTCCTGCCTCATGATCCAATCCAATAGTTGTCGCCTCATTTCCGAAGAATGAAAACAGGCTCTTCAACGATTAGGCTATGTAAATTCGTGTATAGAAGTATATCGCCAATCTTGTGAATGAACTAAGATCAAGGAGGAAATTTCCTACAGAAGCATTGAGTTTTATGCAAAAAAAAACTCCTGGAATATGCTCTATCAATTTTTTGTTTAGTTCTTAATTTTAGTTCTCTGATTAAACTCAAGGTGAGAGTGGGATCTCTGTATTCCCATGAAGCTGAAAACAATTTGCTTCCTTGTTGATAAGATCATTACCAAAATAGCAAAATAGCCTGACATCTCGCAGGAAATCAAGATTAGTTGATAAGACGAGAAAATCTCATATCGGATTTTCATGACTGTTCACTGGTCAAACACGCCCGATGGCAACGAAATGTCGCTATCTTGCTATTTCTGCTGTTTAGAACTCAAGAGATATTTGACGTCGTTGGAAAATGGGAAATAAACGCAATAAAAAGTCAGAAAAAAATTGACAGAAAATGACGAGCATTATACTTTGAGACCGGGAAGAAATTGAAAGCATTACGTAGAGCAATTCAAAAAGGTGTATTCAAGGCAAAGAACATCGTTCGTAGTGCTGCAATCCACGCCCAACTAAACGAAAACGATATGTATATAGATAGACATCTCATGGATGAGAACCTACTCAATAGGTTACGTGGCTGCAGAAGAGATAAATCAGCAGGTGAACATCTAATTGTTGAAAGGATCTGATATGTGATAAACCAGGCGCTGTGATGGTGAGGTCAGCGAGAAACAGCCTGCAGTCCTAATTCTACTACAGTATTCAAGATTCGTAACGCATCAAACATTTGGTGTTCGTCATTTCTAAGAGACACGTCGTGATGGACTTCATCGAGAGGTGATTGAATGTATCCCGGTCCATACAATGACCTGGATTGATTTTAACCTAGTAGACAAGTCTGATACCAATTTACTCACTTCGGAAGAAGAGGCCTAGTTAGTCTACAATGCGCGAACCGAACCAGTGATCTAGCGTATAATATAGAAAAGCTCTAACCACTACTCTACAAGTGCTCTTACCTCTGAAAAGTGAAAAAACTTTCCCCACTTCTTTGTCTTCTCCTCACTAAATTTATATGTACTTGTTTTTTGCTATTTAACATTTTGATGTCTGTCGATTACCTCCTCCTCTTCTCATGTTTGGAGCTGCCATTGTTCACCAGCTCTCGAACCACTGCACATAAATCATCCGCAATCAGTGCCTCCAATTTATTCATTTTTCGTTTTGCAGTATCCGTTACCACAATCTGCTATGCGGATCCCACCACTTCTCGAATTTTTCTGGCATTCATATCCTCTCAAAGGTCTTCGAGCATTTCACGTGTAGCTTCGACTGCTAGTTAAGGAAATGATTCCTCTGCACGGATATCGACTGAAAATGGTGGTCGAGACGATTCTCCTTGCAATCTCGAAGCTAGTCGAGCTAAGGCGCTCCTAAGCCTCTCTGATGATTGATTGTGAGAGAGTTTGGAGTGGCCGAACCAACGCCTTGCTTGCTATTTGCTTACTACCCCAGCGCAATAGCAACCACTGCGCTACCGTCTCCTCTTCCAGTGTCTTCAATTTTACACTGTAAATGGTATGTGGCGCCCATGACAACCTTCCTCATCTTTCAAAACTCCCAACTTCACAAATATTCTGGAAAGCAACGTTCTACGGCTGGCAGCTTTTGTAGTCAAATGAAAATCAGTGCTGAAAACTGTTAATAAGGCAAGATTCTTCAGTTCAAAATTATAAAAGACGCACAATTATGCGCACTTCCACTCTGTCTATTTAGAATCATCTGCGCGACCCGTCATCACAATTTGTGCGTATCGCAGTACTTCCTTCATTCGATAGTTTCTCAGATGGCACCTATACAGTACTCACCAGCTGTGTTGCCTTTCTAGATTCATTAGTAGTGCGGAGCCTTTCGGTTCAGCCGATATTCTGCAAGAGGATGATATACCCCCTACTTTTGAAGGAAAGCTGTTTTTTTTTCCAAGCACATCAGTAGTACGGTGCCTTTTCTCCACATGTAGGGGTATATCTCTATGCAAGGGATCCACTGAACCGAAAGGCTCCGTACTACAAATGAGCCTGGAAAGGAGAAACAGCTGTCTAGTACTGTGTAAGTGCCATACCAGGCCTAAAAGAGGCTCGAAGTCTCATCAGATTATAAAATTATTAGTGCTTTTGAGCGAGGTCTATATTAACAGTCGAGACTGAAGGTGTAAATATAAATCTTCTGTTGATAAATGTTGAGTGCTACAAGTGGCCACAGTTCTATGCAAAAGACGAAGTTCGAAAACGAAGAGTTTCCAAATGGTATATATCATCGAACATGAAATGAATTTGATTTATAAGAGCACAACGTCAAGAGTTGTAAAGACAAAATCAAACTACTTTCGACTTTCGGGCAACCTATAGTTTACGATTTTCTTTGATCAAAGGGGGTTGAATGTATTGAAGCTGACGTGCGCATAGCAGTGAACCGGTTTGCATCAGTATCGAGCGAACAAACTTGGTAAAGACAGGCTTCATCGAACGGGTCGGTTCAAAGGTTATAAACTGCGTAAAAAAAAACAAGCAAAACTGGTTGTTCGGTATAAAGAGCAGATCGGTTGTGTACGGGTCTGGCCCATCGCCAACCGTTTTAACAAGTTCAGAGGTTGTAAACCGCAAGAAAGAATAAGCAACAATAGATGACCGGTAAAGAAATGCCTTCGTAGTGTGACAGGGATGACGGACGGCGGCCCTATTGTGATGCCCAACTCGTTCCTGTTGTTTGCGGAGGGTGTTTTTGACGAAGTGCTCGTAACTATCGTACTTTTCGGAATTCTGATACAATTACACGAACTAGTCCGCAAAGTACTTCATTCACATCACTTATTTGAGTGAATTGCATTTAAAAAAGTATATCAGTAATCCTCACGGATTAAGCTAACAATTATTTTCATGTATCTCCAATATGACAGCAGTTTCATATCAGGAAGGACTATATACGAGAGTATAGATAATGCATGTCTTCATGAAATCGAGACGTGATGAAGAATAAGAATGACGAGAGTGAGCGCTAATTTCTACAGCTTTCTATCCTTACTTTTTACGGAGTAAGCCTGCTGTAAGCGATTTGGAGAACATTCCATCCGTTGTGAAAAAAGAAGGCTTCGAAAGGAGGAAAAAACGTGACTGCCTCTCTTGCGTGACGTGAGCTCCTACTCAGTGTAAGTTCCCGTGAAGTTATGCGTAAACACAAAAATCTAAAGATGATCAATTTTTTGGAGTCAGCGGCAAAAAAATGCAAGGTCACTGAATCCTGTTCTTGAGCCAGGGACTTGTTACGTCATCGGAAGGTTTTATGCGAGCGTACAACAACCAATCCCAATAACAGTCATGTCAATTTGAACCGTGAGCTGTTTGAATATTCTATATGTAAAAAATCTTGTTCAACACATTCCTCACCGTGTAGACACTATAGCGTTTATACACGATTGAACAGTCCATTGGAGAACAATAGAACTACCGTCGCAACACCCTACGTGCTCCGCATTCCTCGGCTTCTACAGGAAATATTGACTGACTATGATGCACGCATAGACGCTTTGCGAAGTCACACTCTTTTAGGACGGTCCGAAATGTGTTAGAATAGCTTGGGCTCTTGAATTTTCTCTTCGAAAGATTAAATAAAATGCAAAAAATCACGCACACTCAAAAATTTACAATAACACTGACTAAGTCAAACCCTTGCGCACTACTCTACGCCACAGACATTACTCTGTTTTCAGAAAATCATAATATAGAACGAAATCAACGCTACTCAGTAAAATTTTCTCGTACAAAGTAAAGAAGCGCCATCGTTTTCTCGGTATCATTTTATTAGTCGCATTATCACAAGAATGGATGACGACGATTATGACAGTCAACAAACCTTAGAAAAGTACCTCTGCACTCGTTAGTGAATGCACCAACAACAGAATCAGCAAGATTACGAATAAAGATTTTTTGTGCACGAAGTAAGATTACTGAAAACCTCTCCAAACAATAGACTCGTCCAAGTTCTGAGCTGCTTCTTCTGCGTGACTGAGCATCACGTATTGCATAAAAATCGTATCCTTGCAAAATCCGATAGTTCAAAGTCCTTTTCATAGAAATGTCTTTGTACGCTGGTCGATTCATTCGCCCATAGAATGCTTTTTCCGCGCTGGGGTGTTTCCGACGTAAATTAAAAAACGTCTCCCTAAACAAATGCCGTAGTTTTGGACGAATGGTAGGCTTGGATGGTGGAATAACGAAATTCCGAAATGGTTCAATTTAATAAGAAAACGATTCTAAAACAGATTGAATTTCTTCAGCGATTTCTATCCTTTTTGATTGTCGATGTCTTACCAAAAAGGTGAGCAATGAAAACATCGTTTCTCTAATAGAATGTGATTCCGAGATGCATAGCACGCCTTTCGAATAGTGAGCCATTAGGGAATAGCACATCAGCAAAGCAAAAAGAGTGTGCTTTTCAAAGCTCTCGGCGTTGATCAATCTCTATTGGTCTTCAATTTCTAACTTCGTTTGAGGTGATTGAATGCATATCTGGCCTTTATTATAACTCGCGGTGGCCTCCCGCTGAACCGAGTCAGTGGTGTATATCCTCCCAGACAAGTCTGAAACCAGTCTGATACCAATTTACCGACCCCGGAGAGATGGATGGCTTGATGAGCCATGAGCGCGAGATCGATACATTGACTTCGTGTGCGGCGCAGAGCACCTTCAATCACTGCGCCACATGCGCTCTAAGTAATAATCATATGATAAAAAAATCACATAACTGTAACATGATTTGTTCTCAAGATCTTCTTTCTTGATAAGCAAAACGAATGCTTAGAAAGATCTTACCGTATTCCACTACCGTATGCGGGCAGCCTACTCCGGCAGAAAACACCTTGCTAGGGGAGGATGATTCACGTATTGAACAGCTATAACAAATTTTATAAGTTCATTATTATGAACTTCGATATTGATCGTTGAATAAACATCTCTAATTAGCATAGTGAAGTATCACTTCTGTTAACTGACTTGCATCTGAATACTATAAATGGCAAATTTCCGGTATTACTGACACACCAACATGAGTTTCGCATATTGGGCTGACAACCAATGAACTGCGGATTTTGTCGATAAATGGTTTTAGCACAATCTTTTACTTCGTCATTTGCTCTAAGCATATATTCTCGATTGTTTAATTGTTGTATTTAATTTTGTTTTGACCCGAATTCAATGTGGAGGAAGAAAGCACGCGCTTCAGACACATATTATTGTACCATTGTTGTTTTCACTTTTATTTATTGTGTCATTGCCTTTTGATTTTCAATCACTATATTGATTTTTAAATATTATCTATAGTGAAAAATATTAAACGAGAGGATTTATATTACAGTATTCCCTGCACTACTCATTCGATTGAGCGTATTGCCAACAACAGTATGACTGCGCTGCGTAGTATACTAGCACTTTCTCTTCACACATGAGAGTTTCATAAGCATGAAAAACATGGGAAAGTATTGTACCCTAAGATTTTCATGCAACGAAGAATAAACCTCTCACTGAATGACGAAAATCGTACGCGCATTCAACTGCCGTATTCACTTATTTACCAAACTAAAAAAAAACGACCAAAATCTCAAAACTCAACGGCTGGTGGGTTCGAATTACTCTAGCTTTAGAAAAAGCAAAGGACTGAAACTCTAACTTTATGAATTTTTGTAATAATCTCGTGTTAATTTCTGAAAAAAAAACAAAATACTGGCCACATTATCAACACCGAAACTAAGTGAAATCGGTTTACGAAAGCACTAAGACTCAGGCGAAGAAGGAGTGATGGAAAAACAGTGGGCTCGGAGGTGTGTAAAAACACGGGTTCAACTCCCGTCTGAGGTCGAGTTTTTTCCTAGGCTCATATTCGGAACATCATATAACTGTGAAGAAACGGTAAAAACAAAAGAATGTTAAACTAGTAAAACGTTCTGGAGAAATCTTGTCCACATTTTTGAGTTTCTTGATTCATTAGCTGTACCATTATTGCGATATATGATCAAATCCGCCAGAAAGGAGGAACGAAGACCTCATTCGTGCACTGCTTAATATGTGAGCCACCGAAAAGAACTAATCGCAGGTTCGAAGCCATTTTAGGACACGAGTTCTGCGCACATCTCTGTATGATATTATAATATTAGTCTAAGGGATTATTTCCCTTTTAAATCTGATCATATATGCGAAATCTAAACACCAGTTTGAATTGGTGATCCAATAATGATTCCACGTGTTCACAACTCATCATGTAGAAATCTTCGTTGCGCAAATATCGCCAAAAACCCTATGGTATAGTTTTAAATAGTAGAGTAATGTCTCAATAATAGACTTTTCTATTGTTGATTGAACTGCACTCACTTGAAAGCCGGTTTTTTTGAACACTTCATGTTCCAGATCGTATATTATCGGACGGCAATGAAATTTACAAACACGCAGAGTCGTGCATGTGGAAACGCCGGAGAGCTTTTCTGTAGCAAAAATGCCCAGCTTTTTGCTTTTCGCTCGGAGTAGAAAGACATTTCCTGAGCCGTATGCGTGCGAGAGGAAACTGATAAAAACTCGACGAGAATATGATCTCAATATGGTTCATATGTGATGAAAAATTGGTCAGCTTTCAGTCACAACCACACATACATTATTGAGTTTCACTTGTGGACCAGCAATTCAAGTTGTAATTGACTGTAATTCTACTTCAAATCACTACGAGTGATCATGATTAGCAATCTTCATGATCAACAACGTAATTGTGAAATGCAGTATGACAGCATTTATAGAGTTGTAGTGTGCAAATCATGCAAACCTCATGAACACTAGAAGCATTTTCTTTGTACGTTCATCTCTCAATCACTCATATTTATGAATTATTGAGAAATTGTCGCTTGGTCGCTTGCTTTCTGAAAACCCAACAACTCCGTAGCCAGTAAATTAGACGGTAGAGCTACCTGTTATTTCGAAAGTAGCCATTGAAGTCTAAGGTTTTTTGAGAATGGAATGAACGGTCGCAAAGAATCCTAGAAATACTCAAGAGAGTTGAGGAGTGAGCAAAAATACGACCTCCGATGGGAGTCGAACCCGCGTTTCATCCATAGTGGTGGCACGCTTCCCCGGTATGGATGAAGCGTGGGTTCGACTCCCGTCTAAGGTCGTATTTCCGCTCACCACTCATTTCTCATAGGTATATACGAAACATCATAACACTGCGAGAAATGCAGTAAAAACACTAAAAATTTCAAGTATTACCTACCCTTGGAATCTAAAGACTTTGGGAATGAGATGAAGATTTAGTAACGTTTCCAAGTTCAATATTATCTGACGATGTATTTTGCGCTTTTTAAGAGGTCATGTTGTGATCGCTTATGAAGTGGGCATACAAGATACGTGATTCGGCTTACCAGCCACGTCAGTTGCATTGTGTCCTCTAGTTCAGTCAGTTCCCCGCGTATCTACCGCTAAAATAGGGTAATCGCCGACGAATTTTTTATACTCAACGTACGATGAAACAATCACCATGATGTTCTTCCAGAGTGTCTGACTGTCGAATGCATACGTATGGCTGTTAGTGCATATATAACAATCAGTGCAGTCTACTATTCTATGCCTCGTTCAAGAACAGCCAAGTCCATTGAAATTTAGAGATCTTGATAAAATTTGACAACGTTCCCGCGTTGAAAAAGTTCTCTGAAGTTCACTGATCTACTCGTTCTTTTGACGAAGATATTGTCAAAACTATAGCGACTGAGTCGGCGCGATTCCAATCAGGAAGACATGCTACTCCTCAATGTCCTTTGATACTTGTATCTGCTATGCTTGCGCAACAATAATGCAAGTTTCTTTCCTCTTTTCTTATGAGAAGAAATTGGGTTGTAAGTTTCTAGGAGGAAAGGAATCGTAGCAATCACTAGGATCCGCTCAATACGTGTTAATTGTTCGCAAACGTTACCTTTTGGAACTAAGCACTGGTCATGTGACAATGATTCGACCACGATCGGCGAAGAGACTTTCAAAGAAAACACGCGATCATTGAACACAGCCGCGACGAAGACACTCGAAATTTTCCCATATTCTTCGTCAACATCATCTGAGTTTTTAAAGGTCAAGTGTACAAGCCGATTATGTTTGTATTTCAGTGCATGTTCCCTATGTCACTAATTTGTTCAAGGGAGCGATTTCAGTAGATCGTGCGAAGGAGGGTTTGTGGATATTGGCTTCCTCATTGCTGTCGCGTAGCTCCTTTCGTTTCCACATAGCACAAACTCAGCCTTGGTTAGCTTAACCTAGCTTGAAATTGGAGGCAATTGAGTTTTTGTGTACGAGTAAATCAATACAATGCACGAACGACAAATGTAGTGACTTCATATAGAAATGGCGAATAGCTCTCATGTCTCGGTGATGCAGTGCAGCGAGCGCATGTAACGAATTGAGGATTAGTAGAGTTAATGAGTAAAGCAGGCGGGCAATGATAGTAACGCCATATATTACGAACAAGGTGCTGGCCTGACATCGTTTCGAGACCACCAAAATCTTAAGTGCTACAAAATGCCTGAGAGCAATCCATTTCCTCCGATTCCGTGATAACGACCCAAGCGCGGCTATTACAAGATTCCAGGGAGAATCGCCTCCAGCATGATTTAACGACGTGCATAAGGAAGACGAAAATTTTCAGGCGAAAGGTGAAGTTTACGTAAAAAGTTCGATGGCCTGTGTAGGTAATGAATGAAAGAAATCAAACTGATTGGGCTCCAGAGCCATCAAGATCTACAAATGGTCTCCGTCTTGTGTTATTTTCACACGAATTATATCTGACAGAGATGTTCTCAAGTAGATTACCGCACTCGATCTCGGCTGATACTGTGCAACATTCTGATGGCGAGTTATTTTAATTAATCATCAACTTGAAGCGAAATAATGCATTGTTCTTCACTACAGAAAAAATAAAATGGCGTAGAGTACAGTAAATAACTCCCTACGCTAGTAGATAAGTTTTCAAAGTGTACAATTCAATTTAAGTTGCTTAATCCGATCAGAACGTGAAAAAACAATAAATATGAATAAATATGACTCTAAAATGTAAATATTGACTATTTGCTACATCCTGATCGTATATAAATGACATAAATGGTTATGTCCATTTACTCAACGTTCTCGGCAGTAAATGGTCGGTGAGCAAGAGAATGGTGGTTCGGTAACGACTAGGACTCGCAGGCAAACCTGCACCAGCACATTGCCGCCACATGAACTGGAATCCGATGCTACTCTGCCGTCTCCAGAACAACATTCGCCTGGACCATCGACGCCTACTACAAGCACTATGGATGAAGTAAACATTGAAACTAACGATGGAGGTTTGGTTAGTAATGCTTGCTTACGTGTCAGACATTGTGAAGGAACATTGAACACTTTGAAAATTTCAGTTTTTACTCAGTCGTTGTCGACTAGCTGCTGAGTCGCTCTTCTTTCGCGCTTTGTTTCAAGGTACCTACATGGAATCGTCATCAAGGCTGGTGAGGTAAATTTTTTCATGTCGTTATGAATGTGAATTATAATGATGACAATTATGAATTCCATTTTGTTCATGCTCCTGATAGTTCGTTGGAGTGACTGGTTGTGAAAGTTGGAAACTATTTATTTATATTGTCGATTATTCCATTCTAATGGTCGGGTGTTTCATCTCGTCGAGACATCTAGGCCATAGCAGTCGTTCCGCCAACAACTGCGGGAATCAAACCCGGGTCGCTCGCGTGGCAGGCGAGCATTCTACCACTGAACCACCAATGCACCACTTTTTAGTCTCAGTGATAGCTGAGTCGTTGCTTGTGTGCTTTGGGATAGAGTGTTGCTCATTGACTCGTCTTGATTTGTCCTGCCACGCCGATTTTTGGGATAGGATTTATCCTTTTGACGAACAACCTAAATACATCAAAATATGTACACACATATGTGCAACAACCAACATGAGCCTTACGATACGAACTTAATCATAAGAGAGAATGATAATGATGCCAAGAACAAGTGAGTGACGACATTGAAAATGAGTGATTGATTCGAGATACATGATAGGAAGGGGTAATTGATAGCTTATGTCTTGACACCTAGTTGATGTTATCGACAGATGAGTGGAAGTAGATAAAGAGAACGAGCAAGCAATGAGAACGTAAAGAGGATTCAAGTGCCATTGTGGGCGTGATTCTCCACCATCGCCATCTTCCTTGACCGCTGAGCCAGGATGTCGACGACAGGTGTCCGCCAGCGGCAATGTCCCGGCCACATCGCGATCTCGGGCCGATAAACACGCTAATTACATCGTCTTCCGATTACTTGAGACAGTGTCCACAGGATACAATGTTTACTTGTTCGATAAATTTATTTTACATTACCATCCTTTACATGGTGTTGTATTATCTATAGTATGTATATGTACGATGCAAAAGGAAATAGCAGTTGTTTGGCGGAACAACTGCTACATAGGCACTGCTGAGTATGCATGAGAAAAAGCAGTTTGGCAGTACTACGAACTGTTCAGTAGTTTCGGTCAGATAAAGCTGTCTAAATCGTCAAAAGAAAACTTCCAATACACAATTAAACTTTTGTCAATGATTACACGGATGCATTAACGCATCGAAACGTAGCAAACCCTAGATTTGCTGAGTTAACTATCCCGTGATTATAAGGACAAAAGCGATGATTTGAAAAATTACACCTGTAAATGTATACAAAAAATAAAGGAAATGGTTAGGTAAACAAGTACAAATAATTAAAAATAAATGACTACAAATATAGTGATAAGTTTTTTGAGCATGTAGTAGATGCATTACATCCGATCGGTTGTTCATTTTTTCCACTTCGAATCATAGATCTCAGCATACGACTCGATCTCCCGCTATGGTGTTCGCAGCGCTAAAAATAGAAACAGAAGACACACGCTTCCTATTATAGATTGACGTGTATATGCTCGTCTGATTTCCGAACGTGTATCTCACTAACCGCTCATATAAATAGCGGTACCACGCCAATATTAACTGCAGAAGCTGCGATGAATGTAAGGAGTACATATTCCATCTATTACCAACAATATTAGAAGACATATTAATTTTTATTGCAGCTTATGGTTCCTGCTTCGTTTCTACAAATGAGTTCGTTGATGGAGGAATTGGTCAATACAGTCGTCAGCTACGTGCACCCATCATATCGTTTAACCGCTTATCGTAAAGCGACCGCACGAAGTGCTGTCCTCGCCAGCAAGCTGTGGAGTCGCATTATCAAGGAGTTTCGATTGGTAGGTCGTTTTCTTAGTACATGGATGGCTTTATGAATCGGTAGTCATTATCTCAGTTGACCGGCTGTGCGTGTCAACCTACATTAAACATAATATTAGCAAAAAATTTGCGACAAGTGCATTGATTTCACTACATTGAGTAATTGAGTAATTGGCAATAAAGGAAAGAAAGAAGGTAGGCGGCAGAAATCAGGTGATATCGCTTATATATTAGCACTTAGACTTCGATCTAGAGTGACTTGTACTTTACGTGGTGGCTAAATCGGGGAGGAGTGAAGTGATATGATCTTCTCTAGCTGCTCACTTTGTTACATATGAATACAAAAATGAAGCCAACGGAATGTTTCAATGAGAAGAGAATTGAACAATCTTTACACTCACAAAAGCTCATAGATGACTAGCCGTGCTCTGTGTCTATGGCATTAATAGGAAGAGTTAGAAGAGTATCCATGGCTTACGTTATTCCACAAACTGACCGGCCGGCATGAGCTGAATTCAATTCAAAATGCCTGCGGCTATAAATTAGGCGTCAGTTAGTTGCGGCTTGTATGTGAAATTAGAAGTCGTGGCAAACAAAGTCGCCTTTTCTCGTCCTAATGACTGTTCACTAGTTGCTGAGATAACCGTGAACGTCGAAAATATGGAACTGAAAATAAAACTAATAAGATGAAAACAATAAGAATTCAGTCTCCCTGACTTTTTCCAATGAACTCCAGTAAGGTCAAAATTGCTGAATTAAACAATTTGACATTCTGCAGAATTATGAATTAGAAGAAATAGAAGATAATCATAAAAGTAAAAAGATAACAGTATGAAAGAAACCCATCGCTGTCAGCGATATGAAGATAGTAGTTTCAAAAAAAGTAGTCGTTCGATGAATACCGCGTCTGCTGACAACCAAATAATCCTTTTATACATCAAATCATCATCAGCTCATTTGTTTGTAAAATTTTACCATAAATCCTCAATCAGCACAAGATCTATTTGCATATTATCCACAATGATCCAATGGCGTAGTGTCAAAATGAAATAATGATAAAGGTGATCGAGCGAGAGATACTTATTATTAGCGGCATTCCCCAGTTCGGCTGTTAGCTCAAACATTTTGGTTGTAATATGTCAGAAGTAGAAAACCAGAGCGCTAAAAGGTGAATAATATGCATTTTACACAATACCTCAACTCTGTCTTTATTGTGACTGATTTCTAGCATTTGAACAACTGCGATTACGAAAAAATGACGGAGAGTGAGATTTTGGCGGCGTTAATCGACGAAAGGCTGGATATTGAAAGCCGAGAAGAGGAGCCACTTATAAATAACTGGATTGCGGTAAAGCATTTGCTATTTCACTCGATGTTTAGTTTTTGACTGAGCTGCTTCTTTAGAAAAATCCCACAAATCGCGGTCGTATGCTACGGTTAAAGTCTGAAACTCTACGGAGACGCGGCACGGATGGACGACTGAATGCGGTGGTAAGAGATCGAGTACCACGAGAAGTCATCTTAGCAATTGGTTCGCTAGTATGCTCTAACAACTCAAAGTAACTCTTCGCTTCATTTTATCTTTTCAAGCCATTCCAGGTGGCTGGAGCACAGGTGGCCCTTCAGACATTGTCGAAGTCTTCAATCCAAGGGCACACATGTGGGTCGTTCCGGACAGAGCCGTGAGGTATGATATATTATACCTTGTACAACTCAACAGAGAGTATGTAAATCTGATAATACTCTGACGTTTTATGCTATGGTAATCTCTGACTGGCTAAATAGTTAGTCAATAAAGAAGCCATGTGTGTTATCTAGAAATTATGACACAAGACGACCCAACATCTTTGAAATCTTCCGTAACGAGCCGTCACACCGCTACCACCTCAATAAGGTGAATTACGTAAAACTTGTCCCCAATCTTTCAAAACGCAATCACTCTCATGGGGTCACTACGGATCTCATTGTATCTCGAGACACCAGATCAAATGATCTGACCTCACCACCTGTATCATTTGTTGTACCCTTTATCGTCGACTAAGTCAAGCGAGTTTCAATGATAAATTCAGTTTCTCTATCGAGTAAAAGAAGCCCATTGGGTCCATCTTGCTCTAGAAAATTACTGAGCATAAATCTCTCTTCTAGGCTTTTTATGAAAAAAACGGACCATAGGATCGGTGGTCTTCCTTTTGAGCGTTTGACATTCCGAGGAATCCAGTCGGTAACAGCTCTCGTCCATCGGTTCTTGTTGAAGCACACTACGTGCGTGGCTCACCCTATTTACGATAGTTTATCGCGTAAAGCGCATCTTCGATTTCCCATTGTTGACGAAGGTCAGAACTTCGGCTTCTATCTCTCAGTTGCGACTTATGCGACACTCTTTGTATGGATCGACTGTGCATTTAATAACACCAAATGATCTGTCCTACTTGCGCAGCGACCACATTTCTGATGCATGCATTAGACCAGGTATAACCGCTCAGTTGAAAAGGCGAACGCCATTTATCAAGTTGCCTTAGCGACCAAGATAGACGTACCCAAAGCATTCGGAGATGTCCGTTTCGTTGAGCATGAACGGGGCATTTGGAACCCCTCCGTTCCTCACAAACATAGTTTTCGTTGGATTTAGTCAGAGGCCAGTCTCTCCACAGACGTTGTCGAAGTTGGTCAACATTCCTTTCACCTGACTGATGTTTGGTGCTATAAAGACGATATCATATACAGAGCGAAGATGGTTCAATTGTTGACCGTCAATTTTCACTCCCAACGTCCCATTATAATGTTCGTATGACGTTTTGGAGAGTGGGAAAGAATAATTTTGGCGAAATTGTCAACCATTGTCGAACCCTTCTTCTCACGTCGATAGTAATATTGTTATAGAGTGGCGATATTTTGGCTGTGAAATCTTTGTATGGCTTACCAAGAAATCTTTTGTACTGAACAGTGATAACCAGGCTGCGCAAAGCCTCTATGATTGCTTCTTTCCACTAAATCAAAGGCTTTGTTCAGTCGATGAAAGTGAGACAAAGGATCTTTCGTGCTCTCTTGAAATCCAAGTGATCTTGTGGTCGCATGAGTGAGTGGCCTTTTCGAAGCCATGCTTATTCAAATGGCTGTCCTTGGCCACTATTTTTTCGACCCTGTTTTGGATGACTCGACTGATGAGTTTATAGACGACGAACATCAGAGATTAGGTGATAATTGCCTGTGTCAAGGAGATCTCACTTTTGAACGATATCATTATCTCCTGATTTTCCTTGATTGCGATCCTTGCATTCTGACAGGTGAGAAGTGATATCCAAGCCAGTGCGTCGATAAAAACTAATGGTAGCTTCTTTATGTGTTCTGGTTTTATCCTGTCTGGATTAGGTGTCGTTCTATTTTCCACCAACAAGATAGCGTGTCGGATTTTCATTACATGTGACGATGACAGGACATGGCTAGTAAAGAAGGCAGAGTAGTAATCGCAGATAATTCTCTCCATTGCTCTACTGGAAACTGTAACTGCTCAGTCAAAACATCGAAATGCAATCATTTTCGCCTTGCAATTGGCAAAGCTTCGGTGGGCTTTGCGAATGCTCTTCCCTAGTTCTGCAGTTTCGGCCATAAATACCGCTCTTCTCTCTCTAAAATCTTCTTTCATCGCTTCTCTACAGCGTTTTAAAAGTTCGGATATGAGGTTTCGGTTGGCTGTAGCTTATGCGGTTTAATGCTGGCGTATCAGCTTGAATATTTGTGGAGACAGGCGTCGCTTACTCATCTTAGGACTCTCGGCTTTCACAGCGCCAATGGGAAGATGTTGGATGAGCCGGTCGCATTCTTCGTCAATGTTGTTGACGACGGCATCTTTTAAAAAACTGACTAATAACTTGAAGACGTCCCAGATCGTCATAATTCAGCGATTTCGTTGTTCCGATTTAACATTTTCTCTCCAATATATGAAAAATGAAACGTTGCGCGAATGGGGCAATGGTCTCATACTGTGTAGAATTTGAGAAATACAACGACATCGGTCAGATAAAACCTTTAATTTACTAAGATGTGATCTATTTCGTCATGGTACTCTCCATTGCGAGACTCGCACGTCCATGCTCAGATAAAGAAATTTTGAAATTGTGAGTTACCATGAATGGTTTTAATCGTCATGGTCACAGTCACGATGTTCGTAGTCACAATCGCTTCACGAATACACTCAAGTAGCCTCTCACCTCGTTTGTTCCGCTGTAGTTCGTGGGCACCAATGTGACTTTCTTCAGACGTTCTTCTAAGTCCATTTCGGCGATAAAATCTCCAATGATAGCCTTGAAGAAGTTTTCGAAGTCCATGTAAAACGCTTCGTTTTCGTTATAGCTTGATGTTAGCGCGTAAGCCGGAGATAGTAAAAGCTGACATAAATCCGCATCGTTTCTACCGCAATCGTTCTTTGAAGTTGTTAGTTGGTAAAATGAATCAATATCCATGGTCACAATCGTTTTCACAAGTACGCCAACACCGCCGACACCTCTGCACTGACATGTTCCAAGAAACAGTACTTCTTCAGTATCATAAACAGCGTGTAATGCGTGGAGTATTTTCGTCTTAGCCAGGCCAGTGACGTCATATCTAGTCCTTGCTTGCATTAATAGATCTGCAACAGAGTATTCATATGCATGTGTGCGTGCGTTATAGGCATAGGCTGTCACTTTAGTCCGTTTCGATTTTAGCAATCTGGTTTAGCTTTGAGAATTTAGCAGGTTTTCTGAACTTGTCCTATTCAACGCTGTCGTGCAGGAGCTCTTTTGAGATCACGGAAATGAGGCCCAATTTTACCACTGTTTTTAGCGTTGTGCATTCAACGAATAGCTTGCTGAGCTCTGCATGTGGGAGCTGGGTACTCACGCGTAGCCTATCAGTCTCTCGTGCAAAAACAGGATGAGCTTATTTGTTTGAGGCGACTTCTACTTCTAACCGCCTCCCATGTACTTCTCGATCGTGAATTGCAGGCTTTCGGCCAATTTGACTTTTAGAATAGAGGTCTGTCATATTGGTGCTGCAGAAACGGGGAGACATCAGCTGTATCTATCTGTACTCTTTCTCAATCGCTGATTGCAGACTTTTAGCCAATTTGACTCGTAGCATAGATCTTTCATATCGATGCTGCAGAAACAGGGAGTTCATCTCCTGTATCCATCTGTGTCTCTTGAAGCACGCGGACGCATTTGTTTCGTTTGATTCCTCTATCCCTCACCTGGAGACGTGTCACATGTCTCCGTCAATAAAGGGGCTGATCCTTCAAAGAGGCAGATTCGTAAGATCCACCATTATTTTTATCACAATGTGAGGATCCCAGAACTTCTTGCATCCGATTCGTTTCCACTCATCCATTGTCCGCAAACGTCGTCACACTTCTCTTTTGTGCTGTTCGGCTGCTGCTTGAGAATTTCTTCTTCATCTTCATGGATGTCACTTGATGGCTGTCTAGTCGATTCTTCTTGGAATTTTAAGATAGTAATGTCAGAGTGTTGAAGGCATCTACTGATCGATCCATAGTGAACGAATCTCAATCAAGTCTGAGAGCAGATTTCTGACCCTCTGAGGAAATGAGGATTGATGCGCAAGAAGTGGAGTCATAGCAACGACTGAGTGGGTTGGGCAGTGCGAGGACTGTGCTGTACTGCAATCGCTGCATGATCTGCTCTCGTAGTAATGATTAATGCATAGGAAAACAGTAAGTATATTGATTCATTCAGAGAAATTCCTCGCGCCTATCACGGAGCTGTACTATGTGGTGAAAAAATCATTATACTCGGAGGTTTCAATGGAAGAGAATATTTTCAACATGCAAAGCTGTTCGATCTCAACAAAAAGGTACTCTAGAATAGTTGAGATGTGTCCGCCCTATATGGATTTAAATACTAGAGGAGTCGACCGTTACTTATCTCCAAGTTTCTGTTCCTTCTTGTAACTGAAATTTCCATTTTTAGTCGTGGGTTGCCATTACAAATATGCATGATAGACGATGTTATGTTGCTGCCACTGCATTCCAAGAACCATTTGGAATGAATCATGTAGTCGCTTTAGGAGGGTAAGCCAGCACTGTCTATTCCCGCAACATCCTATATTCTGAAAATAAATTATTTGATGAATGGAAAGTCATACTATCTTAGACTATGGAGATTAATTTTGAAATATGAATCAGTTAAATGTCGAGCCATTATTTGAGATACGTTAAGCATTTGGCTGCGTTAAACGCACGTAGCTTGCTCCTATAGTCAGCGTTTGTATTCTGTCATACAAGTCCAGCTTCAAATTGCCGAGTGCGGCCGGATGGAGTAAAGGCAGCCTGGGGCTTAAGATCGAATCTACGACCACGTGTATGTTAGAGAGCACCACTAATCACCGCATCACACTTCCAAACATAATTCATAACATTCAATCAAACACAAATCAAATAGTGGGTAAGAGTGGCTTCAACGAAAGGTCCATAGCTTTCCTCTCAAACAATATCGGAGAGCAGTCCAAGTTTGCCTTTATAGATCAGTTTTTTAGTTGAGATTAAGTTGATGTTATGCTTTGATATCAGACTTCAAATTTTTGAATGATTTAGCATGGGAATGTTATAATTACAACAAGACTCAGATTTGCACTATAAAGTCAACGAAACTAAAGAAGTCAAATTGTGTTTATCAATTCACTGTACTTTCGACTTCAGCTACAATGGCCACCGACGACTCAATTCCGCGGAAATGTTAAATATCGAAAAGAATCATTGGTACCATCTGCCTTTTATGTCAAAGCAAAGGTGTATACTGACGTATTTCCTCAAACTTGCTGTTGTACCATCCCTAAAAAGCTTCACATTACTACAGGTCTGACGCTGGCGCAGTGGTGCTGGCCGGCCGCCCCACAATCATCGGTGGATTTGATGGCCGATCTATCCATAATGACATAGAAATGCTCGATTTCGAATCGCAGTCATGGTTGGCGTTTTATTCATATGTATTTAACTATCAAAACCATCTAAAAACTGCTACACTATCCTGACATCGCTACTGTATTGCATCGTCAGCCAAAGTACTACGATAGGTGTGAAACTGAAATTTCTTCAGTGAGTACTTGAACAATAAGTTTCTTATACTCTATACGAATTGACGTAAGATTTTAAGAGTTTTGAGTTGTCTGATATCAGGCCGAGTGTATCACAAGATACGCCATGATAATTCGATAATCAAATTTATATAGTAGTGCCTTTCCTTGTCACAATGGTAGCAATCATTTCTAAACTTCCTTCAGCGTGCACAGTGAGTTAGTCATTTCTGAAAAGATTTCCTACAATTACTTCAACTCGAAAATTCTTTCTTCTCAGTACTCTTTGATCTGATTTTCGTCTTGTTTTCATAGTTCTGCGTTGAATAGTGGATCCATGTACGGTCTTCAATGTGAGCAGCAGTATATTTTTAGCATACTAAACAGTAAGCAAGAGGCTCTGAGGCCTACCCTTGAATTTCCAATCAAAATTGCGCCCCTTGAAAATCATCTTCTCCTTGATAAGTTATGAAGCGTCATGGCTTCCTAGGTGAATAAATGATGTAAGCATTCTCTGCTTAACTATTCACCTAACATATCTGCTAGGGTGACAAAAGTGCCGCAATTAGAGAAACCGTGCAGCAGTATGTGATTGATCATCAGTTGACTGTGCGAGTCAAACAAGCCTAAAGACCCGACGGCGCAGAAAGCCCCCTACCCTAACCTCAAAGGTGGGCGACTTTTACTGATGATGACATAGAAAGGGCTCTATTTGAAGTCAACTCAAACAGCGTTCTTTAGGCGAAAAGACAGTACCCTCAGATATATGCCAACCAACATGAGAGTTCGGAGACCTTTATGCACAGTGGATGTGAGATAACGAAGCAAACTAAGAAACTAAGTGCAGTTAATAAAGCTAGGTAGTATGAACAAACACTAAAGACGGAAATTTTCAAGAAGTAGTCGGATCCCAGGTCCGACTATCTATTAACCTCGGCATAGTTTGAATAATTCAGTATCTTCTTCTGTTTAGCCGCTCCGAGGTGTCAGTAGTATGTTTATTGAATATCAGCGAAGCATATAACAATACAGTTAATAATGCAGCACGAATATTACAACAGTCGTGGTGGCTAACGTTTCGGCAAGGTTCGCCACCTTCAGAGCCTGGAAAGGTCAAATTGATTCGCGAATTATTAAATCAAAGGCCTTCATAACCGAAGGCCCAAAAATGAACCGCAAAGAGGAATGCCTCGTAATAACGCGTGACCTAGCACCATATCTCAGGCTAATATTCAGGACCTGAGCCAGGCACAGTCTTACATTATCATAGACTCCAAGTGGCAGGTCTTCAATGATTAATTGAACGACCTAAAACATCTAAGCGGTGAGTGTTTTTCAAATGAAGTTTCTCTATGCGACCCAAAAATATATCTCTTACATTTTCTGCTGGGGTTATGAAGGCCTTTGATTTAATAATTCGCGAATCAATTTGACCTTTCCAGGCTCTGAAGATGGCGAACCTTGCCGAAACGTTAGCCACCACGACTGTTGTAATATTCGTGCTGCATTATTAACTGTATTGTTATATGCTTCGCTGATGTTCAATAAACATACTACTAACACCTCGGAGCGGCTAAACAGAAGAAGATACTGAAGTAGTCGGACCCTTATACGAAGGTTTGAAGAGCTTTTCTAGATGGGTGAATGTGGAAAGACGAGTCGATTGCAAGAAGTGCTGTGTACAATTTTTGAATTTGCGACACACAAATAACAATGATAATAGATTACTTTCTGATTGTATCAGAGACCACACGTTGTTCCTAACATTTTTTCTGTAAAGATGGGCCTACAGTTAATTCTCTATTTTTAGCAAACACTACAGTTATTTTAGTTGGAACTAATGATACGAACCTCTAGCAATCGCAGAATGAAGTGAAATTCAATGCACATAGCCTTCCCATGAAATCAATCCGTAGCTCATACGCTCTGTTAATCCAGAATAACAAAAATGGACATAACAGTACTTACAGCTCGATAAAACTCCCAACCTATTAAGAAATTAGGAATAGATCTGCTGCCTTCAACGGCGATCTATTTACACTATATCCAATATACTATTTCACGTCTATGAATGTCTTTTACAATAGGATGAGTGGTTCGTCGTCAATGCGATCAGTACGGACCGGGGTGTCAGCAGTGACATATGACTCGAATACCGTCATCGTGGTCGGAGGGTTCAACGGCGTTCGGCGGCTCAAAAGCACAGAATTCTATGATCAACGCATCGGACAATGGTATCCACTACCCGAGATGGAAATCACCAGGTATTAAGTTGACTAAAACAAATGTGTGCAAAGATAGACAAATGTTCTCTATCTTGCTGTATCGCTCTATCGCTTTCAGGTCAAACTTTGGAATAGAATTAATGAACGGGAGCATTTATATCGCTGGTGGATTTGATGGGACGCGAACTACAAGCACCGTGGAGCGGTTCGACATGAGAATCCTTAAGTGGGAGGTGAGGAATATGTTACCGTAACATACAAGTCGTAAAATGAATTAAGTTGCACGTCAGGTTTGACTTTCAACAGATTTGTCATAGTGAAATAAACGAATGTTTGAAATTTTCTCCTTCAAGCATGCGAATTTAATTTTTGTCGAAAAACTACCTCATCAACACAATTTTGAAATGTAAGAATGTTAACAATTGGAGTATTATAAAAGTAGATTTCTCTCTATGATGAATCAACTTTGTTTACATAAGATGATACTTTGGTCAACTCCTAACCAATCTCTCAAAAAGCAAAGTGTCAAATATTAGATAGGAAAGAACGTTGTGGGGCAGTCGTAAAAAAATAAAAATTTGTGCATGAATCCCAAACAAAAACAATAATTACTACTCTTCAAAATAAAGGCCTTGTTTTCTACGACTTCCAGACATCGTTCCGCCAAGTTTCGGATCTGGTCGAAGCACCACTCTTTTGACTTTGAATAAAAAAACTCCTGACATGCTTCTTCAACTTTATCAAACGATTCAAATCGGCGACCCTTCCAAAAAGTGTGCATTGATGGGAAAAGGCCAAAGTTGGATGGAGCGCAATCTGGACTGTGGGCAGGATGCGGCAGAACCTCGACTCTGTCCAATTCATCAAACTTATCCTTGGCTTCTGCGGTGGTCTGGCATTGTCTTGCTGCATCAAAACACCCTTTCGGTTGACCAAAGCCGAGACTTCTCCTTGAGCTTGTCGTAGACTCGGTCTAACTGCTGGCAATAGAGCTCGTCGTTGGTGCATTTGTCGCTTGGAACCAACTTAACATGCACGACTCCTTCAAAATTCTAGCGAACAGAGATCATGGCCTTCTTTACGACAGTTAATCTTCCAAAGCAGCAATGAAATCTTTGTGTTCAGCTTTGTTGGACGTCCTGAACAAGGCTTGTCTTCGAGGTTAAGATCCTCGGCATTAAAGCCTTGAAGCAGCGTCAACAGCAGATTTGCTTATTGTGCCTTCCTCTTCAACTTCGTTGATTTGATTTCATCAACTGCAGCTCGCTCTGAAAGACCCTTCCTCCAAAGATGAAGCAATAAAACATGAACTTCGATCGTATCGCTGGACATAGGGGAAGCTTGTAACAAAGTGAATATAAAGACGAACAATATCTATGTTCAATGAGAAAATCACACATAAGAAACTGTAATAATCCGATGATATGCACGAGAGTTATATCATGCTTGTTAAAATACCTCAGAACTTCCTTTCCAAGCGTAGTATTTCACGCCTTTGGTTTCTTACATAGTTATCACATTGTGATTATGTCATCACTAATATAACAACTGTGGATTCACCGTATGCGAAGCCAATTTGCGTATTATAGCTACATGAGTAAGCCCTTGAACGATAATGCTTGATAGCCTGTATAGAAAAAACGAGAGTCTCGAAAGTAGGCTAGCACCCTTACGGAGATGTGACACTAAGGTGTGTCAAAAATTTTCTAAGTGGCTTACTTTGATGCACAAAAGAAAGCTCTCTCTTAGTTACTCCCGCTCGATGCTTAATTATCGAAAGTGTCCCTAGCTCCAGATATGATCATTTGGTAGCGAGGTTTGTCGCAAATGATCAATTACGAAGTCACTGAAGAGACAGCTTTTCATTTCATACACTATTAATTGATCACAAAACGCTCAAGAAAGAACCTCTGTGCACAATCAATAAAAAGCGAAGAAGTTCGAGACTCACAGATGTTAAATTTCTTTCTGAGTGCTAAAAAATTCTCTATTCCTTTCAAGTATTCCTATATTTTTTAAATTTTTATTAATAAATTCTCAAAAAATTTATATTTTTATGGAAGAATATTCATTACTATGAATTAGTTTGACATTCTTTTTCATTATTATATCGATTATTATGCGATTATATGATTGTTATATAACCACACATATATGTGATTGCATATACAATGTAGTAGACATGAGATGCTCTGCGAAGTGAATCGAAATTTTCACCTACGGATCAATAACAAAATTTTTGCGCACTCAAAAATGGAGGTATCTAGCGGCGTCTACATTTTAGCGTGGTATATTTTGGTGCAGATAAGTTTTTCCTCGACTTTGTGATCAATCGATAGCTTACGACATGTAGATGTAAAACGCCAACTAATCCAGGTACAGCTGTCCTCTCCAGATTTCCCAGTTATTTGCAGACAAGCCTCATTACTAACAAGAACAAAATAAACTGTGAGAGCACCTTTACGAGTCAAACAACTGATTATTGGAACGGCCAAGTCCAGAAGAGCCCTTGGGTTTTATCCCTAAGGGTTTACTTTGGCATAAGAGAAATTTGTGATGCCGAACTGTAACGTCAACTTGCTGCAAAATTTGAGTAGCTGTAGGTGAGTTAACGAGATAGGCTCCAAACAAGAATATAGAAATTCGAGCTAGTCGTTCATGCGAAGTGTAGTACGATAGAAGGCACATAGAACTACTGCAGTTGTCTAACATAACCACGTTGATCCTTATGTCTTATCCTGCTTTCAAAAGATGTACTTCGAACTTGAGTAGGCAACTCCGTACATATTTGCAAACCACGAATGAATGTTAATATCATAGATGCGCTACACAAATATACTAAAGTTAGTTTAGTGAAAGTACAACTGTGATTTGTCTAGAAAGCTGATCATACTTCTCTATGTGATGTAGTAATTTTTTTTGAAGGCAAGCCCAATGTTAGTTCATGTATGCGTTACCTCTCTTACACTAGGTCATGTGATCTGGCTGCATCGTGTATGCTGAACTCATATAGATCTGATGATTAGTTCACAGCTGTGGAGGTTCTGGAACCTCTAAAGAAACTTGTTTTGAAAAGTAGCCCAATTTGACACAAATTAAGCCTGACTTTGGGCTTCTTGCGTGCATATGGAACGAGCCTTACAATTTTGTCCACCCACCGTACCGATTGTGTTTGATTTCACTAATAGCTTTTTGACGCATGCGATCCAGCGAAGCCAAACAGAAACGAATGCCATCTTTTCAAAGTACCTAACGAGTGCTGTTCTACATACCGAACTAAGACGATAATAGGTCTTCTCATAAGTTTTGGCACTAGAGCACTAAACACGAAACTTGACCAGAAGTAATTAAAATTGCTTAACAACACTATTCAAATTTTCTGAGCTTTCTACTGGTACCAAATTTTCCGTACTTGCCGCATCCTGGCCGTACAACGGAGCCTTCATCGCAGTTTCCTGCTTTATGAGTAAGAATTGGGACGCGATATACAGACTGTCTCGAGAACATTAACCGTGCAAAGGCTCAAGAATTTGTGCCTAGGCAAACAGCGTTTCGGTCCTTTGCTGAATTTCGCGCCGGCAACGCCAACTTGAAGGGGAGTACCAACTGTGCAAAAGCTCAAGGATTTTTGTCTAAACGAACAGCGTCTCGATTCTTTGCTGAGTGTCGCGCTGGCAACAGCAACATGAAGGGAAACATCAACTGTGCAAAACCTTGAACATTTTTCTCCAGGCGAACAGTGTTTTGATTCTCTGCTGAGTTTCGCGTCGGCAAAACTAACTTGGACTAGCAGCGCTCCGGCCGTCTATGAGAAATTAATTAGAACGCCATCATCAAAGCAACTGAAGAGGATCTGAATCTGACTATCGAGGAGTTGGCCGACGATTTTAACTGTGGTGATGCGAAAGTCAGCAGAACATGAAGACAGCAGGCAAGAAGTGGATAAAGAGTCGACGAATTCCACACCAGCTCACTCAAGCACGGAGGCGCAAACGCAAGAACGTCCTTCTTTGAATCCAAAGAAGATGAGCGCGGTACTGATTTTTGCCTAAAAGATAACAGAAATGTGTTCAGGCCGAATTGGCGTACGAAATGAATAGTATTGTTCAGCAATTTTCTATTACTTACAGTTATTGAATTTAGTGTTTATCACTCACTTATGAGAACACCTAATATTATTGATGAGTTCATAAATGTAGATGTCACTATTACATAACTCTAACACTGGCGAAAATACAATCTATAATGAAGTCACTGAACTTCTTTATTCTTGATGTGGTCGCTTCACAACCATTGATTTGTGTGAGCAGAATGAAAGCCTTCAGTAATGGTCCAACAAGTCAGAACAGCATAATGCAAATATAGTTATACTACTGATGACATAGATATATTACAGACATTGCCGTCGATGAGTATTCCGAAGTCCGCGTTGCGATTGATACGTATCGTTGATCACGACGCTATCCGGAGTTTCATCAACTTTCAATCACAACCCGTCGACTTCAAACTCGATATTCCCTGAGTTCTTCAGTGGGTTATACAGTGCGCCGGTTTAGGTAGAAATTAGTCACTAACAATTTATTCATATCAGCTGAAGGGACACTATGACATTTGATAGCTCCAAGCAAATAGTGTGTCATATATATTTAGGTAACTTACATCTCATTAATCTTGTTGTATCAACATTGATAAAACGATTTAGTTCTAAGGAAATTTAATTAAAACTGTCCGATCACCATAATTACTTCATAGTCTCTTGAGATGTAATGTATGTCCTCTACTCTTCTAATTTCCACTCATATATTATCCTTTCTTATAAAAATAAAATACATATGATTTATATGATCTAAAAGTGATAGCATTATGGAAAAATGATTGAGGGTAATGATGATTGTATTGATTGATAATGATATCGATAGTAATATTTATTAATACCGATAATATTGATAGTATTGACTATTAATAATCACCTAAGAACCTAAGAAGATTGAGTGGTACACAAAAAGTCGACTTTAGGCGGTACTTGAGCTCGCGTTTCATCCTTACCGGTAGCGCCTGCTACCGCTACACCACCACCGCCTCGCGACCACTCTTTCTTCGATATGAGCTGTCGATTAATAATGATAAGCTATTAATTAGTAATGATAATAATGATAATATTAATTTATATTGACGATAACGATGATATTTGTTGATAATTATAATTAGTACCTCGATTATCTCATGCTAGTTCAAATGAATGTATTAATATCTAGAAGCTTGTCAAGCTGCGAGATGTCTGTAAGATATATACGCTACGAGTATAACTTATATGGTTTTATAAATAAATTGTAGTACAAAAACACGACCTTTGTACTGAACTAGCGACCAATATATAATTGGGCATTCCTTCAATCATTAACCCTTTGAGGACCAGCGTTGATAGGCCGTCACTTGCGCGGAAATCGCAGGCGGCAGTGTGTGTGTGTCTGCGTATGAATGTCTGGCTATCTATGCCTGTTTTCCCACGAGACGCAACGCCACCATTACAGCTGATGAGATTTGATATCGCGCGGCACGGTACGAAACGTTCCGTTTGGTCCTTAAAGGGTTAAATGGGACGTATGATGCACCCTTATTGATAAATGTTGAAACATAACTTACATACATATTAAATAGATTATTCAGTAACAATTGTTTTCATCATAATATACAACATCACCATATAGCTATTTATTTTCTTCATATTTGTATCCTATTGTTATATAAATATTATTGAGATCTCATAAGATATTCTATGTCACCGGCAGCACGTGGAACATCACCCGATAATACTTCTATTCCTTCCTTCGTGTAAACTACGTCGTCCTCAATTCGCAGTCCTATACCGTGAAATTCCTTTGGAAACTGTGAATTCACAGGAATGTATAGACCTGTAAAGACAATAAAGCATTTGAAGAGATAATTAGAAAGTCTACAACACAAATGATAGCATGTCCTGAAGGGAAACCTCCAGGAAACTCGCATACGATTCAGACTGATACGCGCTTTCAAAGACTAAATATCAAAAATCACATATTTGGTTGACCTGGTTCGATAGTAAACACTGTTCCAGGTGGGATAGCGATATCACGAGAAATTGTTACACAGTCATGAACGTCCATACCGAGATAGTGACTTACGTGGTGTGGACATAATGAGTCAGCAATCTAAACTGAAGCCCGTGAATCGGAGAACCGAGAATTCAGTAAATAAATTTGAGATCAATACGTACACTGAGGAGCTCGGTCCCGGCTGTTTCTCGTGGTACAAGACCAATCTCGAGAATAACGCTGGCTATGAGTTCGATCATTCGGCTATATAGATCGCTTAGACGAATCTAAAGTTAGTCTCACATTTACATAGAGAAGATCACGCTCGATAGGGATACAACATTAAAAGAGTCTAAAATATGGACTACCCTTTTCCGAGTCAGTCGCGTAGGCAAGCAATTGTTCGTGCACATGCAGAAGAGCGTCATACAATGTACGCTGAACAGAGCTAAAGCTTCCCGAAATCGGATAACACCTGGTGATGTCGGAGACATAACCATTGAAATCGCACCCAGCATCCATCAATACGCAATCGCTAAAGCATTCCAATCTTTTCTTATGATGAAAAGACAGCACAATTTCTCTTTATCTGCTGTATAAAAGATATAAAAAGTGATAAAGTCACGTTTTTTCAATTGGTTGATTAGCCTCCAGATAGTGTATGGTGTTGGCTCGCTCACCAGCAGCGACAACAGGCGGATAAGCGAGCATTTGAACACCTCGCCTGTAAAACGATCAAGACAACTAACAGCCACAAGAAAACAGTCTCTATCAAAGAGAGTATCTATAAGAGATCAACAATGGCTAGAAAAAGAAGATGTGTAATCTGAAGGTATACTGCGAAAACAGTACCTCCGCGCTTCAAACTCGAGTAATCCCACGATAGCCGACTCATTCTCAAACCCTCGACATCCTGCAATTGTCGACACCACCACCTTAATCATAATATAAGAGCGGTGAAGGATAATGCTCGGCATTAATTAGACCTTGAGATGTGCCACGCACTCGTTTTCATCAAGCTTCGTTAGAGGTGGTTAAATGCATATCTGGCCTTTCCAATGACTCACGATGGCATACCGTTGAATCAAGTCAGTGCTGCTATCCTATCAGACGAGCCTAGCATCAATTCGTCGACCTCGGAGAGGTGAAAGACTTGATGAACCTCAAGCACTAGACCGAATACTAGACCGGCGCGCCGTAGGGCATCTCTAACCACTGCGCTACGCGCCCGATGATAATATAAGCACTCAAAAATCAGGTTGGTAGGGTACATTACCTTCGATCCCAATGTACACACATCCCGCATCGATTCAATTTCCATTGCAGACTTCGATAATCGAAGCTGGTCAATCTGAATGACATTCAGTGTCTACGAGACTAGAAGTAAGCAAAGGAGAATTTAAAGGACGAATGCAGACCATACATGATTCTTTATGCCGTAAAAATCAGCAAAATGAGTGCGTATAGTGGTCAGTTCGGTGTTGGCCCACTCACTTGATTCTACGAACAAAGACGAATTCGACGAAGCCATCTTGGCTACCACCTATTTTATGCAATCTATACTAAAATTTACAAGAAAAAAAAAAAGCCACCAGCCAATGATACGATGTCTCGCCTCGTGAATCCTCTTAGTAGGGAGCAGTTCATCGAATCCGGCAGTCGCTTCAAGAACAGACTCATTAGGTAGTGCTCCTTCCCATAATTCTTGACGAGCAGTTCTCTTATCCATGAACAAAATCGAATGAATATTAGCTTTGTTTGCTGGAGCATGTATAAGATAGTAACAATGCGGTACAGTAACACCTGTTATGTATCTAAAAAAATATAGGAGATTCCGCTGACCACAAATTAGGCCTTATCTCAAAAATTTCTACTGTTACCTGAAATGGCTACACTGTCTATAGGTACCTGGTACATCTGGGGCAATAAACGACTGTCGAGCTCCTTTCAGTACAATGACTAAATCGCGCTCTGTAATAGGATTTGTTACTTTTTTCGTCACTATCCCTATCTAAATTCATTAAATGGCTCTTGTCCGTTATAAGGCGACAAATGAATGTTCGACCGCATTCGCTGGACAAGAATTTTTCATAGGAGTGTAAGTAATCACTCGAAAGCTTGAATCCCTGGCTAGCGATGTACATGGCCGGTTTTTTGAGATGACCCTTCTACAACACTGTAAAATCCACAATAAAATTATGTTCCACATCGGCTGCGCAATTCAACTGTTACTTAGCTGGAAGCACGAGAAGCAAGAAGCACATGAACGTGTAGAGAATTTATTGTAGTGGCAGAGTTGCACGTTGAATCTGGAGTTTTTCTTTCAAAGCGGAGAAGTAAATCCTAATTAAACAACAAATATCGCACTTCTCCGAAGCGGCAATCGACTGATCGTTGCCGGCTGCCATATCGTATCTGTGGCCACCCGACCGTGAATTAGCCTGTAAACAAGCAAGCTGAGTGTGTGAAATTCAATCTTATATTCCCTAATACACTGCAGGGAAACTCCCTTTCCAAAAAATAAGCACAGCGTCGGCATCCTTGGATCCTATGCTGTCGAATGATTAGGAATAGTCTCAAGAAAGAGCTCTATCTTGCGAGGAAAATGCGTGTGTGGAACATATGGGTTCTCCTTCTGTAACAACATAAAAAAAGCTTTTCCGAAAACGGGCTAAGTCGGGCTGTAGTCAGAAACTTAAGCATTTGAATGAATACTAGCACTCCTATGAAAAGTTCCAGTCCAGCGAATAAGATCGTTTCTTCATTTCTTTCCTTATGATGGACAAGTACCCATTAAGTGATTTTTGAGTGCTTATATTATCTTATTTTTTATATTTTGACAACTTATTGAAATAATACCTGTTTGACCAGCCGCTTTTCTTGCACATTCGACAAGCCGTTGACGTCTGACAGCATATTCTTCCGAAGAAATCCTACCGGCGAGTCGACAGATGGGCGATGCCAATGAAAGGCCTCGTCCTAGCATTTTCAATACTGGGAAGTTGCTATGGATTGTTACCTGAAGTATTTTTCTCATTACCCTAACAATACCCTACTAGAAAAAAGCTACTCATAGTAAAAACTGTCAATGGCTACAAATGTCAGCTTAAGTTGGATAAACAAGAGAGAACAAAAATGAACTACAGGATCTTCTGTATCTATTTCCAATTGAGATACTGAAGAATCGGCGAATTTACAATTGGACTACAGCTGGTGGATCTCTCCAAACATATGTAGATCTCAGACCTTCGACTTTACACGCAGACGTCTCAGATGATAGCGGAATCCACGGAAATCGAAATAAGAAGCAGTCAAGACTGATAAGTAGCGGAATGGCGCCATGATAGAGATTCCGCTCATCATGAACAAAAGGTTACACCGACTTCACATGAAGCCACCCAAAAATCCCATTCGTATGTCGTCGACAAGGTGGCAGCCAACATCTATGGTGAAAGCTGCCTCGGATTCACAAGGCTAGGACTTGCCTGTGATGAAGAGATGGGAACGCCGCAGGTCGACAATCCTTGAGTTCTAGGGTAAATGTACTCTTCCAACTGTCAACGAGACTCTTGAAGATGGGAATTTCCCAAGTGGGCTACCGCACACACAGGTAAATCCGAAAAGCTTCGCATACGATGGAGGCGGTGGAATAAATTGATTGGAAGTGCAGGAATGCGTAATATGTCAGGTCATACAATCATAATCGATATATTCTGTTCAGCCAGGATAGACAAGCACGTCACGCTAGGACATAATTCTAGGCCCCTGTAGCTCATAAATTCTGCTTTGGGGAACATTACGTAGCCTAATCTGTTGTATAGCAGGCACAATGCTGCCTGCTGCCGTGCAGACATCCAACTTTCCTTCAATAGCGAAAAAATGCTTCATTATTTTTTTTATTTCAGTGGAATTTGCTGTACATGCATCTATAGAAGAACTACACAACAACAAAAACATAGGGCGAAATCGCCGTCATAAAATAGAATACAGTAATGGCAGTGATATCAAGCTTTATCTGCAATTAAACAATAAATTTCAGAAAGACAAAATTATTAATAGTCTCCAAAAACCAAATTCTTTATTGTGACTCAAAGAAATCAGTGCCCAAAAATCACACATGAATCAGTGTCGTCTAATGGAAGTTTACAAAGTCAGATGGCTGCATACCATAGAGTTCCTGTCTATGTTAGAAAGATGTTACTGGAATAACACAGTATGAGATCCACTGGAAGAGATTGGCATTATATTTCCAAATCCAGTTCCCTACTCAAACTCAGATAATTAAACCAGGTTTGACCAGTTTGGTTTAATTACCCAAGTTTTGAGTCGGTTGACTACTGTTATCTCATGTGAACTTTGTATGAACTCCCTTCAATAACGAAAGAGAACATCAAGTAATTGAAAAACTAAGAAATTCTAAATGATAAGTTCACTTTTAGAATCAATGTGAGACCACGACAGCAATAGATCAGGGAATCTATAGAGCGAATTTTCAAGAAAGAACGAGGATTTATTCAAAAAAATTAGGTGTTATAGAAAAATCAGAGTACTTATAGTTGAACAATATCACAGATACAACAAAGATGTTCATGTTTCGGACACAGTAAAGCTTGAGAGGGAGCTGAAAAGTACGAAAAACCTAAGGAACGCTTTCTCAATCCATGAAAACACAACCAACAAATACACCCTAACCACTCTCGACTGTTCGCTTCCCTCTTTCAATCTTCATATTTATAACACAGTTTCGCTGCCCTAATATGGAAATATTGGGGTCTAGAAGTGATATATCTAGCATAGTTGGATTCCTCCTCACGTATTGGCAACCTGGCTAGCATGCTTAAGCTGTGCCCCAAAGAACTGATCGTACTTCTCAGCGAAGCGGTACGTATCCTTTCGATGTCCCACCTGCTTATGAGTAGTCAAAACAGGACCATTTTCTATCCAACTGATGTCTGACTATGGCAAAAAAAAAAAACTAGAAGGAATAGTCTACAACGACTCACTCAAAATGGCAGCATCTCTTAGGAAATCTTTTATTCACTAGTAGATCGACTAAGACATTCAATCGGCTCATTCAATTATTGGGAACAAAGCGCTGGATAGTGGTGCTTTAGGTGCTTAATTAGACTTCTTCAACTGAATAAACTAAACTACAAATTTCCAAGAAATCTCGAGCACATAAAAATGATGTGTAATGGTGACATGGCTACTATCGTGAACAACGTTTACCTCACTACTTCATATCGAGTAATACTTGAAATAACGGACGCAATTGCTCTCTCTCCCCAAATTCGCTATTATTCCGAATGTTTCAGTCAAAACAACCCCATGACTGACAAAACCAAAGGACATTTGACCATCTGCTGATATTCGCCGCATTATTAATAAGCGACAATCGACGAATGATGGACCCGGTTTGGGTGAGACGCGGGTTAAGCTTTCGCCCTTGGGCAAATGTTTTGTACGGCACTCCGCATACTCGGATATGAAATTATGAACAGATAAAGGATGAAACTCTCCATAATCCTTGATTGATGGATGCGCCATATATTCGACTTTATCAAGCATTGCTGAAGGTGAATAAATGCATATCTGGCCTTCTCGTGGTGGCCTGTCGAAGTATCAAATCAGTCCTCCTATCCTATTAGCAAGTCTGATATCAATTCAGAGACCACGGAGGGATGGAAAGCTTGGTGAGTTCAGATTCACGACCGAACCATCAATGGGTCAACCAAAGCGTGTCATGCAGAACACCTTTAACCACTGCGGCACACGCGCCCATATAGATTTCTAACAAAAAAAAGTATTTATGGCAAAAATAAACAAATAAATCAAGATACAATAAAAAACATGTAATAAAAATGGACCAATAAATTAGTAAATCATAATAATAATAATAATAATAAGATAAATAAACAAAAAATAATCTCGGCTGACGCACCACCGTCGGTAGTGCAACGCTTTAGCACGCGCTCTCGAAAAAGAGTACGATATGGGTTCGAATACCGGCTGAAGAAAATGTTTTTGCACAGCACTCCACATTATTGGGCAAAAATAAATTATTCCTGGGATGTCATAGATATAGATGTCCATGAACAGTCCTTTGAAAAAGCTGTGAAAACTTTATTTTGAGACATTCGTTACATCCGTACACATTTCAATTTGATAGAATCAGAACTTGCTTTGCACCTACTTTTTCATCTATGGATCAAAACATACAGTGATTAGTATAAAAAGGATAAAGCTCTCGGCGTTGATCAATCCCTGAGGGATGCGCCATGCATTCGACTTCAATTTTTAACTTCGTTTGAGGTGATTGAATGCATATCTGACCTTTACAATGATTCGCGGTGGCCTCCCGCTGAACCGAGTCAGTGCTGCTTATCCTCCCAGACAAGTCTGAGACCTGCCTGGAACCAATTTATCGACCCCGGAGGGATGGACGGCTGGTGAGCCATGAGCGCGAGATCAAACCATTGACCTCGTGTGCGACGCAGAGCACCTCTAACCACTGCGCCCATGCGCTCCTTAGTATATAACCTGATTAATCAGTAAAACTTAATCAGATAACATATTGTTTGAGCGAGGTCTATAGAAACACTCGAATGCAACAGTGAACTGTTTTTCGTTCAGCTTTAAGTACATTCTTATAACAAGAGGTACGCCTCTACGTACCTTACGTTCCAAAGTTACAACCTATGGGCTCTGAGCAAGCTTTGGAACTTTTCTGATTCCATACGAAAGCAAAATATGTCCGTGTCCCAAGCCAGATTCTGACACGGTACCCATTTGCAGTAAGAATGTGACGTCGATTTCCATGACACTGGCACTTCAGATAGAGCGATAAAGGAACCATAATGTTCATGAAAGTTTGAAGTCGTATACACAAAAACACTCAATTTTATATACTGTAAGTGGTACACTGAAGATAATCTGTGAAGTTCACGCATATACGGTGATATTATAAGCCTATAGTCTGAAGGAGATTCCTCCGTTCAACACGCAGTTTTCACCCGTGATATATCTGCAAAATGAGGTTACTAACCAGAAAAAAAGTCACAAAATCCACAATAAAAGTCAGTAGGGAACCTAATAGCACCTTGCCCGATGAGATGTGAGGAATTCGACGAGGTATGCTGCATCCGATGGTCTCCCAAGCCGTCCTAATGGTATCATTGACTCGAGCTGATTTTGAGCCTCTCCCGAATTTTTCGAATCCCAGAGACCACCAGATCCATCATCTTCTACCTGAACCACCTCAGCTGTATCAGATACAATCAGAAGCACGGCATATATCAATAAAACATAAAACCTGTTCGAAACCATGACTAACTTTTGCGAGTAGTTAAGTGTTACCGCAACTATACTGCGGAGGCCCTTGCTCTACCCTTCTCTCAGCTAGCCAAAGAATGAACAGTAAATCATGTGAGTTGGGAAGAATTAGATAGTGCTCGATTCCTATCATAGAGAAATATACTTTTCCGTTAAGTAGCGCGGGATGAAGAAACGATCCTTTTCCTTTTCGCTGGACAAGAATTATTCATAAGAGTGTCGGTAATCGTCTGTAAGCTTGAATATCTGGCTGGTGTCGTACATGGCCGTTTTTTGGAAAGTTTTTTAAAAACGCTTCAACGAAAAAAAAAACATTTGTACTTCACACGCGCATATTTCTCGCAGTAAAGAGCTCTTCCTTCAACGGGTAGTCAGTCATTCGATTAGTGTACGGCTCAACGATACTAACTCTGTGCTTAGTTTCTGGGAAGACCGTCTCTCTGGATTGAAATAAGGAAAATCAGATTGAGTCACACATGCGAGCATGTGTTTTTTGGCCAGTCTACGGGATGTGGGTAGAGATAAAAGGAGGAGGAGATGGAGGGGGGATGCTCGCGGTTTCACCACGACGATCGATCGTTGACGCTGATGCGTTACACATGTGAAGTGCGATTTTTTTTCATTCAATTAAAAAGTTTTCCCCACTAGGAAGCAACCCCAGACTAAATGTATGACTCTGATACTACAATATTTCTCCTACACGCTCATATGCTTTTCGTGCTTCCAGCGAAGTAATAGTATAATTGCGCGGCCGATGAAAAACATAACTTTATCTTGAATTTTGCAGCGTTGCAAAAGGGTCTCATTGAAAGGCAGCAATGGTCGGCACTAGTCAGAGATTTAAGCTTTCGAATGATTACTAAAACTCTCCCAAAAAGTTCTTGTCCAGCGAAAGGGATCGTTGCTTCATCCCTTGCTACCTAACGGAAAAAACTGGAAGAAGTTCTCAAATAACTTAGGTGCTTTACACTCCATTTCAACACAAGAAAACTGGAGGACAAAGTAGAAGTGAAGTAACGGCCGACAAAGCCATCAGGAAGTAGACAGTCAGGAGAGCGTGCGAATCACCTCTTAAATGAGAGACGGTCGATAGAAATTGCGAAATAGACGGAACTCTGTTAGGCTTGATTCGCAACAAATGTAGCCTAGAACCCTTATCAAAAGCTAAAATGTACCCATAACAACTCACCATTCCGAGGCAGACCGAATTCACTCGGACACCCAAACGGGCAGCGCTAATCGCCACGCACTTTGTCAGAGATAGCACACCTACTGAAGCAACTGAGAATAGGCCCATGTCAATTCCAGGAGTGTAGCCGGCACATGACGTCAGGAAAACAATGGAGGCATTCCAAAAAATACTTGATATCAAACAAAAATTGAAATGATCTGCAAGAGCTTTGTAATTAACCACTGTTCTAACAGAAGACGTATGTCACCACATCTTCAAGGATACCAAGTGATATGCATAAACGGTTCTTTTCCGTTATCCGGGAACAAATGAATATTCGACCTCGTTCGCTGGACAAGAACTTTTTACAAGAGTGATAATTATGATTCAAAGGCCTAAATCTCCGGCTAGAGCGGTACGGCCCGCTTATTCAAAACACCCTTTTATAACGCTGTTAAATTCGAAATAAAACTAATATTAGTAATTGTCTAGAGAAAGAGATCTGTCTTGCGAGAAAAACGCGTATGTACAACACAAAGGTTCTTCTTCCCCTAAAGCGTTTGAAAGGGTCTAAAGTGGAGCAGGCACCACGCTAGCCAGAGATTTGAGCTTTCGAATGATTACTAACACACTTACGAAAAATGCTTATCCAGCGAATGGGGTCGAATTTTCACTTGCTCCCAAATTACAGGAATCAATCGTAGAAATTTCGAGCTCATGCGCCCCAGTATAGGTGAAACGTAGGCTCAACTCCCGCCTGGGGTAGCAAGTTTTGCGTATCATTCAGTATCCTCGCATATGAGCTATAAGTTAGAATAATTTGGAAGAATTACGATATTCAAAATTAGTAATCGAAAATAATGATTTTCTCAGCATACTTGGAATTTTGTAAAGTAGGAAGTGCGGCTTGAGCAAGTCGAAAAGGAAGGGTAAGGCGATCATGAAATAACTGAAAAGTGAGATATTCAAACTGTGTGAGACAGAAGAACGTAGAGACATACGTGCGCAGTCTAAAGTGATATAAACAAATGACGAACAAGTGTTGTAACGAGTCACTCGCAAATACGACTTTTCTTAACATATTAAGAGCTTTCTGCACTTTTCATTCAACTTTATTTGGTCGGTCTTCATAGAGTGGTTTCTTTTCACTGTGCTGATCCCAATACTCCTACCAATTAGTTCGTTTTCCGTCTTCTTACTGAACGTCGTAGATTACTAGTTGAGCACACCTTCTTCCAATTGGAGAATAGCCTGGCTGTGGCATTCCAATGGGCGTTGTTGCTGACTGGCGCCGGAAAGGGTGGAGCTTTGCTCCACCCGGCCACTCCCCGCCCCAGTTTAGTTACTGACATTCTCAGTAGTAGGGGTCGGAGCAGAAGAAGTCGAAACCGCCGCTCGCGATCATTCCGACTTAGTAGAACAGTTCTCCGTGAGTTATCTAGATCCGAAAAGCGATGTTTTCTTAGTCAATAGACTACTTTTATGATTTTATACAGTCGTATTCACATTTTTTTCTTGTTGTGCCGATCCCAGTATTTCTAGCATTCGGTTCATCTCCTTTTATTCATCACTTCATTGAGGACTTGTCGTCCTCATGAATGTCGCAGAATATTGGTCGGGCAGATATCCTTGCAATCTCGTGGATAGCCAGGTCCATCTCTTTATTGCCGAAAAATGCTAGGACGAGGGAAAGGGAGAGGGTTAAGGAAGGGAGATCAACCCTGCATCAGGCATCACCAACCAATGACCACAGCCCCAATGGGCAATAACTTGGCAATATTGAACTCACTTTATTAAACTGATTGGTTGTCGTATCAATAATATCGCCATGGATGTCGTTGTCCGGAGGAACGACAATCAACGAATCCAACTTGCCCATTTCACTGACAACCTGTTGATAAAAAACCGTGACAATTCCGCTAATCCACATTCACAATACCGAGCTCCAACAGGAACTAACCCGAGAAATCAGTTCGCTTCGATGCTGTTTGTGTGCTAAATCAACAGCGAAACCAACAACCCTCCCACCAACCTGTAATTCTTCCTCATTAAGTCGAAGAAACGAACCACTGTACCATTCTAAAACACCGAAAGAGTGGTCCAAATCACTAGAAAACCAAAACAGCCTTAAAGAAGGCGAAGCGATTGAAGACAAAGACATGAGCTGACCCCAACTCACTTATCAAGAATGTATTTTTCTTTACCACAGCTATAACAATATTACGATGCTAAAACTACATATCTGGAAATGCTGAGGAATATGCAGAACTCTGAACATCAAACGGGGACTGAACCCGCGTCTCACCGTTACTGCGTGGGCGTGCTACCATTACACATCTGTCAGCGTAACTGAGATTAATGTCGATATAGGCTTACCAGACCTAACCCATAATTGATTGGCTGCTTCAGCTCCAATGCCTAAACTCGAAGAAAGAGTGGTAACAGAGCGGTGGTCTAGTGGTAGCAAGCGCCCTCCTTATGAAGAAGCACAGGTTCACACCCGCCTTAGACTCAAGGTTTTGCATATCACTCATCAGTAGTCCGTGAGGGCAAGATATCTCATCTACCACGCTAAATGTCATTATACCTCACGACGTAATCAGAATCATGGCATGTGAAACTCTGAGACTCGGTCGTGCTAATCTGTCGTCTACATAACTTCTGCATTATATCTCTCCCATTACTTTTGAAAACAATAAAACGATGAGAGATCAAGGTCGCGGCCTTCGAACATCTTCAGAGATGATTTAATCACATCTAGCCTCTACAATGACTCGTGGTGGCCTACGATAAACCAAATCAGTGCTGCTATCTTAACAGACAAGTCTGGCACCAATTCATCGACCCCAGATGGATGAAAGGCTTTGTGAGCTTTCAGCGCACGATCGAACCATCGAGCATCCACTGGTCGATCACGCATGTGTCCGAGAGCACGTCTAACCATTGCGCCATACGCGCTCTTTCGAAAAATATCATGAAAAAGAGGAGAAACCCTAGGCGTTGATTAATGCCTGAGGGATGCGTCATGTACTCTTCTTCAATTTTTGACTTTGTTTGAGGTGATTATGTATATATGGCCTTTCCAATGCTAATGGTGGCCTCCCGTTGTGCCAAGTCAGCGCTGCTTATCCTCCCAGACAGGTCCGGCACCTGTCTGATGGTATCAATCAACAGACCCGGAGGGATGGATGACTTGGTGAACCACGAGCGCTAGATCGAACCATAGACCACGTGTGCGACGTAGAGCACTTCTAACAACTGCGCAACAACCGTTTTAAAAAAGCAGAAAAACAATATATGCCACTAAAAGCAACCTAATGGGACGACCTCATAGTTAGAGCCAATTAATCAGAGGTATTCGTCAGCTTCAAATAACCAACTTTTTGCTGGTACCACTTTCCGAGTGAAGAAAGCTAACGACTGAAGAGTCTCGACTCTGTCAACAATCAACGACTCGAATATATGATGGTATGGAGAGTAGTATGTCCTTGAAGGATTTCATATTGGCAAGTCCAATATAGTGATCATACCTAAGAAAATCAAGGAGGTTTAACTACCCAAGTCTGGGGTTGAGAAGTATGAGACCACAGACATTCAGCTCAAGCTTCCGGCTAGTTTTCGTTCCCCGTTAAAGCCGGATATCTTCAGAAAAATAACCGATCCAGATAACACCATCATGTATAATTATATGACTACAATGACACAGACAGAGTAATGCCATGAGAGACGCTCATAAAGAGCTCAACAAACTTCTCAGTCAACGATAAAAAAGTATACTAGAGCACAACCGAGCACATAACGTGAACTGAAAGCTCTATAATAGATGATGTCGATTACTCATGCTCCGAAAGGTGTACTTTAGTTAATCCCTCCACACAAGGCTCTTACTTTTACAGAGAAGCAAGAAAAACCCGAAGATCCGTGAACCGAAAAAGAACTCGTCGCAAATATGATTTCCTATCCCAAAACCAGATTCAGAGCCCTCAAAGTTTTGTAGGGAAGCGGTATGCTGAGAATCAATACTGTCTAAAGCTGTGCTGAGTGGGCAGCCATAAGAGAGGATAAGTATGCTATCCCTAAACGACGCGCTTTAAAGCTTTCAGATTCTATCTCGACAGGAAAAAGTGCGTGTGATGCAGGATATGGGTGCTGTGCGATCCTCAGGTAGCTGATCAATCGGTGGTCAACAGTTCGATCCCGCGTTCAAGACTCACTAAGTCTTCCTCTTCCCGGGTCGGTGTTTTGATACCAAACTTGTCCGCGGGGACAGTAGCACTGGCTTAATACATCGCCAGGCTATCCCTAGTTGCTGTAAGAGACATATGCACCCGATCACTTCAAACGATGCTACGAATGGAGTCGAACACATGGTGCATTCCTCAGGGATTGATGAAGCCAAGGGCTGTACCCTTCATCTCGATGGAGCACAGCTATCCGTCGCGACAAGGGTACCCATGCTACTGTGAACGCCAAGCGCTAATTCTCGTCAACCCATTGGGTCTACTTTTCCTACGCTTCTCATTGAAATGCAACGCTCGTATTCCTTACATAACCAGCTTGAGCGAATTTCCCTCCAAAACGTAATATCAGTAACTATGGTTAAAGCTGGCCGTCGTTTTCGTGATTTGGAACTATTGATTGAAATTGATTGTTAAATTCTAAAGAATGCTCGCCCATCATGCGAACCAACAGCGCCCTTACTGTCGGTCCCGTGGTGTAGCGGTTAGCACTCAGGACTCTGAATCCTGCGACGGGAGTTCAAATCTCCCCGGGACCTTCACTTTTGCAAAAGGTTGTATATGACAGGGATGACAGATAGCTCACATATACGGGCTTATTTGCTCTGTTTCCTCTTAATTACCGGGATACTACCAGTTTTACTTCCGTCAACTTGGAGAGTAGCAACAGTTTCGTTAAGACGGAACCGAATACGGAACTCTCATGTAAGCAATCGCTGTTGCTCACATACGGAGATTCTTGAGTTGATCAGTATCTTTACAATGAGATCTTGAATCGTATGACGAAATAACAACTAAGATACTTGAGCAATTAGGAAAAGAAATGTCTAAAGAGATTCCTTGGTTTTTTGCTTCAACGATACACATAAAATTCTCCAAATCACAAACTTCAAATAAGACTTATTCTGTATCTGAACATGAGGGAATGGGCTATGTCACCTCTTCCGACTGGACAAAACTGTTTCCTAAACGATTTTGTTACTCGAGATAGGAGGGTCGAGGACAAGAACGAAATGACTAACACCCTCTAGAATCTATAATTAGTATAGAACTTCGGTAGACAAAAGATAGTTAGGAAATTTGCATAGTTAGGAAATATCCTTAAATTCCAACAACTGCTCTCACCTTATTCTCAAACAAGTTTAAAGTTTAAGTACGCAGAAATTTACGGCCACACATGAGTTCGTTCCGGACCGTGTGAACGCTACTGTGCGCATAAACAACTGAACAATACAATACACATAGACTGCTTTTTTCTAGCTTGTAACTTCTTTTTCTGCTTGTTTCTTTCAGAAAATTGATGAATAGAATGACTGTCTCAAAAAGCCACTGGGCTCCACTTTTTTGCGCAGTACTGTAGATATAGACTGATGTCGGTGTACATAGTTATCACACTCCGTTCACATACCCTCCTCTAGAACGGTCGCGAAGTGAGACGACTAACTTTCGGAGGCTCCACATATGCTTATCACACTCGGAAAACCGAGTCTGAACAACGGCGAAGCCTACAAAAGCAGGGAGGGTCTCGAATAAGCCGGAAAACACCGGACTATAGAGACTTTTGAGCTTCACAATCCTTACTCCACTACGAGAACTACGTAAACCTGAACGAAAATGGGCGCTAGTGAATACCCTCAGCTGTAGGCGCCTTACTATTTTATCCTGTCGCTGTCTCAATCATACACTCTATGTTGCTTGATTAGGTCTAAACCATGGTGTATCCCGTGAATGCTCACCAACGCACATTTTTATCTACAACGATGTCATAGGCGACTTTTCAAACGGCTTCTTTCTACCACATATAAGCAACTTTGAAGATTCTTCGCCAATGGTAATACAATATCTATGACTGATTCACGAATGAACCTTTTTCAAATCAGTAGCAACTTCGTCAACATCTTCAGGACGTCGATCTGTAGCAGCGACGCTGTACCCGGAGAACGCTAACCGGCGTACGATTGCTTTACCAATAGAACTTGTAACACCAGTTACTAGTGCTACAGGTGATGCCGACATTACCTTTACTTGCAATAAATTCATATTAGAAATGGATAAAATGACCACAAGAGAAAATGTCCTAGGAATATCCTCAGAACTGTAAAACATGAATAGTGTTAACCATTTTTATTATTAACACAAATTTAAGAGACTGAGAAAGTGCAACCAGTTAAGAATTCCAGTTATAGGGCTTCTTGAGGCCGCTGTTGAGATAACCACCATTATGATAGTGCTGTGGAGTCGCTTGCGCTTGTTTACCTCCTCCCATCTTATCATACGATTTGCGATCATCCTCTTGTGGATACATCTGACGTCCGGATCCAACGTTAGGCATCATAAATGAGTAAGGGTGTGGCGGAAATTGTTGCTGCAGAAACAGAGACGACAATCCTGGTTGTGGCATGAATGAAGGGTTCCCAAATCCAGGAGGAGGTGCTACGCTGGACGGTTGTTGACCACTGCCATCTCGAGAATTTCCCGACGCGAATTTGTTCATGTCGACAAGGTTATGAGTATCCGATCGATGCTGTGTAGATCCAGGATGTTGTTGATTAGCACCAGCTTGGGACATAGGAGTTGTTGGTGGCAAAATTGCTGATAAATCTACTCCCATTCCAAACGGCATACTGGCAGCATACAGAGCGGCATATTGGTCTTCGGCACGAACACCTGTCACTGGACTGTACATGTTCATGTTCATGTACGGATAAGATCCATAAGGCATCTGCGTTGGGAACATATGTTGTGGAGCTTGATGGGCAGCTGACTGCTGCGGAGGATGAGGGATTGGCGCCGGTTTGTTTCCACTGCTCATACCACGATCTGGTTGTGTCGGTGGAGCGTATGATACAGAAGATGGATCAGCGTATGATAAAGACCTGCTATTGTGAGGTTGTTGCTGTCCATATGAATGTGATATTGGCGGCGAAGCCTTCAGAGAAAAATCTCCATTTAATGGGCGTTTCGCTCTGAAAATTTGGTCTATCACTAAGCACATTACTTCAAAAAATTCACCATGGAAATCAGTTATAGAATAGCACCCACCTCACTAGGCTTCTGGGGAACAGTACTTGTGGTATTTGCAGAAGTTCGACCAGAAGCAAATAAAACTTCGGATGATGGGTTTGCCACCGACGACGCTGAAGTAGCAATTTCTGAGTTTTGTGGTCCATCAACGAACCCAAAGTGATAGTCGGAGAGTCCTGGTGGAATTGTTGCTGTCACAAATTCCACACCAGCTGTAAAATGACAATATTATGAAATCTTATTATGGAGAATTGAATACTTTCTACATATTTGTAGAAATCAACCTGGAGCAGAAGCCATTGACTGAACAGATGTAAACTGTTGTTGACGAGGTGGACTAGTTATGCCGATACCAAGATCGTTCTTCAATTGGCTTGTCCAATTTGCTTGAATAGCAGGGGAAAGTGATGGAGTTGCTGGGAGGACTTCTCCATCATCCGCGTCCGATGTTGATGCAATTCCCACAACACTATCATTATGATTGACAGGATGAGCAACAGATGGTTCACTGAAAAGAGAAACAAATACTACACAAAAGCAAAACTTCTTGTAAAAAAAAACAACAAATGCATCACTTCTTGGAACAGGAATGATGATGTAATATCTTTTGTTTACCACTCTAATTGATCATAATCACAGTTTTCTCCCCACGGTGCGGATTCTAGTACTCCTAACATTCAATCGGTCAATCAGTTTTTTCTTCTTTAAGGATTTAAAACACTGGCGAGAATGTCTTCTTGCGCTGTGCATCACAACCACTTGGCCACCACACTCCTAACTCCCCATGTTTTAGTATTAGAGAATTATATAGAAAAGTAAGACAAAGGACAGTAAAATGGGACATCGAAACGTTCTCATTGTAAAGAGTGATGTGTAAAATTGACGTCAGTAATGCAACGGATAGAGCACGAGCTCCCGGACAGAGCGAGGTGCGGGTTCTAGTCCCGCCTGACGCAAAAGTTTTGCATATCACTCTACATGAGTGGGTATAGTCTTCTTTACGCGCCAAGTTTAGGGGATTCTTCGCCATAGCTCTGCTCTCTTCCTGCGCGCACATTGATAGCTGCTCGAAACATGCTGCTCACAAGTATGCGTTTTATGTGCGAAGAATCAGAAGAGAGGTAATGAAACGCTATATTCTAACTACTTCACTTTCTTCAACACCACCTTATGTACCTTGGAGAGGTTTCGGATAAGAAGGCTCGACGTTTTCTTTCTTTCCTTCCTCCTTTCCTCATTGTTCCATTACAAGAGTTTTTACAGAGTTCAGAATCACAAAGACTTACAGAAAACACTGACTAAAGCTATAAACGTATACACAACTTTGATGTATCACTTTTTCAGTTGTGAAGCAGCTTACGGCGAGAGTTCCCGGATACCATCAAGCCTTTACTGGACGGAACCCATTTTCTTCGACTTATAGCTGATCGAGAGCTCCACCTCCTAACTCTCTCCGGCAGTCAACAACGAATGCCACAGCCAGTCTATCCTCCAGATGCAAGGAGACTCGCTCAACCAATATTCTATGACTTGAGAAGAACAATGCCAAACCTCAAACCGCAAGGAAGACTAAGGAAAAGTTTGATGGGAGGGGGTGGACGTCTTGTCGCACCCACCCTACAGTCGAGAAGCTGCGCCGTACGATTATGGTCTCATTCTCGCCGAAATGGAACCGATTTCCTGCGTGGACGCCGATATGAGGCATTTGATCAAGTTGAAGAGGTATGTTACGAGTTTCTTTGATTCAGAGCCCAAGGAATGGTTACTTCGAGCAGTTCCAGAAGCTTGCAGATCTTTGGCAGAAGATTGTGGATAACGATGGCCTTTATTTTGAAGAATAATAATTGTTGTTTTTAGCTAAAAGTTATGTACAAACTCTAGATTTTCAGTTGGTTTCGAGAAACTTTCTCCTCAACCTGATAAACTTTACTTTTTATGGGTTATAAACAGACGACAATGTTAAATGAGTCCATCTGGAATGTGAAACCGCAAAAATTGTTCGCAACCTTTATCTTTAAATGCCTTAAAATCCTTTTCAGGAACGTAGGAATACTCTAAGAGTGACGAAAGACGAATGAGCCCTCACAGCTAATAGCTTTTATCGCGCTAAGACGCCTTTCTCAAAAGCAAGATGGATTGGAAGAACAACACGTTCTTGCAAGAACTTCTAACAAGTATAGAGCAATTTAAAAAGACTAATAAATTTCTCAGCGAATCTCCACATTTCTAAAGAAAGGCTAAACAGAAGTTTTGATCTGCAGATTCCATGAACGGAACAGGCTTCGGATATAATAAACTAAATCAATGCCTAATAAACTCCTTCAAAATCGATAACTGAGGCTACAACTCTTTTTTTAAATCAAATTAGCTAGCACTGGAAGGCGGTAGTGCAGTGGTTAGTGATGTGATATAGGAAAGGTAGGCGCTGGTTAGCTCTCCTTTCCAATACACTTGCAATCAATCGACAAACACCTTAGCTTACTACCTTGAAGATTGTAAGGAAAATTATCTCGACCAGCATTTCACTATATTCATAAAGAAGAAAGTCGAAATAAGATGAACGCAGGAGAGATCGAATAGAAGTGCTGAAACCCGAACAGCAAATTGTACCAAAACTGTTAAATGCACAATTACTACCTAGAATTTCTAGTTGTCTTGATGAACAAAATCGAGATGAAGAGCATTTTATGGTATAATTACGCTACAACTGCCTAACAACCTATAGCACATGTCAAATAAATTAGTGTTAAAGACCTCAAATGAAAGTGAAACTTCTAATGCAGAGTTTACAGTAATGGCTATGGAAGAAAAAATCTTATATCAACACAAGAGTTCCATGCAAAAAAGTCCGATTTACCTATAAAGTATGAGTTCCACAGAAACACTGAATTGCATGTATTTATATGAAAAACGTTCGTTACATGTACATTGCTGGAAAATTGGGGAGAGATTGCAAAAAAAATTATCGCATCTAACAGATATGATCCGAAAGAAATGGGCACAACAAATGCCTTTAACCACTGCGCCAACATATACAAGTGGTAGAAAAAGTTGAAGACCTGCAATATCTCCGAAGATACAGTAGAAACACTCACTCGTCAGTGAGTGACCCTTCTAGAATCAACAATTGTGGATATAAAATATAGTACCAAATACCCAACTAATGAGATAGGTAGAGGCGAATATACGACAGCGAAATTACACGAACACAACAAATCCTATAACCTTAACGGTCTACTATCTTAAGTGGAGATTAGTGAGTTGTCCATAAGTGTCGTACAATTGTTTATGTTAATTGTTTATCTCAAAGACCTTTCAGTACCTATCATGCCAACAGCAATTCTACCATTCTTTTTATGTTCAATCGACAATTTATGCAATAGGGGTATTGTACAATGCTTAATCTATAAATCTATTTTCTACATCTCATAGATTGCAAACACCTTGCTTCGGATTTGTTTATTGTTCCGGCTGGAAGTCGTTGTAGATCAGAAGATTTCCAATTCATATGCACGATATAATTCGAGGCTAAGGGTGATTTTATAATCATAAAAAGATTGAAAATCAATGTAAAAACAGTAAAAAGACGCCAAGATGTCAGAATGTCAACAATACTGCAAACAACTCACAGAGATCTCGAACGATTTCTGAAGTTTAGTCGACAACGAAGCACAGATGGGCAAGTGGTCATGTAGTATGAACATCAGACGACAGATCGACGAAACGAACTGTAGAATGGACTACACAAGAATGAATTCGCCCCCGAGCACGACGACCACCTACATGTTGAGCGAACGTGTTTGTTAGAGGATAATCAGCTGGACTCGCAGGTGCCGATATTTTACAGATCACGGTATGAAACTCACGCCAGTCGCCATGCTCGATGCAACCCCCCACCACGGACGAGAAACGCGTGAAGAAGAAACGAGTGGAAAATTGCTGGCGTCCGCACAATTCGTGAAGACGGACCGCTCAAGTACTCAGCACGTAAAACGACAATCCGTAGAAACACACGTTAATCATTACCACATTTGTTTAGAACAAGGATCTTCAGAAATTTAGAAACAGAAACTGAAATTTTAAACTTTCCAACTTAAACGTAGTAGCTAAAAATGTCAGCAATATAATGCGAGACAGCACTGTTCTACAGTTCGAAATTCCGCTAAATAACCCTCTTTATAAAACATCAGACTTGATAAGAAATGTGGGGAAAGCAATTTTCCAAAGGTTTCCAAAAAAGCAACTTCTGCCACTTTGGGCTGATATCAGAAAGGCCAATATCAACTCGTTGGAAAATTTTTGTCTACTCTGAAAAACGAAATTCATCACGAGCCGAGGGAGATATGACTGTCGAAAGTGAAGTGGGTACAACTATTTCCGGGTGCTGATGCGTCTATATGACCTACATCGTCATCGATGTCTTAACAACTGCATTTGTAAAACGACTAAACATTATCGAATCTCATCCACACAATTTGTCGCTAACGTTGTGAAGGTCGTAATTTTTCACAAGTTTCTACAACTTGAAACGTACATATTAATTGAAATCTTGGAAATGTGCATCCAGTTCGATGCACGCTTATTACACGATTTCAGTAAAAACAGAACCATTAAAGTTCCCTAA
>JAHQIW010007239.1:0-245161 GCA_019055375.1 Parelaphostrongylus tenuis
AAAAAATAATTTGTTTTATTTTTTTTGTATCATTTATTGTAAATACGCTTTGTATTTAAAATATATGTGTGAAATAGTGTCTTTCTTGTTGTGGGTGGCGAAAATAAACACTATTAGATTGTTTGTTTGTGTGTCGGTTTTGATTTTTTTCAACGATTATGGGTTATTTGGTATTGCGCCTGGATATATGGTAATATATAGGGTTTTTGTTTGGTGGTTCTGTTTTCCTTAGAAGATAAGGGTTGCTTGTGTTGTAGCATAATTTATAGTTTGTGTGAAAAAAATAAGATAAGATGTATGTGTAAGTTTGTAAATTGTTAAGTTTCGTGCGTGTTTTCGGTATTTCTGAAAACCTTTGATAGTTTTTTTTTCTTGATGTAATTTTTTTTGTGATTAAAATAGTGGTTATAGAAATAATATTTTTGTATGTTTAGGAGAAATTATTGGATTTAAATCCTGTCTTGCGTGATAATATAATAATATGGTTATTAAAATTATTTTTTTAGTTCCGTGGTTAGTTGTTGTTTGTTGAAAAATTGAGTAATGTTGATAGTTTTTTTTGTTTTTTTGAGTGGTTGTGTTGGGGGGTGGGTAGTGGGTCTGCGGGTGGAGGCGGTAGGGCGGTGTTAGAGTGTGATTGGGGATGTTGGGGTTTGTAAGGGTACTTAACTTCTATTTGTTTTCTTGGAAAATTCAAATGATATATTTTATTTTTATGTTTGTGGTTCACCGTTTTCTTATTTTGTTTTTTTTTTACTTTTCTTATTTGTTTTTCTCCTTTTTAATTTTTAATTTGTATTTTTTTTTTCTGTTTAATTGTTTTTTTTCTATATATTAATTTTCTTAAAATTTTTACTCTGATTTGTTCGTCTGATGGTTTATTTTTTGTTTACCTTGCTAGGTTTCAACATTTTTTTATTTCCGTTATGTATTTAATTATGTGTATTTTTTCTTTTAGTTATTGCACGATATCCTTTGACCATGCGCTGATTCTATTACTCTTTTGTCTTTTTTTTCTTTTTTTTCCTTTTTTTTTCTTTTTTTTTTTCTTTCTTCATTGTCCCTTTCAATTTTTTTTTTTTATTCTTTCTTTTATTTTATCCTCCTCCTACACTCCATACTCCTTCCCTAGGCTGGTCCATCACTTGTACGGAAATCCCATTCCCGTCTACTTCCATCAAAATTCCTCCGTACCCTCCTTCACATCTTTTCCTTTCACTCTCTTTTTCCTTTCCATATTTCCCACCACCCTAACTAAAGTCGTTCGTATTTTTTTCCCTCCTTTTTCTCCCCTTTTACGCCGACGTTGGGATTCTTTCTCCTTTACCTTGCCCCTCCAATTTTTCTCTCCGTTGGACGACTTCGGACATCCCGGCCAGGGGCTTGCATAGACGAGAAGGGTGGAAATAGGTTTCAACCCACCCAAATAAAGGGGAAAAAAGTAGATAATTTAGCTAGGAAGGGGTGGGTAGAACGGAGGAGGGCACGAGCCAACAGAAGAAGCGGTAATCGGGAAGAAGGAAATGAGTAAAAATGGAAAGTGCGAAGGCGAAATGGATTCCTAGGGACCTTACCTTCGGAAGGAAAAAATATCGGTGTTGCGTACAACAAAACCAGGAAAAATGGTGTGAAAATTGTACTTATAAGGGAAAGACGGGATGACGAAGGGCAAGCTGTCAATTTGGAATCAGTACCAGGAAGAGCCACAAATGAGCGAATGGAGGTAGGAAAGTAAAAGAAATGGGGGTTTGTAAAGGCTGGAGCTGGGTACTAAAAAAGCACACATGGTAAGGTTTGGTTTTAATTAAAGTGAAATGATAGCATAGGGCACCGCCAAAGAAAAACTTGGAAACAAAGAGTTTGGAAATCGAAAGAGAGAGTTGTTCGTTGAAAGGGTATTAACGGTAAAAAAAGTGGACTGGTGTATTTGAATCCTCCACAAAACAACGACAGTTGTTCGGGATTAATCTCAATGAGGGGGCGACCATGAAGGTGGAAAATTAATATCAAAGAAATCCATTAAAAGCAGGGCGAGAGGAGAGGGCATCGGGTGGGTGTAACCGGACGGGCTGAGGGGGGACGGAAGGGGGATTGTGTCGTTTGCGTTTATCGGACCCCTCAACGAGCACTAGCACGATGCGAAAGCTAGACCTAAGTACTGGGGAAACAAAAAAAGGAAAAAGAGACTAAAACACCAAGAACTCCCCAAAATCAAGCTCATACGAAGAAAACGGGGGAAAAAATGGCATCCAAGGGAAGCTGTGGGCGAAAGGAAGAGAAAAAAGAACAAAAATCGAAAAAAAAAAAAAAAAAGAAACCATAATCGAAGGAAAAAAAAGCGGACTCAAGTATCACGGAGGGGGGGGTGAAAAGGTAGGATCGAAGGCGGGGCAAGGACGGGCGCAATTGGAGGCTGCGGACCTAAAAAAGGTAGAATCCAACCGTCATTCCAGAGGGGTACCACGGGGGGTGGGCAGGTCATTAGCGGCCATTGGGGAGGAAAAAGCCGGCAAAAGGTGAAACCTTATGTTCTACACCTTCCTCCAGCACCTCCTCACAATGCACTAATTATCAAATGTATGGAGATCTTCCACCCATATAAGTGGAGGCATGTAGTTGCTTTTGATTCCCCGAGCTGAGGTCCGCAGACCGCTCCATAAAGAAAAAAGGGACGGGGCTGGAACAAGGGGGGAGGGTGACAAGGCGCACCCAACACCACACTCTATTGGTAGCTCCCCCTTACCCCCCCACCCCCGACCCTTCGCGCCACCCTTCAAAACCTTTGAGAGCAAAAGAAAGGGGAGGGTGGCAGGATAAGAGGGGGGGAGGGGTGGAGGGGGGGAGGAAGGGGAAAAAGGCCAGAAAAACCTTGCCCATCAGTCTAATCAGAAAAAGCATAAGGAGACGTCCTAACTAACATTTTTCCAATCAAACAAAACACGCCGCACGGGCGTCCCAGTGTTACCTTTAATTTGAAAAGAGACTGAGGATCGGTGGAGAAGGAACAGGTGTACAAAAAATGCAACTACGCACGAAGGTGAGGGTTGGAGAGATAAGCGCAGCGGTGTCTTAGAGCGAAAAACACAGGGGGGGGCTATCAACCGACCCATTTTTCTCTATTCTTCTTTCTTAATTACTACTGAAATAGAGAGCAGGGGGCGAGGCGGAGCGAAAGGGAGGAGAAGAAACTGAATTCAGGCGAAGAAGAGCCAACCACTTATGGCCGGTACCAGCCGGTCCTGACCAGAAGACAAAAATTGCAACCCTACCGCAGATTTCTGTGTCTTCCCGACGTGAAATCTCCGTTTTTTCCCACGGCCCCCATCAGTACAAGAATGAAGTAATGTGCGTGAAGGTGCCTCGGTGTCGTGGTAAGCACAGCGTTCCAGCTAGGATGAAACGCGGTTTTGGTTCCCGAATGAGGCCGTGTTTTTCGGCTCACCACACAAATCTCTTAGACTTAAGTATATTATTTAAATTTCAAGACCTATGAAGATATAGTAGTGAAGATGCAGTGCGGCACAACAGTAGCAAACAAAAGTTTATGAGTAGCAGCACAAACTTCTCACAGATATTCCATGACAAGTGGAGTAGTCCAACAAAGAAAAAGATATTCAAAACAGTTGCAGTCTCAGCTTCCTATGTACAACACGTCAAATGACAAAAAAAAACATAACATGTAAACGAGATGCAACGTGCACCAGTCCCTCTTCTTCAAAACAAACTCAGTGATGGCCTCCGGTTTGTTCCTGGTACACCTGGAAGTTAAAGTAATATCAATGGGAAATTACTGCACATCAGCAGTAGCAAGAATCAGGTATGATAGAAGCTTGCCAAGTTCGCCATAAGGCAAGGGCAAAGCTGTTGAGCTTTTGTCAGTCCTTGAAAAATGCCACATGCATTCTACACCATCACGTGTCATAGACATTACTGATTCACATACCTAGTGATAAGCCCTTGTCTCCGTTGGGCTTTCGGTTTTTTCGGGGTCACCAAACTAGTGATCACACTTGATTGGGAAGGCCAAAAAACACCAACTCGTCGCATTGCTAGGCCACTTCAAATCACTTTAATTACCAGAAATGCATTATATCACTTCTACGATGACTGCTGGTGTTCGAATGAACAGCGCATTCCTCAAATGTTCATCAACAACGAACAGTTCATACTACTTTAGTGTTATGAAAAAATTACACTGGATCACGTCACCCTCTTCCATCTCGAGAGTCCTCGGTGTGTCGCGGTCACTTATTCGAACACCGTCGAATATAAAACTAAAAACAATGAAACACTAACTACATTTGATGTCGAAGAGACCTATAGCTCGAATTGTGATATAAAAAACCGCGAGTTACCGTAGAGCCGACACCTCTACGCCAATGCGATCGGCGTAGGACTTCTTTAGTTTGCCCATGGCAGTACCATGCTTTTTATGCGAAAATGACAATCGCTCTCGAATCCTGGAATAAAACGGTGCTTAATAAACAGTACGTTTTCATGCCATTTCGAATGAGCGTTCAAAGCTGTATCTCTTTGTAATTGTCCTCTAGAAGCACATAACGGTATTAGCGTTAATAGCTAAGCCCTCGCGAGTTCAACTCCTTTGCACGGTAGGATTTTATGACTTTGAGCCCCAAGCCCACACTAAATGAACTCTTTTGATTCTTCACACTACTCAGATGTACAGATTTGCAGAATTACTGACTGAAACATTACGCGTCGAATGCAGTGGGTTTTTTCGACAAGCCCTATCTCTCCCTTTTTCTCGCTCTTCCTTTCCTTTTTGTTAAAAATGTGGACCTATTTTTCCGTGTTGGTATACAAATTGTGCAAGATATCACGGAAGGCCAACACGAAAAAAGTTATCCTCATTAATTTATGAGAGACATTTTTACGGGCAACGTGTAGACATGAGCGTATGTGGTCGCAGTAGGGTTAGAGGTTGTCTGCGTCGCCACACGGAGTCAATGGTTCGACCTCAACCTCATGGCTCACCTAGTCCATTATCATCCCTTCGCGGCTCGAAAATTTGGTACCACAGGAGATTGATCTAAGACGTCTGCGAGGATAAACTAGTATTGACTCGATGGCAAATCTGCAGAGGATAAAATGCTAATGCTGCCGAACGACTTGATCAATCCCTCTGAGGGATGCGCCCATGCATTCGCGTTCAATTTTTTAACTGCCGTTTAATGGTGATCTGAAATGCATATCTGGCCTTTACAAGAACTCGCGGATGGCCTACCCTCCCGTATCGAGTCAGTAGTAGTGCTTTTCTTTTCAGAGAAGTCTCTTAACACCAGGCGTGGTACCGTCACTTTGCCAAACCCCGTAGGAATGGAGGATGGCTTCGTGAGTCACGAGCGCGAGATCCGACCACCGACCTTTGGGTGTGCAGGCACGGAGCCCCTTAACCACCGCGCCATATCACCATACTGTAGGAACAAATACCAAATTTCGTAAGCGATTCGCCCTACTCTTGATGATCACGCAAAAAATTCCTAAAATCAACTCAGTATTAGTAATTTTGGTGCAGTAAAAGTTACGTCATCATTCCGTCAGACTGGTAAGAATACGGAAAAACTTCGCCGCTTGTTCGTCAAGAATCTCACGGATTAAAAACCAATTGTGACCTTTGTTCCTATGAGAACGCGCAAATGTTTCAATTCTTTCGACTAACCTGGCTCACCACTCTCAACTTGATGTATTCCACCGCCGCGTCACCAGCCGCTGGCCCTTCACTGCCGTTACGTATAAGCCATTAGCTCCAAATTGCTCTGAAATTTCTCACTTTGTGGGATTTCTTCAAGACGAAAACGAAGACTACAACAGCAGAACGGGATATTCCCTGAATCACAAAACATTAAGCTGCAGGCTAATGAGCAGAGCATGTTTTTGGTAGGCCGTATTTATGTGGTCGTGATAAGTGCTAGACATGGACGCTGTTCCGTTTCTCCACGAGACCGTCCTCCAGTGGTCTACGAGTATCCACGGTTCAGGCCGATCTCTCGAGTGACTTACGCTCCGCTGCGCTGCCTTCCATGTGAATGACTCCAGGTGATCGGCCTGATAACCATGAGGGACTGGAAATGCCGGAGGAGCTCAGGATACGAAACCATGCGCCTGTGGTGTGGCTCCTCACGGCGGAGACCACTAAACGGCTCAAGCCTGTCCCTGGATTTCATAACTAGATAGTTCACTATTTTCAGCGAGCCTCTGATCTCTAAAAAGGGCTCGAATGGACAGACAACAAGTTGTAATAGTTGTATGGCGAGGCCCAACGTGAAGAATCCGACCGCGCGAGTACGTCCGTACAACACTTTCTGTTTTCTGGGGGGGGGGGGGGGGCCTCTCGGTCTATACGCTTACGCGCATGCTGGCTCGGTTGCCTTGGTTTACACGCATACCAAAATACCCCCACCTCTCCTGGGACGGTATGTGGTGCCGTATTGTTTCTCTCCTTCCTTCTCCCCTCACCCCCATAAGGATTTTTTCATTAATGACGATGATTTTATTAATCTTCATGCTCAGTTTTCTTTCGAATCTGTTTTAACAACTCGAAAGACCGACTTTCTTGAAACCTCGGCATGTTAATAATATAAAACTTTGAAAATGAGAAGAAAAGCTTAGAAAACTAATCTTTATTTAAAGCTTCACGAGGTTGGTATCTTTTCCCAATCGATTGCTCTTCTTTCCGGTCGATGGGTTTTCTCGATTGCTTGTGGCTGACGTTTCGGCAAATATGCCTTCTTCAGAGCCTGAACGTATTATTCGTTGCAGCTTTATTTATATGACTATACAATAAGGAAAGAGAAAAAAAAATTATTTGAAAATCTAAGGTATTGTAAGCGAAAATCGATTCAGGGAAAACCACTCACCTAACCATCTAATCCAGGGACTACCTATGTTGTTAGCGCCAGGGTGACGTATGAACCCGCCCCCATGTCAATAGATCAAACTATGCATAGGTGTCAGCTGGGACCCATGCTAGAAAATTAATCTGAGATAAGGTGCCATATGGTTGGTTATGTTAAGGCACTCTCCCTTTTTGTTCATTTGCGGGTTTTTGGAATTTATCCAAAAAGCTTCAAGGGTCTTTCGCGCCGATGTCTTTGGTTCGTGCCCTAGAATTTTGACTACTACCTCGAAGTCATCATCGTTGTGTCTTTGAATCCTATGTGTACCTAGAGGTTTACCTGGGTCTTTATTTGCTTTTCCATCTAGGTGCTCTTTAATCCGGATGTGAAGTGGTCTGCCTGTTTCGCCAATATATTCATCACCACATGTCTTACAAGAGATTAGGTATATTGTACCTACGCTCATGCAATCGCCGTCTCTACCGTTGGGGCAAATAACGCAGTCCTTCGTATTACATAGACGGTCATACAAGCGGTTTCGAACTAATTGACGACGCAGTGTTTTAGGCGGAATTTCTACAATTCCTACAGAATCTTCTAGACCACTGTTTTTCAGACACTTTCTAATAGCGGTACTGACTTCGTCTGTTATGAAAGGTAGTTTAAGAGGTACCTTATTGTTTAGGTGTGGCGCCCTGTCGTTCCCATTGCGAGGCTTTTCGCTCCTTTTGGGCCTAACGTTAGTCTTTGTTTTTCCTTTGTACCCATTAGAAATGGCTATTTTTCGCGCTAAGTCTAGTGATTCCCTTCTTTCATCGTCTCCCGTACAAACACTTACAGCTGTTCGATACATATTTCGGATAAGTGCCTTTTTAGTATGTGAGGGATGGGAAGAAAGGTAATGTACTAAGATGTTTTTATTACTAGGCTTGCGGTACCATTTTGTGCTATAGCCACTTTCATTAAGTTGAACTTGAACGTTCAAGAAGGGAAGCCAGCTCTCTGAATTTGGATGTTCTCGCGTCAACTTAATAAACTCTGACTGTCCGTTCAGGATTTCGAAATACTTATCCATCTCCTCTTGTGTAGAGCAGATGATGAAACAGTCGTCTATATAGCGACAGTAGAGTATTGGACGCCGATGGAGAACTGGAGCTTCCACTTTTGACATGAAAGCGATGGCTAAGCTGGGTGCTAGTCTTTGCCCCATTGCCAACCCTCTAATTTGCGCGAAATATTTTCCCGACCACCTAAATATCGAACAGCTTAGACATGACCTAAGGAGTGTGATAAGCTGTTGGACCGACAAGCCAAACATATCTACGTTTTCTATGTTCTCTATCAGTAATTCATGAGTGGCTTGTATTGCGACGTCATTTGAGACGTTTGTATAGAGCGCTGTAACATCAAACGACTCCATTACGTACGTATGATTTGGACGCGCATTTTTAAGGTGCTCTAGGAATATATTGGTGTTGGGGAGATGGGTTGGTATGAACTTCAGTAATTGCGACAAAATGAGGCCAAGAAACCAAGTAATCCTATCCGTCGGCCCGCCTACACAGCTAATGATTGGTCTAACTTTGAATGTAGATGGATCGGTAGACCCAAAATCATTAGCAGAAATTTTATGTGTTTTAATGAGTGTGTATAGGACGGGGCAAGTTGGCGATTCAATTTTTAGTTGACGGATAAGAGATTGTTGTAAACCCGCAGCTTTTGCCGTCCGGACCCATTCTTCATTCAATTTTCGGCATTGTGATTTATATTCCTTTTCAGAGGAAGGTCGATAGAGAGAAGCATCTTGGAGATGTTTCTCCGTTATATCAACATCCAACTGACGAGGAATAACTACAAATTCCCCACCCTTATCGCTAATAGATAACCGGACTCTTTTTGAGTTTATCAGCTCTCGGACTTCTTTTATACCATGCTTTTGTTTTTTGGTTAGGTTGGAGCTGAATTTGCTTTGTCGGTAGCGATTAAGTATGTGGAAGAGTTCGTCTGAAAATGTACGGAAGATTGAGTCAATTTCGCTTTCAGGTTGTTGTTGTTTAAAGAACGTTCGTGGGAAAGGAGGTGGTGGTAATGTTGCCTCTCGACGCTGTGCTAGACCTAACCTTTCTTGTTTCGCTTTATAACGGAGTTGATCTAGGACCTCGTGCAAATTACAAGCGATAGCGCGCAACGATGTTTTGGAAAGGGATTGAGCAGGTGCAAAACTTGGCCCTAATTCCAATAGTGATTGCGCACTATCCGTGAGGGTTATGCCTCCTAATGTGGTAACTCTGGAGGGTTTTGGCGCGTTTTTTACCTCAGATTCTCCTTCGAACTTGCCAGGATCGCAGTTTCTTTCACTTTTTGAGCCTGAACTTGAACTAGGATTTTGCTCCCGCATTAGATTTTCAAATTTTCTCCGCAATCTATGTTTTATGTCATATGTCATATCGTCACAAATAGACATAGATTCATCTACTATTCTTTTCCAAAGATTCCTATCCAAATACTGCACACAATGATGTTCTTTATAGACGCATTTTTCCAGAAGTGAAAACAGTTTGTTTTTTGTATTTTGTAGACAAATGCGTAATAAGCGCATATGAATGTTCAGTATTTGGCGTGAATCATTTGGTAAGCCACACATTTCATGCAATTCTCCTCTACCAACCTCGTGAAGCTTTAAATAAAGAATCTGTTTTAGTTATTTGCCTATTTTCAGCTGTGCTCATGTTCATATTATGGATAGTGAAAATCAACGAATCACAGTAGTTGAGATGCACAAGATGCTCCTACACGTTTCCGTCGTAATCGTTCGAAGCGCGTGTCAGGACCAAACCACTCCGTAATTACCATAATCGATGTCATCTTTTCAATGAAGGTCGGCGGATGTCTGTAGTAGCAGAAACCATAGGCCACAATTCTTTTCCAGCCCCTGTGATTGTCTCGGCCAGAATTTGAGCCACCGGAAAAAACGCCGTTGGTCTACATCAACGAAAGCGTCGAATTCAACGCTGCAAGCTACCACGAGCTAATTTCAGGGGGCACACACAACATTTCGTCGCAGACGGATTTATACCTCAGCAGGACTGAGGTCATGCGCATTTCCGTTTGACGATTGCCATCCCTCAAGACCAGTTTCCAGACTTTTGGCGCTGGGATATTTGGCCGTCAAATTCGCCTGATTTCAATCTGATGGACTACTCCGTGTGGTCCATACAGAAGGAAGAAGTCTCAGCTATTCGCTAAACTAGCGTAGTCGCGGATAAAGCGGCTATGACACGCCCTTTGGAGGATGTTACGGTCGAAAATGTACGAGCATTTTGTGCAACTCAAGTACGGCGATTCGTTGATTTTAGGATCAATAACATAAGCACAACTGAAAATAGACGAATGAATAAAACATATTCTAGACAAGAATTCAATAAAGTCATAAGCATTGGCAAAAATATGATATTAATGCTAAAAGCAACAGAATAAAAGTTATCGGAACATTTTACGCGCTCTGCATATTGAATATCTATGAATAACGGGAACTTTTCCTCAATCCATTGACCGGTGGCTAATGTATGTCGACTGTAAGTGAAATGGGCAGTATCAAGATTAGCTTCGTCGGCGGATGGAATATTCACCACCTGAAGCTTACGTGTGATAATGAGTTGCAGAAAAAGTTCTGTTGTATATTCAAAATTGTGTCAAATCGTCACTGGATCACGATCAGACTCGTCAGCCAACATTCACACTCATCAATGGATTTTCTCAAATCGATTGACGACTGCTTTGCCATCGACTTCTCGTGGACTTCGCTTCCTTGGCTTATCGGTCAGTCCGTCTCCTTCTACATGGAATCTCTTGGACTAACGCTGAGCTATACGAACATCGTAAATTTTGTCATCAAACAGCCTTTAGATTTGTTGATGAACCTCAGGAGCGTTGACACTTAATTTCTAGTGTGAATGTAGAAGCTAGCAATTTCTTCCTTGGACAGTTCCATTCTGAAGGCTGTGTAGACAAATGATATATTGTTCGATGTGCAACAAAACCAGCTTTCCAATGAGCTTGAATTTGTGCAAAATATATCTGTGAAAATCATTTTCTCTGGCAATACGACAGACCTTTTTCTACAAGAAAGTTTAGACAAGTGACGCGTTTGACCACCAGAAGCTCATGAGCCTTTCACAATTAGAACCCTTAAGATGTCAAATAAGCAGCGAGAGGACAACCATTTCAATGATCAGAGTTCCTCTTAGAGATCCCGTAAAATAGATTTATCGTTCAGAGAATTATTACAGCGAACAGAAGCCACTGATATTTTCGCGCTCCATAAAGGCATCGCCGGGCATCGCTCCAGACACGCGATGATCATAAGAAGATAGGTGATAGATTCACCAAAAAATCACTGTGTTGCATGTGATTACGTTCACGACACTATGTCTTAGGTTTCTCACCAATTCGAACACAAAATAACAAAGATGAAACAAGAGTCTGTGAAGAACAGTGCGATCAATTTGTAACCTGGAATGGCACAAATGCTTCGTTGAGCTCTGGAGCGGCTTCCAATGTACAAACAAATTAGCGTTCTCACGTCGGCTGACATGTTTGCTAATAATGACAGCCAGAATATAGGAACAACAATCGTCGGCTTATTGTGCGAGAAAGGCACCGATTGTGTGGGTCACTGTCAGACTTTGACATAACATTACTTTCAACCCGACATATCTCTCCACTTGAAAAACTATCAAAATAAACATTTGGAGACCACTATAGATAAATTAGAGGGCACTGAAATGGTCAGCGGGTAGTCCATCGAGAAATAAGTCCGATTTACTCGCCTTACGTTTTCTTGCAACTTACTTGGAAAGGATTTAGCTCAGTTATTTCCGAGATTGCATAAATTGACTGAACCAGCATTCTACGGCTTTTTTAAATATACGAAACCCTCCAACAGCAGCTGAAACGTGTGAAATATTGAAAACTGTGGATGATGATTACGAGCAGAGGAATCGAATACAGCAAGTGTCGGAGTCTTCACAACAGATTTGATGGCAAATCATGCGAAAAAAAGATGAATAAGAGAAAATCCAGAAAATAGTAGGACTTTGAGTTCCATAGGTGAGTGGAAGCGTCATATTGGAATACGGAAATGGCCGTGATATACTCTGTTTGATCGTTTTCCACTATAGTGTGAGTTGAATCAATGTTTGCTCGTCTCCGTCTGCCCAGTAACACTAAACTGTCGGTCTGGGAAAGACAAATACCTAGTTTGTGAGCTAATCCCACACGTATCTTGACACCTTAATCTATGAAAATGGAGTCGCGTGATTAAACGGCACACTGACAATCGTACGATCTTTTCGAGGAGCAGATATTAGGCTCTCACATTGTTGAGAAATCATTGATATTTGATTGATGTTAAACTCCTCAGTATAGGGACGAAAGCTGCCAATATGAAGATTTTATTCTGAGTCACTATCGTATCCCTCAGAGTGGTCGAGCTTCTACCAAATCCTAATAATCAATCTGTGTTGATGGCCAAATTAAAACTCACTAAGCCATATGAAAAGAAGGAAATGGGAAACTAAAAAACTATTAAATTAAGAGCGTTCGTCAACGTTCCATGAAAAGGCGAGGTAGAAATTTTACGATCTCTTGGGAAATTAACGATATCGTAGTGATGACCAAACAAAATGTCAAAGGCAAAGCAATCACGTTCGCCGTTTATTTCACATCGATCATCTGAATTCACGGAGCATAATACCAAGGTTGCTCACATAGAACTAGAATCGTTGCCTGTAGCAAGGAGAAAGTGATGAAGGTTTGACACGAAAACTTTGAATGAACAAAATTTTGCACAGTCTTACAGATAGTTAAGCGATTGCCAAGCCGGCACGAACAGTGTGTTCACGATAGCTCGATAACAATCGCATAAGAGTTTACGATCGCAGATGAGTGCTTTGCTGTTTCAGTGTCAATGTAAAAGCGGGCGATTAGCTTGACTTTGCTCGGTGTTGAGTCGACCCAGGTAGATTATCTACTAGTGCGACAAAATCAAAAAATGAGACCAATTAAAGCTCTCTTCTCAAACAGGGGATCTGGATCGAGAGTCATTTCGCGGTTTCGTTGAATCTCAGCACTTTGTGGTTAAATTTCGCATTGCATCCTGCCGTTAAATATGAATTGGGCAGAAAATTAAGCTAAAAGTTGCTCGTTCGTCAAAACAAGCACAAAATTGCAATTACGAAGCTGCTTGAGAAGCGAACACGAAAGCATGTTGCCATGAAGATTTTAATCTAGAAAAATTAGTTCACTACGTTGATTTAAAACGTGAGCGAGTGCTGGAAACGATATCTGAGTTCCTCTTATGGGTTCACGGATTTTCGCCATATCTTTCTCTCTGATCTAGTTCTCTTTTCTTTCTGCTAATTACCGACTTGTCAACTGTCAGTTATTTTCTTTTCAATAATTTCAAATTCCCCTGTATTTTCTAAGATTTAAGGGACAATCGTTTGAATTGCAGCACGCAGCGCCATTCGGTATCGTCCTGTGACATTTGTGGTATAATTAACGTTTACTTGCGTTTCAAGTAGATTTCAAACTTTATTTCATTCTATTTAGCCTTCTTAGCTTTCTCACGCTATTTATGGTTTTGATACATTTAAAACTCTTGTGTGTAAGGAAAAACACTATTCGCTATCGATAATCAGTCTAAATTCTTTTATTTTGACTGCCATTTGCAGTGATATGATATTATAGTATGCCCAATATGTGGAGTGCTGTGCAAAAACGTTTGCGTCGGCCGGGACTCGAACCCAGATCTCACTCTTTCCTGGAGCGTATGCTAACCATTGCACTACCGACGCCCGCCTTGTACAGCACTCTTATTTACGCTACAACGAGTTGTGTGCCAACAGCCAACCGTCGACGGTCTGGCGGGGCAGCCGCTATCGGCATTGAACCCATACGCTCCCGGAAAGAGTGAGATCTGGGTTCGAATCCCGGCTGACGCAAACGTTTTTGCACAGCACTCCACATTTTGGGTATACTCTAACATCATACCACTGCAAGTGGCAGTCAAAATAAAAGGAATTTAGACTGATTATCGATATCCATGTCTGTCAACACAAGTGGGTTCAATGCCGATAGCGTCTGCCCCGCCAGACCGTGGACGGTTGGCTGTTGGCAGACAACGCGTTATAGCGTAAATAAGAGTGCTGTGCAAAACGAGCGTCGGTAGTGCAATGGTTGGGTTAGCATACGCTCCCGGAAAGAGTGAGATCTGGGTTCGAATCCCGGCTGACGCAAACGTTTTTGCACAGCACGCACATATTGATTATACTATTCGCTATATTATACTGTTCTTGGCATCCAGTCAGTTGTAATAAGTTGCGCAAGAAATGTCACGATGTCAATCTTCCAGTTCTGATATCCCGTCCTTCCATAAAAACTCAAGCTCTTGGAGTTGACTGATCCCCCGGAATGCGCTTTCTATTCATCGTTGATTTTTGGCTTCGCTTTGGCTGTTACAAGCCTTTACAATGGCTCGCAGTCGCCTACCGATGTACGAAACCAGTGCTGCTATCCTCTTAGAAAAATCTGCTACCAATTCGCTGACTCCAGAGGGATGGCAGACTTAGTGAGCCTTAAGAGCGGGATTGAACAATGGATCATCACTTGATGGGTGTTGCAGTGCACCTCTAACCACTGTGGCACACGTGCCATCATTTCATACGATATCAATACTTATCAGAGTGAGTGAAAATTGAGAATTATGATTGGTGTGTCAAAATTATACTGCATACTGCATGCGATGCCAGTTCACTAACGATTTTCAAAGACTTTTTGAAGATCAGAATTTGAGTTTCTATAGCATCGAGGAACTGATATTGTTCTATTATTCTATAGTGATAATTTCTATTTAAGTAAAAAGAGTGATGGAGCAGGGATGGACTCGTTGGTGTGATGATGTTTACACGCGTCTCCGAGGTGGTGAAAAGCCGGTGTGACTCCCTTCTGAGGTCGACTGTTGTATTCCCTTGGAACTTTTTTATATTGCTTAAATTACATGATGCCATTGCTAGAATGCAGTGAAATAAATTCAGGTTGATGAATTTTCATATATTATCTTTTTGTGCATTGTAAAGATTATTCACTGCGATAACCTTGATCACTAGACATGCGCACAAATTCACGTGCTCTTCGCATTTCTGTCTGTTGATGTCCTCACATAATTTTTTGTACCCTGACCACTTTCCACCTCCCTAAATGAATTAATTGCCTTCACGAGCAAAGTGTTATGGAGGTCTGTAAGTACATTGAAAATCCCTTGGTTCGCCATCCATCTTTCACCCGTACCCTACCATTTAAACCAAAAAGCTTCAAGCAATACTAGTCAACTCTTTGCACGACATCGTAACCCTGCTAATTATAGAAGTTGTGTGAACGAATGTGTCCGAAAAAATATTTTGAGTGAAAGGTCTTGTCATGTCAATAGTTAAGAACTGTGATCCTGTTGGCAATCAGTGACGATATGGGACAAGTAGGTTACATCATGGCTATCAGTGAAATTTTCACATACTAGTTCAGGAAGCAGTGACTGAGGCGATGAAGAACAAAATAGCGGTGAAGATGAAGAGATAATTGGAAAGTGCTCAAAAGGGGTGCGTCGTTTAGAACCTTACCCTTTTGTAAGCGATGCTCAGGTGTAAGGCAACACTGTGCTCAGATGCAGTGGATTGGTCTACTTCAGTGAACTGGTGTAAACAGATATAGGATATGGTGATAGTGTATGCACGTGCAGGCAAAGCACTCAGAACAGTCGGACGTCTTGCAGGTAGATTTCTGATGAGTCCTATGGACGACATGTTACATGAAGGATGGTACCTCTGCACTGAAAACTGGCATACTAACGTTCCCCTAACTAAGAGTCCACTACAAAGGAAAGCAGACGAAAATGGAAGTGTTGCACGTGTTCGTGAAATTGCTAGTAAACTTCTAGATATGGTCCATGTAAGCGTTTCAGATGATCGATAGCTGATTGTATGCTTACTGACCCTTATTTGAGGCAACGTGCTAATGTTGATTCTGTGTAAGAAATACAAGTTTTAAGCAGGAAGAGGAAACTTTTGACCAATAGCCGCTTCTTAAAGCCGATTGTTAAATGAGGCCGATTGTTTGGGTTAATGATGTTGAATAATTATTTCAGGCTACAAATCAGTTAGATTAGTTAGATGTGATGCAAGCTATGAGTCGAGAATATGTATTTTTCAACAAAGAAATGCTCCATACAGTAGTGAAAGCACGTTCTTTTACGCCTTGATCAGGTAGATGCTAAAAACACATCAATTAAACCGCGCATGGTAGACTATTGTTTTTGAAATGCATTCTCACTACCTGAGCGACAAAACAAATAATAGGAGTTCTGATTGTGTTATTTTCATTAAGATAGCCTTCTCTTAAAAAATTCATATTCCTAGGGTACGTGAGCATTCTATTTTTTCTAAAAAAAACCTGTATTATGGTTCTTTCAATAGGTTCTATATCCTGTAGGATCTAATGCCATAAAATTTGAACTTTATTACAAAAATTACTAACAAATCCTTTGTGAGTCGATGCCATAGATTAACTACACTGAAGGCGAAATCTAGTTTTCCTTTCATTGTTACATTTCACTAAGAAGGCCTTTCTAAAAATGAAGCATTGCAGCGAAATTGCGTTTTTTCGAGCTATCGAATAACTACAAAAGTTCTAGTGATAATCATATGTTCACCACTAAATAAATAATGGAAAAGACCACTAAATATCAATGTTCTGGAAGGGATGCACTCCGTTCCTGAAGGGTTGACTGAGAATTTCGAGAACTGAGACAGACAGCACTGATTCAGGTTCCAGGTATCTGGTCAGAATCGTTAAATCTTTTCTTCAATGAGGGAAGATCAACAAATGCAAATCAAGCTGTTCAATAGGCATTCTAGAGCTGAAATTAGCTAGCTAGGTAAATCTATACAAAACTATCAATAAAAAAGGGCACAAAGATATCAAAGAATGGAACTAATACCGCGTTTCGAATGGCCAGCCACATTTCTGAAAGACGTATGACATGATATGACTGTCCAATTTGAAGTACTGTATAGGTTTCTATCATTTTTTTGCAGTATATTTTCATTATCGACGTGAGGTCAGGACTGAGAGTTTACCTTTACGGAGAGATCTAATCATTCTGACTATCATATGTTTATTTACATTCTCGGAACCAGCGGGAGCGGCAATCTACTCAAAAGACGCGTCAGCCATTGTTGTTGATCGTTTGCAATTCTCGCCTTTGATATATAGACCAAATTTGGCTGAGCTCTGATCTCAATGTTCCATGCCTCTTTGGGAGACTTTTCCTTTAGAAATGCTGCTTGATAGTTTTTTGACGAGGAACAAATCTTTTTTTTTGCTTAGATACCATGTTGCGACTGATTTCAAATGCTTTGCTTCGTGCTCAGCTGTTGCTTGTAGATTTTGTCCTCTTTGAGAATGGTCGTTAGATGCTGATCGAGACGATTTTCATCGCCAATCCGGCAATAGCCGATTAAGATGCTCTTAGATGACATGTAGGAAAGCGTTGCGCAGGAAGCTTTTTGATAGTTTACATGTTTGTCCAGTGCGCTATCTTTTGACCTTACATTCGTGAAAATTCCATCTCTCTATTCAGGCAACTTCCACTCGCTGCTTTACTTTGCGAAAAGATCTTTTGCCTTTATGGAGGTCTCTCTCCAAAGCTGCAATCTGTCAATGACATTTGCAAAATAAAAAGGTGTGCTACGTTTCTACAAGCTCAAGGAGCGGGAGCGGTAACTACATTTGTGGAAACCTCAAATGAGCGTTATTTTTACGTTTTATATTCCTTCATAGAAGATTTAGCAGAATAGAAACAATGAGCTAGCCAAATCTGTACTTGCAAATGAACTCGTTGGCTTCTTTGCGTAATGACAGATTTCCTTCTGGAATTTATCTTGCTAGAATCTTACAACTTGACGATGGTGAATTCGAGGATGCTTTCTGAGGCTTAGGCTTAGGCTTAATGAAGTATGTTTAAAGACCACGCCTACTCTCGGGTAAACAAAACAAATCTTTTATTAAAATTGAGTGAAATAGTCTATTCTTATCGCATAGAAATAAGATGATCTGCAACGCATCGCAGCAATTTAGTTTCAGGGGTTCGAATGAGCCAACAGGTTTAGTGGAAGATCTGCTCTGGTCGGATCCATCGCCTTTGTGTACTGGCTTTAAGACAAACACTGATCGTGGTTGTTCTTATAGTAAGCTCATGTTATCTTCTCTTTCATTTGTCTTTGTGAAACGCTGAATTGTTAGCAGCTTGAACACTCAGGCTGTGATCTTTAAAAAATACATTTTCTTTATGATAAGGGTTGAGAATTTCTTTCAGTTTTTGAAAATGATGCAATCGCTGAACGATGCGCTAAGCTGGGCATACTTATGATCGTTCGTTGACATCAGGTTAGCAGCAAGTGTAATTTTACTTTTATCTTCTAAATAATCATGTACGTCTTGCTATATTTACGTTTTGTCAAAATCACGCTTTTCCGCATGAGTGATACCAGTTTGTTACCTTGTCACTAGCTAGGTAAGTGACAGCTTTTGGAACTGAGACAGTCACCGCTTCCGATTCGGATCTACCTACCTAGAGAAGATTCCAAGTATTCATTTGCAACTGGGATTTGGGTGAAATAATCTAAGCTACTACCCATTTAGTGGAATGTCGTCTGGGCATTGAATTTATGAATGTAATCAGCAGTTTAATACCTATGAGCACGCAATAGCTAATCAAAGTTGAAATGATCATAAGATTGTCATCAATTTGATGCAAAACCAGACATTTAGGCAGTCGATGAAGGTTTTGAGATCACTAATGATGGAAAAGTAGTCACACTGTTCAGTGCTCCTGGATACTAGGATCACTACGTGAAAAAAGGAGCCGTGATGATAGTGGGACTTTCAAAATTGAAGCCAAATCTTGCAATTGAAAAACGTATTCAAGAATGGAAGACGCATTCTGAACAAAAGACAGTTTTTAGATACTTGGACTAGGAAAATGTAGGAAGTCGGAGTGCTGAAATTATTCAATTCCAATTTTCGTATCGCGTAAATAGTTGAAATCAAAGAAAAACAAAAAGCAATTGGTTTTTAGGTATCTGCTGACCGAACAGTCACTTTCAAGCAGTTCACTAGGCAAACTTTCACGAAGAAAGACAAACGCCTCTACGAGAGACCGATGTCCGAGTAGATCCACGTATAGTGACCAATAAAGTCAAATGAAACGTTCACGATTGTAAAGTTTTACAAGAAAGCCTTAGCTTAAGTGAAGTCTTTGAGCAATGAAATTAGAAAATGAGTTCAATAAAGGATGTAATCTAATGGAATAGCCAGAACATTTACCTGCCGTTGCTAGCTGAAAGACAGATTTTTCGTTGATAAGCAAGATTATCTTAACATTTCTTTACTCCTGATTAAGAATGCGGGCAATAACAAAACAGAAGGACGTTCGTTGTGAAAGCATCATTTGCGTTCATTGGTCAGTCATTTCAAAACGTCTCTTTGCGGTCGATTTCAACTCACACTGATAAGTCAACTTCATTAACGGAGTTTGTGTGTGATCTTAGCTTATAGGAAAAAGAGCAAAATGACTAATGAAGTTCTTTTTTCCAACGGTATCAACTCGCCACTGTTCTGTGAATTTACAAAAAAGGTAAAAACGTATTTTTCTCATTTGCAAAGCTTTTCTGTAGTTTATCAATAGCTCAAATCAAGTGAATTTCAATGGCATGTTTAGTTTCTCAAATATCTCATTTTTGGAGTCGTACCAGTCAAAACAAGATTTTGCTCTACATTCGAACATTTCCCACTGGATAAAAGTTTTGCTGCAATGATTTTTCAGTCATCAGATAGACAAAATTTTTTCAATTATAACAGTGCACTTGGCTTTCGAAAAGGACTTCTTCGAGCTTCGTAACGAAAAAAAGAATATTGGGTTTCACACTCAGTGAGCACTTCTAGTCGGCTAAGGTGCATGCACAGCTGAAATACCAATGAGCAGACACATTTTCTAAATAAGAAAGATTTAATCTATCTAGTAGTTGAGACTTTAATAGATCCTTCCATTATTATTTTAGCCAACATGTCATGTGATCTAGTAAGGGCTCTTGTACAGCCCGATACGCGTTTCGTCCTTACAGACTCGTCAGTCGGGCAGAACCCGTCGTCCCTCGATCTTTTTGTTAGTCAGTTCTCTCAGAAGCCTGCTCTTCCGCTCCTTACAGTCCGAAGAGTTTGTAAGGACGAAACACGTGGATCGCGCTGTACAAGAGCCCTTACTAAGCCACATGATATGTTGGCTCAAATATCAATGAAAGGAAAAGATGTCTAAAGCCTAAACGAGGTTGGTTCGCCAGGGCCATACACCGGTGTTTCGGAGATTTCAGCCTCCTCGTCAGTAACCCCCGATCCACATTAAGCCCTGCATTGTAACAAGGAAGGAGGCGTTTGTGGTGAGACAATGCACAATGACACTGGTCCATCACCATTTTTCAGTCGATGGATGCAGGGCTTAATGTGGAGCGGGGGTCACTGACGAGGAGAGGTGTCATTCTTTTTTGGAATTTTTTAAAATGTTTATTGCGAGGTTCTAAAAGCAATTGATCTTATGAGTAATGAAAGGATCTATTGAAATTTGAACGTCGTCTTAATAAAGCACTTGAAAGAAATTTTTAAGGATATGCATATTTTGAGCCATAGGTCTAGTGCTATATAGGCGCCTATTTCGTCCTATTGGGACTCATCAGTAGCACCCTCCCTCGGTTCCGTCGATCCCTTGAGGTGAAACAATCCTCCAAAGGAACCGACGCCGAGTAAAATTAAGCACCCAAAGTAGGATGATGTTATTACCTGACTTTGTGGTGACCGGCAGTCGAGCTTACGGCTTTTAAAATGAACTATACTTCTGCTATCGACTGCTTTTTTACAGACCCGCTCAAAATGATTTAATCTGATAAGGATATGCATATTTTGAGCCATACGTCTAGTGCTATATAGGCGCCTATTTCGTCCTATTGGGACTCATCAGTAGCACCCTCCCTCGGTTCCGTCGATCCCTTGAGGTGAAACAATCCTCCAAAGGAACCGACGCCGAGTAAAATTAAAAAAATAAAATTAAAATTAAAATTACTTTGGGTGCTTAATTTTACTCGGCGTCGGTTCCTTTGGAGGATTGTTTCACCTCAAGGGATCGACGGAACCGAGGGAGGGTGCTAGTGATGAGTCCCAATAGGACGAAATAGGCGCCTATATAGCACTAGACCTATGGCTCAAAATATGCATATCCTTATCAGATTAAATCATTTTGAGCGGGTCTGTAAAAAAGCAGTCGATAGCAGAAATTTTTAATATGATAAAAAATGCCAGCCAAAGAGCAATCGAGTGTACAACACACTGTGTTAGGTGAAAATGTCACTCGATATAGAGTGTAAAACGTTCGCCTTTGAAATCTCTGTGCAGGGAGAGCAGGCTCCTAGGAGAACTGACTAATCAAAAGATCGAAAGACGGAGGCTTTTGCCCGATTGACGAGTATGTATGGACGAAACACGTAATCGGGCAGCACAAGAGCCCTTACCAGACCACACGACATGTCGGTTCAAATAATAATGAAAAGATCTATTGAAATTTGAGCGTGGTCTTAATGGAGCACTCGAAAGAAAGGCTAAAATTTTATTCTAAAGAAACTTTCATCAGGCGAGAAATCTTCAAATCTGAAGGAATCTCTTGACAGGCACGGCGTAAAAAACAGGCAATATGAGAAATTGAACACACGATGAAAATTCACTTGATTTGAGCTATCGACAAACTACAGAAACATTTTGCAAAAGCAAAGAGTACGCTTTTACCGGAGGACTCAAGTGGCGCCGCCCATAATGGAACAGTGCCTCCTTCTCTAGCGGTAAAATTTTGTCCATTGGAAATCAACTCAGTACAGCTCGCATTTTTTACGTATTTACAACCAAAGCTCAGAACACAAAAGGCTTTATTCTCTTTACTTTGACAATGACGACGATTCTGAGTGAAATAAATCTGAAGAATAGGCTAAATTTTAGTGCTATTTTATATGGTTCAAATTTGGAAGCCAGCCAAGAAAACCTGTGAATAATCGTTCACACAAAAGTATGCGCGCTGCTCCAGTACAAGAATATGTGGTAAAAATAAAATTTTTCATAATGTCGACGTAATTGTCAATTTTACAAGATACTTGTTAGATTGGATAACCACTTATTCTAAGAAATGTGCAGTAGTAAAGAAGACGGGTGGCTTCGATATATTCATCAACAGAAGCTCTGCCAGTGAAATCAACTCTGTTGGGAATATTGAATATCGAAACTAAATCGAGTTCACATTTTTGATGGGATAGATCACATAAGCTTGGATTTCAAGCATTCAACTTTTACATGAGTCTAGGTAGAAATGTTACCGAGTGGCTGGAAAAGCTTCAGACGTTCCACAAACTTGTGAGAGGAAGACTTGCTTCATAGAAGCATTCTCTGATTCATAGATTAGATGTTACTTAATTACTTCTTCATAGATTAGATGTTACATAATTACTTATGAATGTTTCCGAAGGGAATGTAACCATACTCAGCCGTAATAATGATTATAAGTTGCTAACGTAGCTCAGTTTTCTTCAGAACTATGCTTGTGTTTTTCATCTGTTTCGAAATAATCGCTGAGTATACACAGCGTCCTATTTCATGTGTTTATTTCTGACTTCGCTCTAGCTTTTTTATCGGAAAACTTTGTCCTACGGACAGAAGAACTATTCGGTGCTTGACTTTCCTTTCGGAGCGCCTTTTTTGAATGTTATTTTGAGGAGTCCTTGACTTTAATATTCCGCAAGATTTTTTTAATCTATGAGCGCCACTACTTTCAATGTTATCGGCAACACTAATTGTTTTGATCACCTTTTACCAGCTTAATATTGCAAGGGTTACTGGTAATGCTAAACTTGGAAATACCACTTCTTACAAACAGCATTTAGTCCCGTGAATATTCTTTTCACACGATTTGAATTCTATAAAGTTCTTTCAATTTCAGTTATTTCCTAGATTTTTGGCCTGCCTACCACTCATTGTCATGCTATTCACTGTCCGTCTGTTCTTTTGAGAAAAATACCTCAATCTTCTAGCTCATTTTTTGTAACATCATTTTTAATGGCTTTCTTTTTCATTGGCTTCCGTTGCACTGCGAAATAACCTGACTTGTCAAGTGTGGAGATTTCTGACATAACAGTCTCATTTATGAAAGAACGTCATTGAAAATTTCCTGAGAGGCTTTATCCTTTCGTATTTTTTGGAACGATCTTAATCAAAGAAGAAGCGCATTTATCTAGATGCAAAAACAAATGACCTAGATATCCGTTACAATATGATCGGTGAAAAATGTTCTGTGAGAGCGAAAAGATGAATAACTCCTCTCGATGTGATTTCATTGCAATTGTGAGCATCTTTGCTCATCAGAAAAAAGACGACTCGGTTTAGACCACGTTTTCACAGCGAGCAAAGCATATCCTATTCTTTGCGTTCAATCTCCATTAGTAGAGCGTATGCGTCATTTTGTTCATAAAGCATCGCGTCTACGCTCTTCAGCTTCCATACTTATCAGGCTACCACCACTATTCAATGGATTTTATAAACTTTTCTTTCTCAATATATCTCGACTCATAACCTTCCTGAGTGTCCTAGTGTTTGAACATTTTCGCAATTATGTGCAAAGATTATATGCTGATGACCGTATTCTGATCTGAATGGACAAGTGTGATATTCATTTTGAAATTTGAAATTATGTAATCAGTAAGAATCATTTAGGAACTGAACCTCCAGCGCGGAGCAAACTCTCGTTTGTGTTTATTTTGGCAGAAATCAAACAATGTTCCGTAATATTCTATTATCCAAGTGTGAACATCTCCTTGCTCAGCACTTATTCCATCTAGCTTATTCCTACATCAAGAAAATTGCGTATCCGGAAAACTGACGAAGAAATTTCCTAATTTTAACCGCTCATGCACCTTCTTTCATACTAACATCTTCGCAATTGGTATTTTCATAATTTCAATGTTTTTAGCAAAACAAGAGCGTCAGTTTGATTCAGTGAACTATGCTGTGATCTGTTCGTGGTTCAACGGAAGAGAATCTTGTTGCAGAAGAACCTCATCTTATATCTGTTCTCTTTAGAAGAATAGCCAGAGCTAGTCTATATATACAGCTAACAGAAATTTCTTATCTAATCGCTTTTAGCAGTAATACGATGTTACAATTGTGCATACAATATACCACTTGATGTAGAGTGATGTGCAAAACTTTTGCGTCAGGTGAGCTCAAACCCACATTTCGCCCTATCCAGGGGTTGTATGTACAATAATGTTGAGTGAGATGTATGACTTTGAACCTCAGACGGGAGGTGAGCCCTCGTCTTCTCATAACTGGTCACGTGCCAGCCACCGCAATAGTGGGGCTCCTTTTCTGCTATCACTTTTTCTGCTTGCTATGGTGTCGCGTCTGTTAGCAGCCAACCGTCAACAGTCTGACCTCGTAATCACATAATATCATTTAACCCAGCTACGCTGACAGCTATAGGACAGAAACGATACCCTGTACTGCAGAAAGAGTGCAGAGTAAGCATTCCGATAATGCAGCATTTGGAAGGCGCTCCTGGAAAGGGTTAAACTTGAACCCCTTACCGATGATCATAGTGTTGCAAATCACTCATCGTTGTAGTAATACATATCTGTAACGTTATAGCAATACTGATATAGTCGACTGCTTGAGCTGCTCAGAAAATCTGACTAGTGATTGATTCTGTTTCGTTGGCCATTTCTAATTGATTCTATTTCACTAGCCATTCCGTCAGTTGATTTTGGCGTTCGAGACAAAGATGGAACTATACAAACTTTACCTTCGTGATATTTAAAACCTGACGTGGTTTCTGGTTTTCAGTGGCTGGCTCTGTATTGCATATTTTCTAAAATCATTCGTTTTGTACAGTCAATTGGAAGCAAAGATTGAAAGAGAGTTTGTGCTAAGTTGAGAAAAAAATTCCTTAACAAATGCAGAAAATTCAAATTCTATGTTTGTATCACACAGTATCGGTTATTGTAAGTTCATGGGAATATCTCTGGAATAATTCCATAAGAAACTCCCACGGTAGTGTTAATTATAATGAACCAAATTCTAATTTACTCTTCGGTTATATAATGAAGGCGAAGGACAAAATCGAACTTCTATACATCTGCCAGAAAAATCATAATCTGCATTTGGTAGAATTTTGGTGTTTTACATTTCAAACTTGTTCCGAATGGTGGCGCCATCAATGCCCAACTCTACTGCGTGCAGCTGGACCGAGTCTATTATGCGCTGGAAGAAAAGTACTCGACATTGATTCATCTAAAGCGCGCGATGCTTCAGCAAGACAATGCCAAACCTGACACCGCAAAGAATGCTGAGGAAAAGTTTGATGAACTGAAGGGAGTTGTGATCTTCCCGCTCCCTACAATTTAGATGCCACGCCGTCCGATTATGGCGCGATTACCGCCCAATGGAAGATTTCCTGCATGGATGCCGATTTGAGACATTTCGGAAGAGGCATATCAGTTTTTGATTCAAAGCCCAAGAAATGGCGTTTCCGAGTAGATCCGGAAGCTTACAGATTGTTGTCAGAAAAACGCGGACAATAATGGTCTCTATTTTGAAGAATAATTGCTGTTTATGATTGAATTTATGCATAAACTTCGAACTTCCAGCGGGTGTTAAGGAACTCTTTCTTCAACCTAACAGTCGTTATGGAACGCTTTGCATCCGATTCCATCAAGCACTATACATGATTGAAAGCATATTCGGATATGCAGAGAGGAACGGTGATTCACCGATATACCAAGTCAACTATTGATCTTTTTGAGGAAGTCTAGTACTTATTTGCTCACCTCGAGGGGTTAAAGTTTACCTTATTCAGTATGTAAGATCGAATCAAAGCCCATTTGTGTATAGTGAGCATTTCTGATCATTACAGTGCGCATGCCTGGTTAGAAGAAATGATTTTGCAATACGAAGCAAAAGTGCCAATGACATTTATTTAGTTCCAGAAGAAAAATCCTCAAGCTATCAGTGATTGACTATCGTATAGTCTTGCTGGTGGGTCCAGATCCACCTGTCACGTGTTTCTTAATGCTCTGAACTACTTCTGAAAGTTAAAAAAGAGTCAAAGAGTCTGCTTTTTGGATCAGATTCTTCCTAATCGTAGAACATTTGATGCTCCTCTGCAATTATCTGTAGAGATGTATATGAATGTCCTGATCTTTAAATCTAAAAATCACGCGTTAAATAAAATAAAGACATAGAAGAGAGTCACAGCATACAAATACCACAGAAATGAATGTAGACATCACTCATGCCCGCCCCATCAATTTAAAGAGAAATTAAGTTAGAGGTGACAATGTATAAGCTATCTATCGATATAGAATTGCTTTCAAAAATTTGATCCCTTCAAACTATTCCTATAATGCTAGAGAATTTAGGATTTCTCACTATTTTATGTTAAAAGGTGTGAAATTAGTTATTAGTGTGGCCAAACCCTTCTGCTTCTTCACTTATTATTGGATTCACTTTGGTTGTGCATATGGCTTACACAAGTCATCAATAACTCTTCACATTGGTTCCATTTTATACTTTGACTTGATGCATAGACACTGCGAGCATTGGTTCTCACCACAACCCTTTTAGGTTAGGGTAAAAGCGGATGCTTCTGCGGAATCCATCATCGCTTAGTCGGCTACCTACCCAGTTGTATTCGCACGTTTACATTTTTAGCAGACTTTAGGTAGAATATTAGTTCATGTTTTCATGCGATGCAATGTTAAACTACAGAACCCTGTGCGAAGGATCTCATAGTGATGACTCCTTTCAAGCTACAGCCTTGTTTACTGTGAGCCACTGTATTCACAATAAAACAGTTTCCACAGTAGGTCAAAATGCGACTATTGACGCATACCGAAAACCAATCAAAGTTGATGAGCCATTGTCTAAATTCTAGCATATCACTTGTATCACCTTTATTATCACTTTCACTTTCCTACGCTTTTTATTTTTTGAGCATAGGCATTGCTGATATTTCTGAGTGCGAGGAAACAATGAAAAGATGAGGTGCTTGTTCATCACGACAAAAGACCAGGAGTATAAAATTAAAAATCCTAGCGGATTGACTTGTTGACATTATTGTTGATTTTCCCTGTTGTTGATTCCTTGTTGATTTTGCTTGCTGCCGTAAAATTTTGACGTGTTGTTTCCTTATTAATATATGTAAATGTTGAACACTTGTCGTGTTTTGCCGACGCGAGTTCAATTTAGAAGTGGTAATAGTGATAGTAATGGCAGTAGTAATTAGTAGTAATGCTACTAATAATAGCAGTATTAATAGTAATAGTAACGATAATAATATAATAGTCTCAGTAATAGGAATACTTGGGTACTTCGATATTTAGACTGTCAGTCTTCACGAATGTGCCAAACCTTAGCTCATAAGCATGTGCTAGGTTAGGTGTTTTGTCCTGCAGAGTTCGTAGATAATCCCAGCCAGGGCTCTCTCAGGTTGTGAACCATGTTAAAGCAGTCGCAGGTCCTTTTGGATTAGAGGAAGATTGTCATTCAGCGACTACTAGCTACACAGACGGCGGTCATTTCTAATGCAGTTTACTCTTTGGCGAGCTTTCCAAGTGGAAACACCGCATACTTTCTAGCTTTAGTGGCCATGCTGAAATTGAACATCCCACTGTACTTGGCAGTCCAGGAACACCTCCCAGCCACGATGAGGCGATAAATCAATTGGAAGGACAAATATAATGGTAATAATAGTAATAATGATGGCAATCGAAATTGTATTGACAATAGCAGTTCCATAGCCAACTTTGTACCGACTTCGCCTTCTTCAGATCCAAGACGTATTTTGTATCAGACTATCTGAATCTCAAATCTCGAATCTTCTCGCATCATCTCAACAAAACAAGTCCTTAACATCTACGTTTATGAGTATTCACGGCGAAGTTTGTTGAGTCGGTCTTATAAGTTGCCTCTTATTGTAATCATTTATTGGCGTATGCTCATTAACTGACTACATCGAGTTTCTCTTTTTCTCTCCTATCATTATTCAAAAAGTAACCTGAAAAGAATAAAGCTCTCGATGTTAATGAGTCCCTGAGGGATGTGCCATGCATTCGTCCTCAACTTCTAACTATTTTTGAGGTGGTTGAACGCATATCTGGCCTCTGCGGTGCCTTGCGGTGGCCTCCCGCTGTATCAAGTCAATGCTGCCTATCCTCCCAGACAAGTCTGAGACCAGTCTGGTACCAATTTACCGAGCCCGCAGGTATAAATGGCTTGGTGAGCCACGAGAGCGGGATCAAACCATCGAAGCTGCATACGATGTAGAACACCTCTAAACACTGCGCCACATGCGCTCTCTTATTTGAAAACTCTTGACCAATCATGATCTTTTGCTTATAGGCTTATTTTTCCAAGGACACTCATGTAATATTGTTTTCCTATTATGCCTATTTTTTTAACGGCAACATGCGATTCGAGATACTATCCATGAAAATGCTGATAACTGAGGATAACACAGAACCTACTCCAAGTCTACTCGAGCTCCGACTATTACACTTCTGAGCCAGCTCATTCACGCACGACACCATCGAAGCTCCCATATTGGTTGCTGTCAGCAAGCATTTTTGAACGGGATTGATATAGTCTGCATTGTATCAAGAAGCAGGATGATAAGCATGGTACCGACTGTATCCCTTGCCCAACACTCTTGGAATAATGTGATAAGGATATAGCATGTTTTGAGCCATGTCTGAGTGCTATACGGACGCCTGTTTCGTCTTACCGGAACTCATCAGCAGCACCGTCCCTCAGTTCAGCCGACCCCTTGAGGTTATCTAAGTGATGAGTTAGGGTAAGACGAAACAGGCCCCTGTATAGCACCTAGACATGGCTTAAAACATGTTATATCCATAACAAGTTATTGTTGTTCAAGCTAGGTCTATAACAACGCTGTCGAAGAAGATGTATGACTCTTGGAATAACTCAACTAAACGCTTAGATACTCCATAGATCAGCACGAGGGAAATTACAAGGGAATGGTCTTCATCATTTTACAACATTCATGAAGAAAAAGAATTTTTCGAACAATAGTGGAGTAAACAAGTGAGATAGTTAAAGACTTTGTGAAGACTGAATGCGAGGAAACGAATTGAATTTGCGGAAGACTGTGATCTGTACATTGAATTGTGATGGCGGATGTTGTAAGATATAAATCAATAAACTAGGATTGTGGTCGAAATTACAATATTTTGAGTTTTTATCTATTGCCTGATTCTATCGGCGAATTAAACGAAAGTGGTGGTTAAAATTCGAGATTTTAACTTTTACTTAGTGCCTGATTCAGCCTAATATCAGTGCTTACGTGAAATATTATGGAAAGATTACAAATGCGAGTATACCTCAGAGACTGAAGTCAGGCTCTTTGTGGTTGTGTGAAGAGAGTTTCCTTAGTTTGTCGTTAGCACTGATGTCGGATACGAACGATAACCTGTAATTTATCTCAAGAAGTATAATATAGTGTGCTTTTCTAGTTTACTATTGTTGAATCTATGATATAGAGAGTGTTCCCATAAAACATTTCTCATTTTCATCTTGCCACAAGATTCCTATATATTACAACTTCCTCTTACTGGTACTTATCCTCCTATGTAATTAATTACATTTTATATAATTTCACAAGTCCGCATAAGTGCCTGGCATTTGTACCCATCGAGAAGGGGAGCATGGCCTGGTAGAGGAGCTTACCACCTTCTATCAGCTTTTCGGATAATTGGCGTCACACTACTCTCCTGCTTTACAGTCGACCATCCAAATTCCAAGTAACGTTCGTTATTTATTTTCCAAAAGGGTCTTTGACTGCTGCGCTATCTATTATTTTTGAACGACATTTGTGTTTACAACTTATATCCGACAAATCTGTTGCACACATCTCTACATAACGGTTTGCACAATTTTATTTTTGTTTTTTTTTACTGTTTTTATCTACTTACCGCTTTGATATGTGTTTTACTTTGCATATGCGTAAAAAATAAGCGGTTTGATATCCAAATCCGCAACTCGCTGTAACGTCGTAATTAGGAGAATACCAGCGCGGCATTTTCATCGTAAATAACAAATTGTCAATCACAAAGATGGTATGAACACTAGTTTGATTAAATTTCCAATGGTACTTTTATTACTACTAGTTTTAATCAATTCCTTTGCAGAGAGTTGCTGCTTATAGCGCTCTCCATAACAACCCAAAGCATGTTTTCATCTAATCCTGCTATCTAGAATTTCTCTTACTCTGAGTCTACAGTGATTTTAGGGTGATTGAAATGTGCTCTCAGCATGAAAAAAAACGTTAGCTTCTACGTCACGTGTCAGATTTGCAAACAGTGTTGCGAAATCAACCTGAGATGTTGTCAAAATATAGAGGCAAGGAAGCACTTTGGAACGCATAGTCAAAGGACCAAGATGAAGATTTTGGTGAAAATTTTTGTGAACGTTATAGAACGTCTGATTTTTTCCGGATAAAGGTGACAATCGAACGATTATTATGATTTGAATAAGTGACCTGAAAAGATTCTTTTTTAATACTCATGATTTCTTATGCTTTTACTGCTTTTTCTCAGTATTAGTTTTACCTTACTCTATCAGACAATCAGATATCTTACTCTTATCTTAAGCATTCAAAAGTTGTGCGCCTCTTTAAGGATAATGGTGAGAAAATCCAAGAATGTAGTGTACTGTAAATTAAACTTCTTTCTTCAGCATAACTAGTCAGTCATATTTTCTCTGTTGATTAAGCCTATTTTACATGTTGTTGTTGACAATTTATATGTGGCCTAGCGTTTTAGGCGTTTCGTCGCCTCCACAGCGGATGGTTCAAGTCGATCGTTCACTGTCGTCGTCTTCGTTGTGACACTCGCCTTGGTCTCGCTCGATTCGAACCTTCTTACAGTGTAACATCGCCCGGACGAGGAACCTCACTTGCCGAGCTGCGCAGGATAAATCGTATGCTAATTAGTTATTTGTTATGCTGATTAGCTAATCACTCGTTGATATATACAATATATTATGGCGCCCTGTACAAGGTGTTAATAATACTTATTTCTGCAGGATGGATAGCATGGAAGCAAACAATTGTGCTATCACTAGCGCCGAGTGTTTAGCCAATTAGCAAAACAAATAGCTAATTAGAATACGATTTAAACCTGTATATGAGGAGTTTGCCCAGTGTGGTTCTTCATTCGAAAAATGCTCTGCTGAACGATAGTTCGACTTGAGCGAGACTATGGAGAAGTGCCTTAACGAGAACGAACAACACTGGACGATCGACTCCAATCATCAACTGTATAGGCGTAACTTGTCGAAACGTTAGCCTGATACAAATTGCTATTGTCACCTCGTGCTGCAGGTCTGATCAATAAAGAAAATATGATCACTAATGTAGTATTGTATCAGGTCTTTACATATGTTTTGGCACTCGAGCAACAAACACCGCATTTATTAGCCAGAAGCAATCAAACTTGCTTAACAACGCTATTCAAAGCATGCGCCATCAGCCTGAATACTTTTCTGACATCTCTCAGGCAATAAATTAGTACCCCTTCGTGCAGAATTCCTAAGCTATCTTTTTGGACCCCTCAGCGAAGCTTTTATCGCAGTTTGCTGCTTTACGAGTACGAATGCATGCACAAATCGTCTTCAAAAACATCAGTCGTGCAAAGACTTAGGGATTTGTAACCAGGCAGACAGCGTTGCGAATCATTCTGAGATTCACGCCGGCACCACCAACTTGAAAGACTAGCTGCGTTCCGGTTCAGCGAGAGGTTGATCGAGAAGCCGTCATCAAAGCAAATGAGTTGAATTGTGTTCAGTGTGATAGCGCATACTTTGAATGGTGTTGTCAAGCAGTTTTAATGACTTCTCCTTATTAAATTTGGTAACTATTACTATAGCGCGAAAACTTATGAGAAGGCCTAGGATATTCTAATAAAAGCAGAGAGGTGACTCCCACGACTGCATCCTTCTACTACCCACGGTAGTGTTAAAAATTCATTGTTTTCCTGTTTAACAGATACTATTCGGGAAACAATAAGTTTTACCGAACAAATATTTGTTGGCGTTTCAAAGATTTAGTCTTAGATCTTCCAGGAACGGTCGGATAGACACGCAGTCTGCATCGAACACTCGAAGGCGCACCAGAAAAAACGACTCATAAACTTCTGTTCACATAGCAAACAGCTCTTTTAAAGACTCACTGCTTTGGAGATTCCCTACACAGATCTTGATGGGTCACCAACGTTCCCAACATCGGCTGAAAAGCAGAGGCGGCCACGATGACATTCATCGTGTCATTCCTTTTCTATATCATTTCTTTGCGGCAGAAAGATTTGGGAAGGTAAATGAATTTCACACCACAGTGAAAGATCGTTATACGTTTCCATAGAGGAATTTACTCAAAAGAACGAATTTGTACGAGTTGGTGTTTTGCCTGAGGTCTTAAAAAATGGTGTCAGACAATGATAAACAGAACAGATTTGAAATATGTTCATGACGATTTTTGAATGCATTTGCATAGTCGGAAATCTTCCAGCATACAGATCAGAACTTTGGCACTTTGTTTGCCACTAATTTATGCACAATATAAGATAGTTGCTGTAGTAAATTGAGCGGGCAAATTCTTCTGGAATGGTCTATGCAAATCCAGAACACTAAATTTTTGTGCTGTCAGAAAAAGTCACTATTCTATATCGTAAAATTGTGTATATTCGACTATTATCCATTTCATGATCAACTTATAGCAATTACGAGCTACTATTCAAAGCTAAAGTCATTATTTTCACCTCGCTTTACCGCTAGTATCGCAATGAAACATTGGTGGTATTAGTGGTGAAACGTTTCTGTTCAGTAGTACAATTAACAAATTAGGCTACATTCGTAAAGTTTACGAAGGGTAGTGGATACACTGTCAATATCCTTCAATCCCTGAGGGGCACACAATGCATTTGACCTTGTTAGAGGGATTTGGGAGCAAATCTGGCAGATGAAATGCACACGTTGCTGCCCACTCAAATTTGCGGTATCTATCGATGTGTCAAGTCAGTTCTGCGTTTTTTCCTAGATAAGTCTGGTATTGATTTACCAATCCGGGAGAAAAATATAGTAAGTGAATCAGAGAGTGGGATCGAGCCAATAGCCACATGTGTTGCATCTAGGCATCTCTAATCACTGCCACTGCTAACGCCCCCTTGTGTAGTAAATATCGGAATAAATTCAGCGCACTTGTCACTTTTTTCTTCTCCTAGACAATTTTGTTGTCACATGTTTATGAAGACATTTGCGCCATCTGTTGAGTGCTTGATGTTTCTCAGTAGACGCTCCTGCCGACTTCTTTCTCCTTTTTTTTTACTTCCTCGCATTCTAACCCATTAATGACCCAGATACATTAATCCGTATTTTGGCAGCGCAAGACGTGAATCACTAACCAACGCAGATTCTTGCCCGTCTTAAATTTTCACGCTTAGAAAAAAACGCCTCTTAATCGATTACTGTTCTAGCCTGTTCTAGCCTGTTCTAGCCAGTTCTAGCTTTCCTATTTGGTGCCTGCAGGCGATTTGCTTAGTAATACATTCACTCATTTACTCCGGAGTCTCGATATTGTTTTACGTGCGCACACATACCCATCCCAAACTGCCGATATTGAGGGCCGTTATGAAATCTGCGCTGACATCTCGGTGCATCATAGCAATGGCCACAAATCGAAGATTATGCCTTATTAAATTTAGTTAGTAGGACCTCTGAAGTAATTCAGAATGGTAGTGCTTCGGCGATGATTTTGAAGCAAGGCGAAGGTTACATTTGAGACTTCAGTCATTTCTAAATGTCTATCGCGCTCTTCATTTTTCACTCGACCAATCTAATATCCCATATTAGCTATCGTCCAATTTTCCAGCTACTCGATTTTAAATCAGCTATGTCCTGACTTGTTCCTGTGGCGTGTTAGTGTTGTCGAGTGAGTCATACTGATTTGGGCATGCAGAGAGTATACTTTTTTATCTCAAGGCTCCGCGAGAATATTTTGAATATTAGACCAGGAGTCCTCCTGTTGCACTCTTGAGATCCTTTTGGTCCCAATTACAACGATTGATCTTCATCGTTTGCAGTTACTCATCGTCTTCTAGGCCTATCCGCTATTCTGTAACCATGTCCATTTGTTGGTGAACTAGGTTATGGTTATCAACGTCGATAGGAGCTTTGAATCCGTTCTCCCACTTTTGTGCTGGGCTACACTTGACACATCGTTCTCTCGGCTAACTCATTAACGATGGTTCTTTCCGTAACACCGTCCTCTTTTCCATGTTGTTAGTGCAATATCAAGCTTTTGGCAATTGTCGTAGGAGCGAAAAAAGCTGCTGAGTGAAGAAAAAAGAGAGAGAAAAAATCAATCTTTGGTTTTCTGACTGTTTCCTCAATGTTACTCTACACTAAAATGGTGGCCACTTCACTCTCGATGGAATGAATAGCACAGAAATGTTTCTTGCCTCCAGCTTTTTTTGTGTCCAGCTGCAGATTAGAATTTCTACTTGCTATCAGTTTAGTCTATGCTCAGAGATCACATTCAGATCTTTGTAGATAACCTTATTTCCGAACTCTGAACCCTGTTAACATTATTAGTAAAAGTTGAATGAGCTAACAGTGTTCTATCAGTATTGCTGATAATAAAACCCTCTCAAGAGCTGACTTAGGCAGTGAACAAATCCCAATTTCTAAGGGATTCGAGAATTTCGCCACCCTATTTTGCGACTGGATTTTTTTTCCACAAAAAAAGAGGTTCCTGCATAAAGAAAACCATGCTGGAGGATTGCTGCTCAACATTAGAATAATTTTCTTACGGTCTGTTACATTGTTACCTTAGGAGTTGCTGTAGTGCAGCACAACAGCTATATTTCCATGAGGGATTGATTCTTTACGTGCGATTCAATTTCTGTTCGGTTTTTTTTCTAAGAATTGTTAGGAGATGATTTCAAATTACACATCGGTAAATAAATGCCCTACCGCCAAGGACGTCACTGGTTTAGAAAAATTAGCAGAGAAAAAGAATAGTTGACGCAAGAGGCGACTGCAGAGAGCATATCTCACAGCAACGAGATGCCAGTACCGATGAGTTCCTCAGCTGGTCCATTACGACCAATTCTCTTGAAGCACTCGAAGTTAAGGCAATTAAGTGCGTTGAGAATGAGACACTGACATGTAGTTCGCCTCTCTGGAACCCAAGACGCATTGTACATCTTGAATGCCCACTCATTGTTATCACCACCATCCCGGCATTTCTCCACATCTGACTTAATTTCTCCCTAAAAGTAACCAATGACTACTCATGCACAAAAAAAAGGAATTAAGTGTAAGACTCTAGGCGGATCCTTTACGATCTATTCTATTATCGCACTTCATTAACGATAGCCGCATCAGTTTTTCGTAACAGTTTGTTTTCAACTCCTGGAGAGGAACTTATCGCCTTGGTAAACAGAATTCAGTCATCGTTGCTAAGAAAACCTATCCATGTTCTATATTTATGTCCTAAATCATATTTTTTGCATACTGCGAAGTTGTGAAAAGTTTGCATTATTAAGTCGTTCCATAAGTTACACACTAGAGCAATAAACACTAAATTTATTAACCAGAATTGACTAAAATTGCATGAGTTTGCACTTTTCAGTTACGCATTTTCTTGCAAGCATTTTGGTTTATAACTTCCCTATACTTGTTCTAAGATGAAGCTGCATTGGAAACAAATTTGCTTGCTATTCATGCCCGAATATCGTGTAGGATCAAATGCTAGTGAAGCCGTGCGCAAGATAATGGAGCTTCCTGTGGACGGCTCGAGCGCGACTGATCCGCCAGACTGTTCTCTCCAGCTTTAAACTTTGCTAACCACTTCCTGGCCGTCCTTTCTGCAACCGTAACATTTGCCCAAGCTCCGTTAATCTTGCTTACCCCTTCAATAGCACTTTCCCCTACGCGCCATTCTTGCATAAATAGCAAGTGAATTAGTTCGCAATACAGCTCCATCTTATTCCAACTATAGGCAAGTTATCTACCAAATGTTCGCGAGAAAATGCGCGATTGAACGTTGCAAAATGTTGCAATTTTAACTGCTTCCCGTTCATGAAATTGTTGTGTAATGCTCTAGTGGAAAAAACTTATGGAACGACTCTATAAATTTTCAGAAAGACACTAAGGTTTTATGGAGCTTTGTTCTGCAGTTCTCTTTATTGCCTTTTTATCTATTGGCCCATTTCTCTCGATAATTGATGTGGTCATTTTGAAATCGATTTTTTGTATGAGCAGCAGTGTGTTTGTGATTCAACTATGAATTGTTTGCTTTTTTGTAGTCTAGTTTATTACAATTAAAATTCATTTGTATGAACTGAGATGGTCTTGCATTTTTCTTGACAGTCCGCTTTTCTAATCGCTAACTTCCTTGAAATAGACTTAGATAATTACGACTAAGAAGAGGATAAAGTGTTTGGCTATGATTAATCTTTAAGGGATACGCTTTTATCCAATGTAGTTAACCATCGTTAGAAACGAATGAATGCACATTTGGCTAATACAATGACAGACAGTGGCCGACCTATGTATCAAGCCAGTGTTACGGCTTGCCAAACAAGCCTGGGTACAATTTGTGGACTCTAAAGTAGTGGAAGATTTAGTGAATGCACGACGGTGGATCGAACCGGCAGCCACGTACGTATTGTAAAGCCATATCTAGCCATTGCACCTTTCAAGTATAGATGATTAGTCATTATGCAGAAATCATTAGAGAGATTGAAGAATTGAGATCCTGCTACATTTCAAGATGTCGAAAATCAGGTTTCGGACACAAACATGGATGCGTCTTAATTACGACCGATGAGCAAGACCGTTAGCGAATGGATCCTTGCGATGCAGAGCATATAGCAAGGGTAGTCACTGGGGCGGTGGCCATGGTTGCCATCCTAGAGGAAAGATTAGATGTTTAGCGAGGTCCAGGAGTGAGTAGAGCCTACCGCTCGCAGGGTTAACTGCACTCGACAGGACGAGATATAAAGTTTAGTGACGTTTGTTTGAGTCACTTGACAATCAACAGGACGACAGTTAATACAAGTGGTGAAAAAAATTTGCTAGCAGAAATCCCCAGTCAAATTTTGTACTTCCAATTTTCGATACTCATAACGACCAGCTTCTCAATACTCTTCAAAATATGGTCAAGTTCAACTTACTTTTTATATACCCTCCACCATATTTTTTTTTACTGTGCGGACTCAACCACATCTAGCAATTTATCTTATCGCATTCATCCTCCACGAAAGTCTTCTAACCTTTCGCACGTTGTTGCAATAGCTGCTTGAGGATTTTGTCTTCGCCATGAATGTCGTGGAATGCTGGTCGAGTCGAATACTTGCACTCCTCAAGGTTATCAGTGCTCAGGTGCTTTCATATGATTAATGTAGAATAACTGAATTTTTAATAAACTCTTCTGCAGTGGTGGAGGTGCTATTTAAACCTCTTGGATACTCATAATTGGTTCACTTATGGAGATTCTTGATGATTAGCAGGAAGGTCTCAACTTTTCGACTTGCAGATTTGCTGATCTGTAGGAAACCGATTTCACCCAAGCTGTTGTCGTAATGCAAAATTTGTGCACTCTTCCATTTACTAGCTAACATGGATCTTCATAAAAATTTGTTTTGGTAATTTTGCCGTTATTGAACCGTACAACTGTTCAATTTTATGCAGTATATATTGCAATAAACTATTTTGAGACAGCGCTTAAAAATGATATAATCTAAATATGTATTGTGAACCTTGCATGCGATCTGTTGTAGGCACTTATACAGTGCAAGACACGTGTTTCGGCCTTCCAGCCTCATTATTTGCACAGTAACCTTTCGTTCAATACGTCGAGTGCAGAAAGTTCGTCGTCAATTGCTCTATATAAGGAGCAGATCTCTGCGGAACGGACTTACAGGGTCCAAACACGTGTCTTGCACTGTATAAGTACCCATAAAGACCTCATGAGAGACTCAAATACATTCCCAGATTATATTGCTTAATTTTGGATGTTTTGCCACCTGTTTTTCCCAGTTCTGTTTCATTTCGTTGTTCTAACACACAATCTGTGCGCTCCTCTTTTTTCAAAGAAGCGTTCTCTTCTCTTCGAAGATGAGTAGTACAATATATTTGTATGAATGAGGTGGTAATTGAATGAAGTATGAAATGATTAGAGAATTGTGCTGTCAATAGTGCATTACCAGTTGCTATGTACGAACAGTATAGTGTGCGTGCACGATCAAGCACTTCCCAATCAATCCTCGTTCCTTTTTGTGATCTAAGGTTTTTCTACCTGGCAAGTGAACAATAGAGAGATCTTTCAAGAGTTCAAGTAAGCTTACTTTTCGACTCCCACGAAAAATATAAACTGAAGCAGTTTTACATAGATTTCACAGCTCAAATAAAAACCCAAATCGACGGTGGAGAATATGGTAATGATGATGAAATCGATCTGCTGTAAATTTTGGCAGCAACAAATTCCTGTGACCGCAAACTGAATTTTCGAAGAAGTATTGCTGTAGAATAAACTCAAAAAGTGGGTTACATTTTGGTCTTCCATTACACGTCTCCCTATCTCGTAATGCTCCCACACGCACTTCCTATAATGAGATTCAATAGAATTTGGAACCAACCTTTTACAACGACTTTCTGTTGCAGTTAAATTTTCTCTAAGTATTGTATTCTGCATGAAATTTGCCCCATTACACGTAGATGATGGAAGGGTAAAAACAAACATGATGGCCCACGTGAGGTAACAGATCTCTCATAGGCGGAACTGGTGTGTGAGAGCTAAATGCAAGCGAAATCCAGGACCACTGATTTTTGACGGGATTTTATGTTGATCAAAAACAAGAGCAATGTCTCATGACTGTTATAGTTTCATCATACCTTTCTTTTCGAGTGATTCTTAAGACCACAGCTCAAATTTCAATATGCTAGATAATCAATTTCGAGTCACGCATGTCATGTCATGTGGTCTGTTAAATGGGTTGCTTATAGAGTATGAAACATGTGTTTCAACCTTGACAATCTCATCAGTCGGGCGGTATCCTTTCGACTTTAGCCAATCTTCTCGGGGCGCTCAGTCTCCTATACTAAGAGTAGGCGACGACGAACACTTTACACTCTATATCCGGTGAAATTATCACAGAGCACACAGTGTTGTACACTCGGCTGCTCTTGGCTGGTATCATTAGTATATCATACCTTTTTTTACCACCGGACATAGAGTGCAAAAGGTTCGTCGTCTCCTCTAGTATAAGGGACTGAGCGTCGTGAGAGGATTGGCTAAAGACGAAAGGGTACCGCCCGACTGATGAGATTGTCAAGGTCGAAACACGTGTATCATGTTCTGTAAGTCAGCCTCATCTAATAGACCACATGACATGCGTACCTCAAAAATGATCATCTAGCATATTGTCATATTATCACACATAAGGCTTTATTACGTTGGAAATGATCTCTCGTTATAACTCACAATTTCAGAAACAAGCCTTTCAACTTAAGGCATTAGTCTCTCACTAAAAGGTACTATGAACGAATAGACAACGTCACAATAAATCTCAGATTATGCCTGAGCAAAGCTTTTTTTATATTCATAGACTGAAAAAGGGAATAAATCAGCTCCACCTACAAGCAGGGTTGCTGTCTTTGCAAGATCAGAGAATTATAGGATTTGAGAGGCGCACTTCTGAAGCCACTGTATTTTTGCGAAGATTTTGTTCTAAGTAGCATTACTGAGAAATAAGTAAATTGGTCCAACACCTTTACAGATTTCTAAGAATACAAATGTTTGAGAGTCAAAGCACTCATAAAAAATTTCGAATTGTTAAGCCAACATGGTGTGGCAGAACTTCTTAATAGCTCGAATTTTTGCTCAGAATAGTATAAATAAAATTCATGGGAAGGCTTAACATTCTCTAAAATTCTATTCTAGCTTGATAAACCGGGCCAAATTCAAGCTGCATGCAATATCCTTTGAATTTCTGGAGTCTAGTATTGAAGATTGTAGGGAGAGGGAAGTCACCAGCAATGGACGGAGAGAGGTTGCTGAAACTTTTATTACAAGATTATCCCCTTTTGTTATAGTCCGCGTTACCATACAACGACATCGACTTGCTTCATACTAATTCAGGTGATACGGGTGTGCTAACTCAACAATACTCATATCTGACATTTTACATCCACCAGTGCACAGCATTTCGTCCTGACAGGATCAACGGTATTGTTGCATAAATCTTGGAGATCTGCAAAAGATCAATAGCTATCACCCAATCTACCTGATTCCTGGGGAAACTGGAGAAGGAAGTTATCAACGACATAAATGAGATGATAGAGCGAGAGACAGCTCTGTGAGTATGTTTATCAAAACTGATTCAATAGCCATGTTCATGTTCGAGATAGTCACCATGCTCAATGGGACTCAGGCATCGATTATTTTTTTCACATGTTAAATGAGGTGGCTCTCGAAATACTTCGTGTTCTTTGTTGGACGTGATAGAGATCAATTTTTGGCTCACCGTTTAAAAACATGCTGAATTAAATCGGTTTCTCCCCCATTTTTCGTCCATATTTGATAAATCAGTTATCTCTGATTATCTCAGTCAAGTATTCATATTTAGTCAACAAAAACTTAGTATGATGAAGAGCTTAAATCCAGAGATGAGAGCGATGAAAGAGTGAATTTCAATGTAAAAGCGCATCACTGATATATAAAAAAATGAATAAGTTTCTCCTTGAAAAGAATACTCACCACTATCAAGTAGGTTTTTGGATGAGTAGTGTTGGGAGTATTTTACGACACACAATTAAGATGAAGTGAAACGAAAGATTCAGGAAATGTAGACAAAATGGTAAACCATTGGCTGCTGTGTAATTTAGAATATCAGAAATCGAAAAGCGTTTCGTAGCATGACGATAACTGGTGAAAAATATCTTTGAGTCAGTGAGTACCATTCACTGTTGAGTGTAAGAAAAGAAATACCATAGCCTCGATAGTCAGGCTTTTTCGTAATGACCCAACAAAAGAAATGTAATGCTTATTATATTCTTAACACTGGAAAACTGGCTCGGACGCTTTCGAAGATATTGGATATTTAATGAATACTTAGCCTCGGATGTATGGATATAGTGAATATGCGGCTGCTTACCGCTTCACTTAAGCAACAGCTAATAAAACTACCGAATTCTTTGACCATAGATGTCATCTTTTTTACTTATTCTTTCCTTACTAAGTCATATTATTTCTTTTTGTGCTCTGCATTCGACTCTTCACTTCTGTGTTCATTGGGATCTGTACACAAGTAAAACAAAAGTAATTATGTATGGTAATATTTTCAAGACAAATTATCATTTGCATCCTTGAAATTATTACTTTATATATATATATAAATATAAATATATATAAATATATATAAATATATAAATAAATATATATATATATATATTTATATATTCGCATCAATCTGTCACAACCATCAGCGTAAAGTACGCGGTTGAAAAACGTTGAATCAAGCGATGAACACCGCAACATTTCAATATTGAATTTTTCTTTCGCTGTGATTTGAATGTTCACAGCGTGTCATAGTACTATGGTTATTGGATATAAAGAAATAACCTACGCTTACTGGATCCAAAGGAATAAAGAGCTCTTGTGTCGCAATGGTAAGAGATGTTCTGCGTCGCATACAGGGCAATGCTTTGATCTCGCGCTCATGGCTCACCAAGCCATTCATCCCTCAGGGGTCGGTAAATTGGTACCAGATTGGTCTCAGACTTGTCTGGGAAAAGAAGCAGCACTGACTCGGTTTAGCGGGAGGCCTCGCGAGTCATTGTGAAGGCCAGATATGTATTCAATCACCTCAAACAAGGTTAAACATTAAAGACGGATGTTGGCTCATCCTCAAGGATTGATTAACGTCGAAGCTTTAGCCTAAGCTTTAGCATTTAACCCTCCTATAATCATGATTGCTTAGCTATCTGTTAGCCAGCAGATGTGCTCATTCTCACTTAAAAAGATAACTGCGCAGATTTTTAGTGAAGTTGTGGTTGTATTTGGAATAAAAATTAGTTTCCCACGAATTGAAAGATAGGGAAGCTATGAACGCCTCTACTGTATTAACGGAAATTAGTATTAGGTTTTCGAAGAGCAGCGCTGGTTATGTCTAAGTAAACTTTGTTACCATCCTGGTATTCATTGACAATAACTATATGTTACCAGTAACAGCTAATTTCGACATTTTTGTCAACATGGAACGAAGATGGTAATCATATCCACTCGTCCTAAAGCGTCGTGTGAATCGTATGTCGTCTACAAAGACAATCTAATAATTTAACAATTTAAAAATCGTCTTTTGAATCTGTTCAAAGTTTTTATGTTATCATGCAGCTATCTGTATTTGGTACGTCGATGGAAGCGGCTCAGCAGGAAACTGTTCGACTTTTACAGTTTCGGATGTCATTAATGCATCCAACTAAGCCTGATTTTTTTGTGATGGCCATTTGGGATTACTCCTAATTCCTCACCACACGGAGTACGTGTCGGAAAGTGCCTAAAAAAGTTTTTTGTCATTCACTTGAGGCACAATAGTATAAAGCACTCGACGCTGATCAATCCCTGTCCATTCGACATCATCGAGAATCGCCAGAGGCGATCGAGTGCATATATGGCCCTTCATAGAGACTCATGGTGGCTTATCGATGCGTCAAATCGATGCTATTTTCCTCCCAGACAAATCTGGTAGCAATCCACAGAATTAGGAAAATAGAAGGCTCAGTGAGCCTCCGACAAGGACTTGGACCATCGACCACGTGTGTGTCACAAGCGCTCTCTAACCACTGCGCCATATGTGCAATCTATGAATGGTTACGAGTAAGGAATAATTTTGCTTATCATAGCTTTGACAAACATCTATAAAGGATAACCTATTTATTTGATTAAGTTGAGGTTTTGCTCAATCAATCTCAAGATGCCCTGAAACAATGCACGCAATTTGCTATATTCCGCGAATATGCTATAAAATTAATGCGGAAGTCATTCATTTCTTGGTAATGTATCCTAATGCTGCAAAGCAAAAGAAGCCTGAATAACACCTCGTTTTTTTCATCATAATTCTCAAGAACTAATTGCTTAATTTCATATAGCGTCTCTGAAGCAATAGTTTCTTAAAATGACCAAACACATCCAAATCACTATCTCCAACATCCAGATAGGGACCAAGATGTTGAAGGATTTAATAAATTCCAGTACAAAAACGAAACTAGCTTAGTCAAAGCTATTAGGTGAATAGGTGAAAAGGCAAGTAAGTCAGCAGGTACGGAAAGGCAGAGCTATTAATATTAGCATGCATGGAAATAGATATCAGGCCACTTTTCAAGTTACGTGTTCTAGCATTTATAGTTACTGTGCCCCATTCGCCTACAGTGATAGAGAGTGTGCGAATCACGCAAGTTATCAGACCATTTCGAATTTGTTGAACTCGCTAGTCTTCATGGGTAAGAGGTGAGCCTTTAGAGACTTGCGTAGATGTAGATATACTTTGCAATAAAAGTTCTGTTATTAGTTGTGCAGATTTGACCCCGCCGCTTGCTTCTTTCAATGTATTTATAGTGAAAATAAAGGCATGTAAATTTTTTTGCTTGAAAGTGCGTCGAAAACGCTATTTATTTATGTGTTTTTATACACACGTATTTTCTATAGTCGATTTCATATGACTCTAAAGATGACGACTTCTATACCCAAAAAACGCTATTTGCTAGGCGCACAAATGGTGCGTAGGGGAAAATGTAAGTGAAACGGCGCGCAGGATTAGTGAGACTTGGATTGAGCTCCTTCTTGGTACAGGCAAGGTGCGTAACAAAATATTCGGAAGAAAATGCGCAATCAAATGATACTAAAATCAAGTAATTCTATTGCAAAAGTCATTTCAAAAGACCAAAACGTCACGAACATCACAATTTTGTTGTGTGACAAGGCTCGACTTCTTATTGTAAAACCGATCGAAAACGTTATGAGCTGAGGTAGGAGGCTTTAGAAAATTTTATCTCACCCGCCTTACTCTCCTATTGACATTGCACAGTCAGAGTGCCACGTGAAATTGCGAAACTCAAACTGCAAATTACCAAATTAAAAAAAGGTGTTTTTTGGCGCGAAAGTCGTCCTCTTCAAAGTCCTCTAAAAGAGCCGTCTTTAAGTATTTTACATATTGTGACATCTAAATAAATACCGTATCTAATACACTTCAAACTAAAGGAAAAAATTTGCATATCTTTTTTTTTACTTTTATTACGACGAAAAAAGAAACACCGGAGTGTTGTTTGTACACCTAGTTCACTAAGACGGTTTTACATTAGTTTTGATCAGTTTCCCTTAGAAAATCGGCGGTATGCCATAGTAATCTGGCTTAGTTCTAGCAACTGCTTGATAGCCACACCATGTTGGTTATGTTTTCTGGAACGACAATCATATGCTATGCTCCAAAACTGTGATGTTCATAAATTCGCATACTCTTTTCTATTGCTGCACAGTTCAATAAACGCTAACTACCAGACATTTTTGAACGCTCTCCAAGCTCTACTGCTACTACAAACATACTTCTGGAAGTATCCAACTATGGTTTTAGCATTTTGCAAATCAATATTTTGAATACGGTCCAAAAAGGTGTTCTTTTATTGAGATTTGAAAAGCATTTTCGACGTGTGCCGTCAGTATTTTGAAAATCAATGTTTTAGATACATTCTAGTGAGATGTACTCTTTGAAAATTAAAACATAACTTCAAACAAATAATTGATTAGTTGCTCACTTGGCTTATTTAATCATAGAAATTAGTTAGTTGTTTTACTACTCAACTGAAAGCTAATTTGAGCCCATATTTTGAAAATCAACTTATTAAAAACGTTTTTTGAGCTCTCTAAAAACATTTTTGTCGTGTGGAGCGACTATTTTTGATTTGGCGAATCACTATTAACGAGCTATCAACATGACACCCATTCTCTAAATGAGGGGATCTGTAGTAAAGCTTACCTTCAAGCGGTAATTCACCACAGAAGATTCGATTTTAACGACAACGAGGACGAAAGTCCACAACGGGAGAAATGTCTGTGCACCATCGACTCGAGTCCATTGGCTGTGAGGAAACCTAAGACGTTTGAACGTCAATCGAGTAGAGTATATCATAAACCTCGTGATATCAGCTAGATCATAAAAGGCTGCTATTCTGGCGTGAGTAGTTCCTTATGCAAAGTAATCAAGAGCGATGACTTACTTATTTTCGTATAGTGCCTTTTTGACACCTTCCGTCACTCTGTTCTAAGCAACAGAAACTCCCTTTGGAATGGTTTAGTTTACAAGAATCAAAATCAAAAAGTAGCAAAATTTATTTACTGACGATAGGTGAAGAAGTGCCGGAATCGTTCAGTATAGTTTCATTTTGATCCGGTAAAAACCATAATTATAAAGTATTTAAACAGAGTGGTAAATGCTCGAATTGAAATCAAAGTCAACTATGAATACGAATTGCTCCAATGACGACTTCTGAAAGAAAATCAAATGAGTGGAGGAAATGTTGAAACCTCCTGTAAATATGAAATAATCTAGGCTATATATATATATATATATATATATATATATATGTATATGTATATATATATATATATCATTACAGCAATTCACAGTAATATCAAAGTACCAGTCTCTTTGCTACACGCCATGTTATTTGTTTTTCGTTACGCGAAGCTCGTAATCTATGAGAAAAGCTCATAAAAGATGGAACGGTAGAAGCTATAAAGATTAAACGGATCGAAATCTTAAAGGCCTAGTTTTAGGTAGCACACAGTTGTAATTGATGATGATACCAATAAGGCTTACCATTTAGAATAAAATAGAGCGGATAGTCTTTGAAGTAAAATGAGACATGAAGTTAATTTAAGTATTGATTTGCTCCATAATTTTCTTCCTATTTCAATACTTTTGTTAATGTCACAGTTATTTATTAGAAGAAGGTAAATAGTCAACAATATGACTGCCATCATAATCAATGTTATGCGACCATTTGCTGAGCAGAGATTGAACGCTTTTTTATTAGAAAAAATGGGACTGGCGATAAAAAATTAGTCCGATAAGTGACTTATGAACTGGTTGTAGTTATCTGGGCTATAAATATCTTTATCTTTGAACCTTCTCACCCGCAGATGCTGTTTTATGGCATGGAAAAGAAGATAATCCTGTGCAGCAATATCAGCGCTATACGGTGGATGCGGTAATGAAAAGAATTTATGGGAAAACTCAATACTGGAAGACGCGGCAAAGTTCTATCATACTTTGCCACTTTGAAACTCGTTATGACTCCTCCAAATGACTCAAATGACTCTCCCATTGTAAGTGAAGCCGAAAAAGGAGTAATTTTAGGCTAAAGGATTATCAGTACATTCCATTATAGAACCTGTTTTCACTGCTGCTCGTTGATCTCTTGGGGAACTCCAATTGTTTGTTGTATAATTCTCCATTCTTTTCATTGTGTGCTGATGTGACTGCTTACTCTCTGGCTTTCCCTAGATTCTAGGAAACCTCTATGACAAAAAGCCTGATACATAACATTTTTGGGATGATTCAGAAGACAGTTTATGTGTTCTTCGTGGGTACCTTTCTGTGAAAATGTCGTTCGAAATCATTCAACTTCACTGTCTATTCTATGTGCCTCAAGAAAGGCCACTACATCATTCGACCTCTACATTGAATTAAATTTCTTCTTACCTTGAATATACAGGATATCTTGCCATAGCCGCTCATTTTTTCACCAGTCTTGGTAAAAAAGGAATAAATTTGAGACTCAGTTGTTGTTGCTTCCACTAGTGCCAAAAATAACGTAATCACGAAAGGTCACTCCAATGTGAACGTTTAGTATTTTAGATTATTTGTAATGCTATTGCTGTTCCCAATATTGCCATTGTAATTCAACAGACAAATCCATACTGTTTGATAAGTTGGTAAAACACAGTCCTGATGCAAGGCTGGTATAGATCGTCATTGCCCTCATTGCTGTCGTTTTGATTTGATAGCTATTTCTTAGATGACTTCATCTTCATCGGATCCTAAACGTGTTTAATGCCACGCTATTTATACAACAGAGCAACTGATAAGCTGCGGAGTTAAGTGGCATATTCTTGAGAAATTTATAATGCGCTTTATATGAGCTATCAGCCACCTTATACAACACTTTGTGTTCAGATAGATCAAAAGGTGGTTTCCTTATCTCGGTCGTGTCTTATTCACTTATGCTTCTTGCTTATATGTGTACATATTTGACTTCATTAGTTTCTACATAGACAGAAAATAAATCCAGTGCAAATTTGGTGAGACGGCTATAGCCAAGCACATAACAGACCACATGACATGATGGCTTAAATAATGATTATCAGATATAGCAAGCACTTAAGTGAGTAGCAATTACAACAGTGGTGATTTGCAATCGTCTCCATCAAATAGGCACTGGTATAACCAGACAACATACCCTTGATTATATCGTAACTCACGTAACAGCTTGGAAAGCATCCTTAACTGCGACCGGAATAATAAACTGCAAGGTTTTCTCTAAAGCGCTGTAACCCAGGGGTTAAGCGTGCCATGCGTTAGTTCGATCTCACGTCTAAGATTTTCAAAACATGTAATTCTTCCGAATTCGACAGATTGATACCGGATTATCTGGTAATATAGAAGCACTGGATTACACATCAGCCTATCACGAGTCATTGTAAAGGTCAAATAAGCATACAGCTACCTCTCTCGTGCCTAGTGAGATTGAATGCATGGCGTATCCCTCAGAGATTCATCAACTCCGAGCGATTAATTTTTCTTATCTTTTAATTTATGTCACCATATAATAGTGGGAATTGTTGTACTCAGCTTAGTTTTGGGATGATTTTGTTTTGCAATTCCCAACTCGCGCCGAATTAGGACATAGTCCTACGCCGTGGGTGAGAAACATTTGATGGGTGTACATAGTCTGCAAAATCTTTTTATTTCACTGTAGTTGTAGCATTTTTTTGGGGAGTGTATGCTGCGCGGTGGTCAGAGATGCTGTGCGTCTCAAGCGAGGTCGATGGTTTGAGCCCGCGCTCATGGCTCAACAAGCCTTCCATCAATCCGGGGTCGGCAAGTTGGTGCAAGACTGGTCTCAGACTTGTCTGGGAGGATAAGAGGCACTGACTCGGTGCGATGAGAGGCCACCGCGAGTGAAGGCCATATATGCATTCTATCACGTAAAACGAAGCTAGAAGTTGAACACGATTGCATGGCGCATCTCTCAGGAATTGATCAACGCCAGGAGCTTTGTCCTTTATTCTTTTTAGCAGTTTTATGATACTATTTTTATCGGTCCAGAATTTTTGAGTGATATGCTGAAGTTGAATTCTCAGGCGACAGCTGAACCCGCGCATCTCATCCATACCGCGGGCGTGTGCTACCATTGCTACCATTACACCATCGTGACCTTGCTCTGCTAACACTTTCAGTGCGTAGCAAAGGGAGTGATAGCGTTGCAAGGATCACGGTAGTGTAGTGGCATTGCGAGCCCCTCGCATGGCTAAAACGTGTGATCAACTTTCGTCTGAGTCCTCAAATTTTGCGCATCACTTAGCTCAGCAATCTTGTATAAATAAGATGCCATCAAACAGATTGCACAAGATTCCATCCACTGAACGTGTTTGTACTTGCTGAAGAATAGCTTTCTTCAATAAAACGAGATAGTAGACGAGTCGGTGGCGCCAGTGGACCTTGTCCCGGTCAACTGGAGCTTAACCATGAGCATCGACTCTTCAGGAAAACTCACCACAAATGCCTAGGTACGTCATTGGATATCTAGCTTAGCAATGTCGTTTCTTTGGTGATGCACCTGTGATTATTGGATAATTGAATTTTCACCCGCTATTAGTTCTTTATTCAAGTACTCGAAGAAGCGATTAATATGTCCAGTTGCCGTTCTTGCTTCTGAACAGAACTTCGTCCGAAAAAATAATGGAGTTCGTTTTCTCATGTTTTTCGTAAAAACCTTTTGAAAAATTGTTCGTTGAACGCCCCGTGCCTTTTTGTCCAGGCCCTTCCTAGAATTCTGTTTGAGAAAATCTCAAGGGTACAATTTAACCGTTAAGCTTGGAAGACTTGACGGGGTTTTTGTCAGTTTTATCGCGACAGATCTGATTGTCCACTGGCATCAAAATAGTAATAGCAATCTTGATTCCGCGAACATTACAAGTAAATGTCTTCTAAAAGTTCTTATGCTACGGTCTTTTTATTTTCATACTTTCTACTTTCTTTCCTTCCTTTGCATTCTTTTTAGCAAGGCATCTTTTGTCGTTGCTATCCTACCTCTTGCTGCCCACAGTGCCGTATTCCTCCTCTTGTGTATTTCTTGACCTCGAACGTAATTCAAGTAAAACAGGTAAAGAAGGAGTGTAACAAATCTTTATACAACATAGTATGTCGTCATAAATTTGCATTTTTATCTAATGGAAGTCCGCTCAAAAGGCGCAGTTTAATGTTAGTATTTCTTTCATAAATGCAAATGAGTACTCGATATCGGAGCACTTGAAAGAGTTAAAATCTCCGAGGACTTTTAAAAGGAAATTTTTCCTTATGTTACGGCAGATATATTTGGAATATTCTTCTATCTTTGAGTTTGTAATACTCCGAAAATTGGAAAAGAAGTTTATTCTCTTGAATTTCATAAGGAGCGCTCGATAATATGAAGGATAATATTATTGAGATATGGCAATGATATTCCTTACGAAGCCTTGACTGTTTTATTGCTTTACTGCTTGAAATAAAAAGCTTAGTGAGAGACATAAAAAACCTCGGTAAGCAGAAAGCATAGAATTTTTTTGTGAAATAAGAAGTATTAGGTTCTGTAAATGGTTTCACCTGAATCAATTCGACCTCAGTACGAGTAGGCTACATAAGATCTTTCAAATGACGGAGCGAGGACTCAAGAAATAAGAATAAATAATACCAAAAGAGGGAGTTCAGAATTGCTTTTTGAAGCAAAGCCTAGCCAAAGAATTTGTGATACGAATTGAAAGCAAACTGATACTCGACTTTCCTTCAAGTTCGGAATTACTAATCAACCCCATCTTTTTTGTTGATTCAGCCTTTAGCACTGAGTTCACAATTTCGACTCAATCAACAAAGAAGCCAGAACTGAAAACAATTAGTATTCATTGGGATCTTCTGAAGAATGAATTCAAGTCATTGCTCCAAGGTGTTTCAATGTATCAAACATCAAATCACAACACAGTGCTAAATATACGGTATTTCTGTCGCTTGATCCAGTCCATCGTGAGGGATTTTGCCGCCTCATCTTTGTCAATATCTCACGTTTGCAATTGGCATTCGGTTCTTAACACTTTCAGATGAATACCACCACCCAGCAACACGTACAGCAGTGGCAACACCAAGTGATCGCTTTCATCAATACGTTTGTGCTGTTCTGTCAGATTCTATTCGGTTGCACCGGCAACGTACTAAATCTAATCGTACTGCTTTCGCGAAATATGCGGTCAAGGACGAATCTGGTGGGTTAAATTTTTGCTCACAAATTGTCACTAGGATGATATTACTATGTTAATGATGCTGCCGATCATTCTGATGGCGGCAGAATGTGGTGAAGCTACTTTGTAAGAGAAGATCAAGTTTCTGAACTATCGTTTAGATTTTCGCCGTAATGGCCTTCGCAGATCTCTTTTTTCTTCTTATGCATATTCCTCAGTTCCTGTTCTTTTGCGTGAGTTCCACTAGTATCCAATTAGTTATCTATCAATAATAATAATAACAAAAATTAAGAACTACAACGCTTTTCTTTTAGAGCGTGTTGCATAAAAGTCAGTACTTCCGAGATTCAACGCACATCATCACTGGTATACAGAATTGGTTTAGTGCAATCTCTATATGGTAAGTAGAAATATCTGTCTCACTGGTTAAAGTGATTTATTGAAAAGATTGTTTGGCTCGAGCACCCTTCTTCAACCTATACTTGTCTGTCGTGAAGCATCTCTTATTAGAATTATGACAGGGGGAATGCATACGCAGTGGGTTTTCTCTAAGTGAACAATTGACAAGGTTTGCTCATATTTAAAGTGTGAAGTTGGCTCATTTGAAAGAGGACTCAGCTAAAATATGTTACCGAGGCCATGCGATCTCTGCGTGGTGGTCTCCATTTGAACAGCTCTGTGGAATACTCATAAAAAGTACTGAATAGTAGGGTTATTCAAGGTTGCTTTGTTTTTGATGCCGTTAACATCAAAGTTGGTGAATTTTCTGAGTAATGGAGGTGTTTGGTTGAGTGGATTACGGAAAATCTAATCTTTTTAGGCTGTCCAAAAGACGAAACCGCCGAATATCAGCTGTTTGAATAAATTCAATCTTAAAAACCTCTTGTTTGACTCAGAAAAGAAAGCTAGGAATCAAGTATTAGAATCTCAACAATGTAACATCCAAACATCTGTCTGGATAACTCATTAGTGACTGAGAGTAATTTCATCGTGACAGTTGTCACCGTCACCTATCCAGCAAAGGGAATTTGTAGATTGGAGTACAATGGTACATCTTGAGTTTACATTAAAAGGCTATTCCTGTGGTTTCTAATTGTTCTCTGTCCATCCAGGTCCATGATGTACGCAACAATCGAGCGTGTGCAAGTATTCCGTAGTCCGTTCCGTACTTCACGTCGCTCCGTATCGCCACGATTTCTCACAACGATTGTGTTCATAGTAGTTGGTGCTCTAGCAGTCACTGCACCAAACTCCATGCTACCGTCCAATACTTTCCCACATCAAGTCGTCAGAATGTTATTAGTAAGTTTCAAAGAAACCGCAAACATATTTCATTTTGAAAAAAACTCAAATCTTTAATTGGAAAAAACTGGCTCAAAAATGATTATTTGTCATATTAAAATTGAGCTGTGGTTTTAAAAAACACTCGAAACGAAAGATATGATATACTAAATACACCAGCCAAGAGCAATCGATTGTACATCACTCTGCGTTCGGTAATAATTCACTGGACATAGAGTGTAAAATGTTCGTTGTCGCTAACTCTTAGTGTGGGGACTAAAGCACCTACACAGGATTGGCAAAAGACGAGAAAGGGTAACTGCCCGACTGACGAGACTGCAAGGTCGAAACACGTGTATGGGGCTCTATAAGTCAGCCCTTTCAAAACAGACCGCATGGCATCCGTGGCTCAAAAATGATTACTTGGCATATTGAAATTTCAGCTGTGGTCTTAAGAAAACACTCGAAGCAAAAAAAACAGTCATCGTGAAATTGCCGTATACAATCGGCTGTAAACATGGCAGCTAAAAAGTGCAGATATTACATTTTTGTTGACTCGATTTTACTATTTGCAGATTCACATGAGCCATTCCGGCCTATTGCACCCGGTATAGTAACGCCTTGCGTCTGTGCCATAATCTTGAAACCGTGTTTCACGGCGGTGTTAAAACTTCTATTTCGCTTGGAATAGAGATTGAAACTGTTAACAACTTTTCTTGAATTGGCATACTGAAAGTTGATGAAGCGCAATGTCTTTTGAAAATCCAAGAAAATCAGACTATGTCTCATTTTTTTGTGGTTTGGAAGCGATAACTGTGTCAACGTCGTTGAATTCCCCCATATTTCGCATTGAATGTAGAACTTTATAAGAAGTTAAAGATGAAGTTTCAAACTTTATTGAAAACGTAGACTCAATTCACTCACGGTACATGAGAAGAAAATCAAATAGATGCTACAGAGATGAGACTCTCTATGACCACAAACTGTCGCATAATTAGGTTTTTTTCAACAAAGCAATGATGTTCTCAGGAGTAATTAGATTGCAAACCAGAAATCACCTAGAGTTGTCATCAAAATTTCCGAAATCAAAAAAAAAAATAGACGCGCAAATCAACCTAGGCGAAGTTTTTGAGTGAGAGTCTTTCCTGGGAAGGGTGCGAGAAAAGTTTTGAGAAAAGTTCAAGTTCTGATAATTTTTTTCGGATTTTTCAACATTAAGAAAATGCGCATAAACAAATAAATTACTTCAAATGAAGAAATAATTACGTCTATTCTCATAGTTGACTTTGACGTTTCTGTTGATGAAGACCGACAGCGTCTTTCTGGTGGCGCAAATTTCGGCTCAGACCAAGACAAGGCCGAAAAATGAGCGCGCCACATATTGGTTGACTTCTACTGACCCATCTTGAAAAGTTGATGTCGATTCTGGCGATTGTGGAGTGGTTCGACCTTGAACATCTTCTCAACCGTAAAGAGCACCTTTGACAAACGAGCACCAGTTATCAAAGGAATCATTCGGCGATCCTTTAATAACCGTTTTTCTCTTATTTTTCTCTCCACAAAATAAATACGAGCGATCTAGTAGTTGTGCAGCTCTAACTTACTTCTAACGTTTCGCACCCTCGATTCGCTGATCCTGAGCTTATCGAGCCATTTTCCTAGTCGAACGCTCCGTACTTCGTATAATTTGGCAACGGTTCTTCTGAATGTTTTCCGAAGTAGACGAGATAGTTGGACGCCTTTTTCGAAGACGTCGTTCAATCCTTCCAGTCTCTTTGAAATGTTTCACGACTCTGTGAACACTTGCTGATTTACAGTAAATTTTAACAATGTCGGACGTTTTCGTTCCCGTCTTGTGAAATTCGACTGCTGCCATATGTTGGTTTTTACTATTCACAACTTGGTAACACGTGAAAATAGACAATAAAATAAGGCAGATTTTAAACTATATTTGGACTGAGATTTCATTGAAATTATCAGAATTAATGAAAAAAATCATGGTACTGCTAAGATTAACAAAATACAAAGTTATCAAACGTTTCTCGCAGCTTGCATGAGCACAGTGAAGAGGCTGAGTTTACGCGATATTTCTTACCTTTTTTCGTGCCGATATTGATTTGGAGCGACATGAGATTTTTGCAATAGATGTTCAAAATCTCTCTGGCAGTTCCGCGGGTTTGTCGATGCATCGTGAATTTTAGCAGTTCAAGGGGCTTGGTCGGTGCAGTTGGAGCGATTCAGTTGACAAATGCAGGTCGCTACTCTGTGGTTCATCGGTAGTCATGTTACGCTGTGCGTTGTGTGTTGTACGCGGATCAACCGATTTTCGCCAGTCTAGTCTTAACTGACGGTACTAATACGCAACCTATAGAATATAATTATAATAACAATATAACAGTACTATACACAAGATCGGCGCGAAGTTATATAGGCAATGGCAAGATATTGGAGATGCGTGATTACGTCTCAAGTGACAATGTGTAAGACCTTATGTAACGAATTTAAGAGTGACTAAGAGCATGTACGACAAATGAGTTGATGGACGGATTTGTTTGCGATGAAGAGATACATGATGAAGGTGAACGAACCAGATCAAAGAGTAACGAAGAACGACAAGGAAAGCGGTGTCAGCGATGAGTCGTCGATGTAACCCTGATTCACTGACTGTAGATGGTTAGAGTTGGTTGTGGAGCACGACTAGACGGCGGAACGAGAAACTGCATACCCCGTGAAAGTTTGCATCAAGGTGGTATGCACTGGATAAATGCTACACGAGAGTCACGGTGTCGGACGTATTATGCCAAGCCGCTCAGCGACTGTGAGGGATGGAAAAAAGGATAAAGCTCTCGGCGTTCATCAATCCCTGAGGGATGCTCCATGCATTCTCTTTAATTCTTAACTTCGTTTGAGGTGATTGAATGCATATCTGGCCTTTACAGTGACTCGCGGAGGCCTCCCGCTGAACCGAGTCAGTGCTGCTTAGCCTTCAGAGAAGTCTGAGACCAATATGGTATCAATTTACCGAACCCGGAGAGATGGATGGCTTAGTGGGCCATAAGCGCGAGATCAAACCACTGACTCCGTGTGCGATGCAGAGCACCTTCAGCCACTGCGCCACGTACGCTTCTTGTTCAGTCCTGAACATACACTAAAATTGGAACAATACACAGCGAGAGATGAATGAATATAAAATTAGACGCCTTGCCCTCGGTGACGGGTCACGCATAGCTCAAAAATATGTTCGGCGACTGTAGTAAATGCCTTTCTTTCACGACAGCATAGTCCCATATGTTGACGACAACGGTGCGGCTTTAGCCAGAGGCAGTGCAATACTATTGATCGCGACCAATCATTAGATGAGTCGATTCCAGTGCCGAATGCTTGACCAATGGAGCCCCTGAGTGGTACAAGAGAATGAACAAAAGAGCGACAGCCTAAAGTGGGTAGCTAGCATCGTGGCTAAAATGGTCGGTTTTGTCGGTCTGGCCGCTGTACGTTGAAAGAATGATGAGATAGGAACAAATCCGTACGAGACAATCCCCACTAACTTTTTTTTTCACCGGTAGCATTGATCAAAACTTGGATTTGGAACGAATTTTTCTCTTATCAATCTAGGTTTCGTTTGTAAGATAGAGGACACTCCATTCTATTGCTGAATATTTAGTCGCTCAAACATATGAATGTTTATGAAAGTTGATAAATTTGCTTTAATCGCTAATCCACTGGGATATTTTCAAACGTTCCTGTGATCCAATGTGTGGTAAAAGATATCCGATCAGCTTAGGTCAACAGACTTCGCATCAATAGTTTGAATAGTGCAGAGCTGAAGCATAAGCCTGGTTTATGAAAATTTATAATACAATGATTTCAGGTCCTCCATGCTGTCAGTGTTGTTCTGGTACCATTGGTGGTTTGTGCTTTGCTCAACATTCTTCTCGTTTTGGCACTAAAAAAGAACACAATGCCAGTACAGATGCTCCAAAACTTACAAGCACAGCAAACAATTCTTACGGCCAGGAATAAAGCGGAACAAAAGGTTAGTGAGCCATCTAGATGAGTGATGATTAGATGGCGCGTCGTCGCATTTTGTAACCTTGTAGGGCTCGTCGAGTTGGGCACTCCATTCTTAGATGTTTATCACAAAAGTCGATGGCGAATATCAACAGATAGATTTGTTTACTAACTAGGATTAGGTTTTTTTAGGAATTGCGCTTTCTGATAGATTTTTGCAACACTTTATAGTAAGCCAAATTTAATGTAGACTATTTTTGAACCAATGCAGCTATTTTGTACTATCTGAACATGATTAAGTTGGTACATCCTAATGGGACTGATTGAGATTTTGTATCTTTCGCGTATTCGTGATTGTTGCCAATTACGAAACAATCAAAAGTGCATGTAATACTACATATAAATGAACTATTGCAATGTTAACAGACAGTCTCAGTAAAAAAATGTTTCTGTGCTTCGAAGATCCAAAAAAAATTGCAATAAAATATTTTCCGATTTGAAAATAATAAATGCCTGTAGCTTTTATTTAATTTCCGCCGCACTTCCTCAGACTTCTTTTTACCATTATCATAAGGAGCCCTTATATTGCGTTTCAAGTAAATTTCAAAAAATAAGACTCAAAAGGTTACTTCTTCTGTTGTTGACTATTGGTGAACTTTATCTACCTAAACTAAGGCACGGAATCATTGCCGCTTTGAACCATACCAAAACAAAAGTGTTCGCCCTCTATCCAGCTGGCTAAAAGAGGCGATTGAGTGAATATCTAGGAAAACTTCAGCACGGCCATCTCCGTGTAACAATGGGTAAATCTTTTCCAACAAGCAGACTACCAAAAGAATCCTAGTTTTGCTTTCGTCTCCATTGGTTTTTTTAGACCCTTTTTTTCAGAAAAGCATGCTAATTCTGTTTTGGTAATCTCTTCATACGTTTACAGGTAACCATCATGGTGACGGTAATTATTACTAGCTTTGTAATCTGTAACGCTCCTGGAGCGATTTTATATGTGGCGAATCAAAATCAAATCACTTTCAAGAAGGTGAACACGTTTGTCTTTATTTATTTTGTTGTCGATCATAGATGTATTGAGCAGAAAAAATACATCTTTCCCAAAGCATGAAACAATAGAGTAATGAATGAGGGTCGTTTTGTAATAAAATTTAACCAGTTCAGAATAAATTCTTGTTAAGCAAACTCAAGGTTGATAATAGCAGTATTCAATGAGTGCACTAGAAATAGAGTTCAATGAAAGTTTATTGGCAGACATTTCGGTGAGCCTCGCCTTCCCCAGAGCACTCTAGTTGTCTTGAGTCTTACAGCTATTCGTTGGAGACAAGCCGCTAAAAGTTTTATATATATACATATATATATATATATATATATATATATATATATATGCGTTACCGACTGGATTCCTTGGGACGTCAAGCGCTTTAAAGGAAGACCACTGACCTGCTGGTCCGCTTTCTTCACGAAAGCGATAGAAGAAAGGCATGATGCTCAGCAAATCCCTTGGGCGAGAAGGACTCACGGGGCTACTCTTGCACGCGATAGGGAAAAATGGAAATGTTGCTGGTATCCGCTCGAGTCACTCGACGATCAACGGGACGACAGGTGATAGATGCGTATATATGTTTGTATACATGTATATATATGCGTATATGTATGTATATATATGTATATATGTGTATATATATATATGCGTATATATGTATATAAGAGCGCATGTGGCGCAGTGGTTAGAGGTGCTCTGCGTCGCACTCGAGGTCAATGGTTCGATCTCGAGCTCATGGCTCACCAAGCCATCCATCCCTCCGGGGTCGGCAAATTGGTACCAGACAGGTCTCAGACATGTGTGGGAGGATAAGCAGCACTGACTCGGTTCAGCGGGAGGCCACCGCGAGTCATTGTCAAGGCCAGATATGCATTCATTAACCTCAAACGAAGTTAAAAATTGAAGTCGAATGCATGGCGCATCCCTTCAGGGATTGATCAACGCCGAGAGCTTTATCCTTTTTATCCTTTATTTATGTATATATGTGCATATAATACTATAAGTCGAGACAGTATTATGATTCATTGAATGCTTTGGTTTTACGTTGTCTCAATATCTGTTCCCGTTCGAGAAACATTCAGTGGTTTTTCGAAGATGAAAGGTTGAAAAAACTTTTTCTTTTCAGAGTCTCACAAACGCCATGATTGAATCTGTCTCGAATACATTAGTAATAACTGGAAAGGTAATTATTTCATCAGGTTCCCATCGCTACAAAGAAAAAAATTGCACAGAGAACAGCTACTGTAGCAGCAACATTAATTGCTCAGACTTTTAAGCCTAAATGGAATTTTTATTTCTCTAAATTAAATAATGTATTGAATAGTCGGAATTAATTGACAGCCTGATTACTTTCTCAGTTCTCTATTACTGTCAATTGTGATAAGACATTTTTGATCGTCGGCATTAATAAGCTTGCAAAATTATTTTGCTTTTGTGAATCCTGCGATAATGAGTTGATAAGATGTCGTTAATGAGTATTTTCTGACTTTAAAAGGCCAACATCTCGGCTAATTCACCTTCTCCGGAGGTGTACTATTTGGTATATACAGCAATAACAGCACCATTATGAAAGTGGAAACTAAACCATCAAAAATCAGAATGTTTCAAAACTGAATATTTTCTATAGAAAGAATCACTTGTAGAACTAAGAGAGTTGAGTGGTGAGCAGAAAACGGCCTCAGGCCAGAATCGAATCCGCGTTTTATCCATACCGGGGGCGCGTGTTATTGCCACCACACCACCGGCGCACATTTGCGTCACCACTCATTCTTCAACATCTCTATGTTAGCTATCAGCCACCAACCTTCAACAGGTTTGGTTGGGCATGCGAATTTGCTTAGGTCTACAACTAACATTACGACAATGCGAAAAAGCAGTAAAAATTCGATTTTCGGAGTATTGCAAACCTGTTGAAGGTTGGTGGCTGATAGCTAACATAGACATGTTGAAAAATAAGTAGTGGCGCAAATACGCCCCGGTGGTGTAGTGGCAGTAGCACGCGTACCTGGTACGAATGAAATGCGGGTACGATTTCCGCCTGAGGCTGTTTTTACTCACCACTCTGTTCTCTTAGGTGCACATGTAACATCACAACACTGCGAATAAAGTAGTAGAAATGCTAGAATTAGAAGAATTACTTTCTACGCAATAATGTAGAGTGCTTTGCAAAAACGTTTGCGTCAGCCGGGATTCGTACCCAGATCTCACTCTTTCGGGAGCGTATGCTAATCGTTGCACCACCGATGCTCGTTTTGCACAGCACTCTTTCTACGCTACAACGCGTTATCTGTCAACAACCAACCGTCTACCGTCTGGCGGGGTAGCCGTCAACCTGAATTACTAGAATTACTTTTATTATTTTAGGTCCTGAATTTCGTTCTTTTCTGCATGTCGTCCGATCATTTCCGAGCGCTTCTGCGCATGCGACTGAGATCGGCTGTTGAGTGTACTAATATCGCGAGACACAGTAGTTATCGATCTGCCACCAAAACCTACAGCATTCCTTTAAATGACATGTAGTATTTTGGACGAAGTGACGCAATCAGAGCAGAAGCTGTACTATCATAATGGGTCATCCACTTACTCCTCGTGTTTGATCGGGAACGCAGAAGTGGCGACTTTCAGAGAGGAGCGGACAGTTTAACTCTGTAATCATGTAGAACATAGTGTATTATTACACTTTTCGATTTGATCTCTGTGACTTTGTTCTTATAATTCACGTTTTATAACACTGCACTTGTTCTTGTTTTCTGATATCATGACAGATCTTTTCCTCCCTCGATGATCTCTGAATAATAAGTTAACACTAAAATTGTTGTTGCTACTTATCTCATATTAACAAAAAGTGTTTATTTATTTGAACTTGCATCTCAACAATCAAGTTGAAATTTACGGTTACGAGATATCATCAGCCTTTAGCTGACCACTGTAATAAGAAATGTTGTTAAAGGGCTATATCTATGTGCATCGCCAGTCTATAACTCGCGTGAGATCCAAAGGGCCTATTGGGTTTCTTTCGACAATTGCTCTATTGTTAGTTTCCAAAAGAGATACAAGTGGATTACAGGTCAAAAAAGGGCAGCTTTAAGAGGTGAAATTCAAGTACTTAAAAGTGTACAGGCCAGAATCGATACGAATGTCGTGAAAGGGTTCAAGAGTTTTGGTCGTGATTGTATATTCTAGTTGACATTAAAATCGCAACGACTTGTTATTCTGCTATTACTATTGATTGTGAATACAAACGATTATGTCACAAACCAACCATGTCGTGTAACAATAAAAAATTCTTGATAGTTTAACACTTTAATAGAGAACTGGACGGATTCCTACAATGAGAGTTGTTCTTTGCACTTACACTATAGGGCGGGTATACGCGAATTTTAACACAAAGAAAACAGAATAGAGTGAAAGTGTAGAAGAGAAAGAAACGAAACTGGCTAGTTGTAACCGAGTTCTCTCATTACATGCACTTCACTAAGATAATATCAAGGTTTAAAACTGTAGCTAGTTGTCAATCTTTCGAATTGAAAATACCATGATTATTCAAATTGATTGTGAGTGGTGCACATCGATCCTAAATACCAATAGCACCAACTTCGCCCCCTGAAATGAACAATCACTAAGTTCAGCGCCGCTTTGAAACCTATAAGAACTCTGAACTCTGAACGTTTGAAATTAGCGGCATTACATTTTAGAAGTATAGTGCCGCAGTGGGATGCTAATCAGTAGTGAGAGGTTTTTGATTCGCAAGACGGAGAGAGCGCTGAGTTCACGATACGAATGAAGAAATTATGATTCTTTTCTGTGATCCGAGAAGAAAAGAAGAAACGATGCCTTTCGATAGACAAAAACTTTTCACATAAGTATTAGTAGTCATTTGAAGTTTAGATCTCTGGCTGTTGCTCTATACAGCTTTTTTTGAAAAGCCTTGGTGTAACGCTATGGCGCTAAAAACAATTGTGTTTCAGACACGCATATTTCTCGAAGGACAGAACTCTTTTCTAAAATTATGAAGAATCGTTCAAGAGCGTAAGTTTTGCCTATTCCAGCACTTGTTTATTTTATAGAAAAACTGATCCGCTGCACAGTAGCAGAAAGAAAAGATTGAGTTTCACATACGTGACGCATTTGCTTATTGCCTAGCGTGTGAGTTGGGTTTGTGCTGGAGATGGCTCGATGCGGCGTTCCGCCATCGGTCGATCGGTCGCGCTGGCGTGTCACCCGTGCGGCATGCAGTTTTCTTGTTTGATTTGAATTCTTCTCTCCGCTTAGAAAGAAACTTCAGATAAAACGTATAACTCTGATACTGAACGATTTCCTCTACACGTTCATATGCTTTTCGTGCTCTCAGCGAACTACTGGTAAGTGCACGGCCGGTGCAACACATAATTTTGTTTTGAATACTACAGCGCTAAGAAAGGGTCTTTTCGGAAAAGGAGCACAAAGCGCAGTAGTCAGAGACATAAAGTTTCGAATGAATACTAACATCCTTGTAGAAAAAAATTCCTGTAGAGCGGTGGTTTCTTCATTTGTCCCCGATTAGCAGAGAAGGGCCGAAATTGAGGAACAGAGTGGATAAGAGCAGTTGGTGTATTGTCACTTTCAAAATGAGATGTTCTTCTACTGTCACTGCCAACTCTTCGGCGACCTTGTGTACAGATTTTGGTAAATACGGCTCCCAAATGTGACATTATGGAACTATCCTTAAACTGAAGTTAGAGCGACATTGTCAAAAATTAGCTTTTCATTCTTACCAATTACGATTATTGTGTAAAAATGATTTAAACGCACTTATTAGCCGCGCTGTGTTAGTTAGTCGTCAAAGGGTTAAATCATCGACAGAGTGGCGTCTTCCAAAGCAAACCGAGTAGTTATCTTTCACGAGCTCCAGAAAGAAAAAGCGTGTCAATTTTGAGCACAGCAGGTGCGACACAGCAGCATAATAAAATTATTTAGCTTAATGCATCAAATCGTAACTGCATAACACTAAGTATTATAAACTTTTAGAGTTATTTGTAGCCATTCCCATAATCTACTTTGGATAGAAAAGGCTTACGAAGATTTGATTAGGCTTAAAAGTGTTAGAAAAAATTATTTCGAAGGTTCACTACCGTCTCAATCTGTTGTAAGTTGCGTTTTCGTAGCTGCAAAACTTGCGGTTCGTCTTCTCAAATCTAGGAACAACTTTAACTTCTTTTCTGAGCTAAGAACGCCATCAGGATTCTTTTCGTTCTGCACATCTTTCTGGAATATTGCGCCATTATTATTGGATTGGTACATGAGTAATTGGAGTTTGTGCATTGCTGAAATTCGCCTTCTGATATGAGAACATACTGTGAAACCAAAATTACGCACAACCTAAAATTCGGCTCCAAATTTACTTTAACGTCAACCTTTAAGTTGCATTTTATGGTCTCATATTTCAACTATTGTGACTATCATCATCTCTTGTTATTATATTTATTTATATTATGTTACGTCATCTCTTTTATCATTTATCCCTACCATTTCATGTTGAACTACTAATTTATGGCTCGTGTAGAGCAGTTGATAAATATGATTGCAAATTACGATGACTCTTTCTGACGTAACTTTTTGCTATCTAGATTATTTTTCCTTCTCGATCTTGTTCTTGTTGTAATAGTGATGCTGGTTACATATTTCGTTATCTTTATGCCATTGTGGCTATATAAATATCACCGTAAATAAAGGTTTCGCTACCAAAAGTTAGAAAACTACCCTCAGGCCCTAATTTACTTTTAGATTGGTGGATTGATTTACTTGAGTACTTCGACAACCAATACGCGTCGTGAGTTACCTAACAGTTGCATCGAGAGGATCATGGAGGTTTAATATGGTATCCATCTTGACAACATCGATAATGCAATTACCATCCCTCTATGTAAACCAAGCACGGAATTTTTACAATACAATTTATTCCTTCAGCTGGCGTTTCGGCGGTTTCGCTTTTCTCAGAGCGTGCTAAGACCAGGAAAACCTAATCAGTCTAAGCTTAGATTAATCGAACAGAAAACATTATTAAGGTTGGATTTCCAAAGCTTTGAGAGTAAAAAAACTTTTGACTAATCCACCGTTTTTCAGAGTTATCTGTTGAGTTGTTCAAGTGAGGACCGACTGTGCATAGTTCACATGATTTGCCAATGCACTCCATACATCAAAATAACAGTCTTATATGCTGTGTCACATTACCCGTGATAGCGAGAAATTTCTTCCTATGGATTTATGTTTGATTTCATCAAATTATCCTGAATGCTTCGAGAATCCCTTATGCGCTGAGGTTATTTTGTCCTGAGAGAGGAGGATGACGCCTACTGCAAAATCCTAAGTGCTATGCGCCTGTGTCCTATGCGCTCTTAAAGAGTGTTTTATATCATTCTTAGTATATCGGTGTTCTTTTATATGGGCACAGAGTGGTCTGCCCGCTTCGCCGATGTTATTGTTGCCGTACGCTTTGCAAGGGTTACGGTAAACACCCGTACTGTTCACCCGTATCAACGTTATTACTGTTGGACCATATCACCATTTGTACCTTGCACACAAACGGTCAAATAAGTGATTGCGAACTAACTGGCAGCTCAAATTATTCACGGTATTCCGTTACTGCTGCCAGTCTATCAAAGGTTACATTTTTAAAGAACCTTCAACAATTACAATTATTTAGATTGAAAAAAGTGGCAGGATAAAAGGTGTCTTGTTTTCCACAATTATTGTGGGAGTGCGCTACTCTAAATCCTATGCCAATGTGCTACATTTTTGTAACTATTGGAAATCAATCACAACTCATTTATTTGACAGCTCGTTGCGATGATATGATCTGGTAATAAACCCAATGATGTGGAGTACGTGCAAAAACGATTGCGTCAGCCGGGATTCGAACCCAGATCTCACTTTTTCCGTAAAAAGAGTGCTTTGCAAAACGAGCGTCGGTGGTGCAGCGGTTAGCATACGCTCCCGGAAAGAGTGAGACCTGGGTTCGAATCCCGGCTGACGCAATCGTTTTTGCACAGTACCCCACATCGTTGGGTTTATTACTATCGGAAATGGCAATTTGTCAAGCCAGTTCTAGGGATTCTACCATTTCCTCTGTATGCACTGGTTGCAGTTTAAAACGTGTTTTTAAGAAGCGCCCTTTTTATATGTGAGGAGTGAGATAGGAGGTGATAAACAAGTTCATTGGGGAAGTCCATTTTTTGCTTGGCTTTTGGTATCACCTAACAATGACGTGATTTCCAAACAGGCTGATTTGTACGTTCGCGAATGGAAGCCAGTTATTTTTTAAAAGCCCCAAAAGTAAATTTTATGTACTCTGAGTGACCGTTCATCAATTCAGAGCATTTGCCCATCTCTTCCAGTGTGGGACAGATCATCTATCTACAATGGAGTAAGTGTCCAAATCCATCTATAGTAGAGTGCTGAATTGTTACCTGTGCCACATATGAAGAAATAGGCAGATATTTCAAGATGATGAACAAGTTGTCAGAGTACATGAGAATCACCCGTGAGATCCCGATAAAAAAATAGTTTCCATTTCTTGACATCCAAATCAAACTATCCGACAGCCACATCATCAAGTGGTATGAAGGCCTAGTAGCAAAATTAATATGGTTCATTACCTCCTTTCATCCTCACACACATAAAAAGGGTTTGTTATATAACATGTTCTGCACAGTTTGCCGTTGTGTACTGTACGACAGTTGAAAATAAAACCTCTGGAATTGGCTCAAAAAACAGCTATTTTCAATGTACGTAAGTGTAGCTTCCTAAGACGAGTTTATAGGAAATAACGTTCCCTCAAAGAAAAATGCCAGTGGTATTAAAGCCCGTTTTTTCGGCATTTATTTTCTTATTTCAAGCGAAATAGGCATAGCTACAAAGCGCTGTTCAAAGGGGTACACTCAGATGAATCCCATCACGACTAAATAATCATAGGCGCCAGCTAATTCGCAGTCCCATATTTGACCGTCCATGTGCAACGTATAAGAGCATAATATGATTCATGTGAACTGTGAACGGTCGGTCACCACTTTGACAACTCAATGGAAGACTCTAAAAACCGGTGAGCATGTGACTTTTCTTAGTCTTGCGTTGTAAATCTACCTTTGATAATTTCGAATAATGGAGGTGTTTGCCCAACTGCGACAACCAGATCTTTCCAGGCTCTGAAGAATGCGAAGTCCCAGAAGTTTAGCTGTTCGAATAATTTTGTTTCAAAACAACTCCGTGTTTGGATTATTTCAAAAAACCACTTAACTACTGAAGTATGTCAAGGTTGATAGAAAGCCGGCCCCTTGGGAGTTGTGTTTAGCTATAATCAATAAAAGTATCGTTCTAAACACGACATGCCCAACCATAAAGCTTTACCAGTATATATATATATATATATATACATATATATATATATATATATATATATTCAGGAATGAACTCCAGTCCAGTGATCATAGTAGGCTAACTCTGTTGGAGTTTTCTTCCAAGATTTTCCCGTCAAAAATTATTGAGCCCAAAAGCTAGATCGGACAGATATTGAACGCGTTTACCTTCGCTGCAACATATTTCGGCAAAGTTGTCAATCCAACGAATCGTTCAAAAAACTCAGCTATCTAAACGATTTATAGCATTAATGCTTAATATTTTCTTTCAGTGACGCTATAAGCGATTCAAAGGTAAATATTCGATAGTAAGCCACAAGCGTGATTTATCTTCTTCTATATAACAAGGATAGAAAGAGTGAGACTCTTTGATTCTGCTTATTTTGTCCTTCCTTCCCTCCTCATTCCATATACCTCAACGAACCTCCGAACCTCCAATAAGCCTCCGACCTCCTCCTAGTCTTCCAACAATCTGAATTTTGATGTACCACTTTTGTTCAAAAAGATTCCGGTCCCAAAAAATCGGTCTACAACAGGCAGAAAACCCGAGTTTAGTGTTTCTCAATCCTTTGGCCTCGCTCCCTATACATTATTTTGTAGTAGGGTTTACTGAGATTGAACCAAGATCGTGTTGTGATAGAAAGGAAGATCTAATGATGTTGGAAAATAGGAATTTGTTGGACTTCACTATGTTAGTTCGCTATTCAAGTTACACACGACTTAACTTATCGATAAGTAGGCGAAGATTGGAGAAACAAGATTTTGGCGCACTACATATATATATATATATATACTATATATATATATATATATATAAAGGATAAAGGATAAAGCTCTCAGCGTTGATCAATCCCTTAGGATGCGCCATGCATTCGACTTCAATTTCTAACTTCGTTTGAGGTGATTGAATGCATATCTGGCCTTTACAATGACTCGCGGTGGCCTCCCGCTGAACCGAGTCAGTGCTGCTTATCCTCCCAGACAAGTCTGAGACCTGCCTGGTACCAATTGACCGACCCCGGAGGGATGGATGGCTTGGTGGGCCATGAGCGCGAGATCGAACCATTGACCCCGTGTGCGACGCAGGGCACCTCTAACCACTGCGCCACATGCGCTCATATATATATTATATATATCTATTATATCGTTTCGAGTGTTTTTTTAAGACCACAGCTCAATTTCAATATGCCTGATAATCTTTTCTTGAGCCACGCATGTCAGTGGTCTGTTTAGGAGGGCTGACTCATAGAGCCCGATACACTGTTTCGATCTTACGATCTCGTCAGCAGGGCACTTACCCATTCTCGTCGTGATCATTAGTACTGCATCGTTGTCGTTGACATGTGGGACTACGCTGTAATGGAAGAAAGGCATTTATCACGATGACAGAGCATATCCTGATGTATTATGCGTGGCCTGTAATAGGAGGTAAGGTATTCGGTCATATATCTATTCGCCCTTCACAGCTCCTAGGCGGCTTGAGATGATATGTCCGACCCCGTGGCTCTCACAGCGCATACATACCCACAGGATGCCACCCCGTGCAAACCTCGGCGAGGCGCGTATAGCAAAATGCAGCACTTCGCATCCTGGTAGTGCTTCACCACTGGCCGAGCCGTCTACCGTATAACGGTCATTGCATCATGATCCAATCGATATCACCATCGGCTCTGCCTTTTTGCCACTCTTCGTTACTTCTCTGCTGTTGTTAATTTGACCATTTGAAAACCAGCGTTGATAGGGAGGCGGCGTCGCTCCGTCGCTTACGCGGCAGTCAGACAAGCGACATCTGCATGTCTGTGCATGCATGCCTGGCTCTCTACCTGTTTTCCCAAGAAACACAACGCCACCATTGCAGAGCTGATTGAGATTTAGCTTTATTCACAGCTCGCTGTCATATAACGCTCTCTGCCACAGTCGCATCTCATTACGTAAGGTCCTTTTATAGTTTGAGAAGTAATCGTACATCTTTCAAATGATGTCATGTAACCTCGCGTCATCACTGTGTAAGCCGATGTATTATCAATATTGCAACATTTGTACTTTTGAACTATTCCTTATTAAGTGCCTTCTATAGTTAGTGACAACGCCATCAATTAAAGCTCATGTGGAGGATATACATCGATCCACTCGCATAGATCCCATGTACAACGCCCAACAGTTATCGACAACACGACTACCGACAAACCCCGAGTTACTACCCATGCATTCTTCAGCCTAATCGCTACAAATTGGTACATCAACTGTACCGATCACATCCACTGAAGTCGCTACATTCTGGATGCATTGATCACACCGCCCAAAGCCATTGAACTGCGGCATCGACGAGATAATATTACACCAGAGTTGATCTGCACTAATTTTGAAAAAACTATGCGAAAATTTGTCCAGATCAACATAAGTTGGCACCTGGTATCTACCGTGTTGATTTGAGAGACGACATCCTTATACACGTAACACCAGGGATGACTTGAATGCACAGCAACACTGTCGAACTACTACGACAGAAGTATGAAATTATTGTTGAATTTCAACCAAAGAAAATCGCTTCCTTAGCGTTATTTATTCCAGTAAATCGGACATTTCGGAATGCTCAGATTGGTGAAATCTGCTCCAAAATAATTATACAAACGATTAGCTTTAGAACGCACAAGAAGGCGAGTTGGTTTTGGAATTTTCCAGTAACAATGACACTGAGAACGAAGTGAGAATTGTTACGATAACCAAAACACTTGGCTATGCACTCCCCTCTTCAATTCGCACTCTAACTTGATTCTCGATAAGACATTCATAAATGATGGTAGTTGATATCGTATATGTTAAGAATAGATCGCCAGCCTCAAGACTGAAAACAGTGATGACGACATGTTCTATGGTGATCATAACGACGGCGAGGTGGTAAGAAGTGTTATGGACTAGTTAGGTGCACAACATAAAATTACCGCCATGACGGTAAGGCTTCTGACCAGGGAAAGAGAAACCTTGAGTGAGAAAGCGAGAACAGTAGACTGAGCATCCCTGGCGTATGCCGAAGTACATAAGAGATGTCTTTATTGGACCCAACCAGGGTAACTCAGTAATTTATGACGCTTGATTAAAGAAAAGCAACAACAGTTTTTGAATCAAAAATCGGAAATTATACCTTATCCATACCAGCTCTCTGTTCAGGGTCTTTGTTCCACATTTTCTCTTTTACAAATTCAATCAAATCATTTGATGTACCAACCGGGAATACATTGAATTCCCCATCCATTATCTGGAATTGTCAAGTAAGACCTATTTGGGATGAGAAAATCCCCATGAAGAATATATTACGTTATATTATAGAAGAATATATTAATATAATAATTTATTACGAATATATTAAGAATATTATATTGTAGAATATCTTATAATGTTTACACTTTATTCGGAGCGCGCATGACGCAGTGGTTAGAGGTGACTTGCGACACAAATGGCCAATGGTGCGTTTCGCGCGCGGGCCGCAGCCTTTCATCTTTCCGTGGTCGGCAAGATGTACAGACCTTTCTGGGAGGATAGAAACACTGACTTTCCATCGATAAGTCACCTCGAGTCACTATAAGGCTATACAAGCATTCACTGACTTCAAACGATGCTTGATAATGTTGAATAGCTAAGGCATGCCTCAGGAGTCGATCAACACCGAGTAGTTTGACCTTTTTCCCACTTTTTTTGCAGAAGTCATCCAAATCCGTACCATTGCTCTGTCATGCATTCAAAAATCAATCGGCTTCATGAATGTAGTATAAAAATTACTTGCAGTGTAAATATCATGAATTATATGACGCTGTTCTGAATCCATGTATACTATATTACATGTTCGCCACGCATTACTGGTTATATTACTGCGCTTATTTGAATGATCACGATTCTTTTTGATTAAGAGAGAACAAATAAAAAATTGATCTCATTCGCTGAAGAAGAGTTTTTTATAGGAGTACTAGTGACCATTCGAAAGCGGAGACTTGAGGTCACAACCACACATCGACGGTCTTTTGAAACATCCCTTTTATAACGCCGTAACATTCAGAATAAAATCATGTTTCAAATAACCTCGTGTTTTTTTTTCTCTTACCTGGCTTAAATTTTGCTGGAAAAACCTCCTCCCTCATAATGCTAGTACTCAAACTATAACACAAGCTTAATGTTTTCTGATTCTAGCAATATGCTTATTTCCTGGAAATGCAGTTTGGCAGGGAAAATAAGATCTAGTTTTAAGTTTTTGGTAATGTTGTTCACAGGCTATTCAACAAAGCGTTGGCCGTGGCAGGGACAAGGCAAAGGCCGGACGAGGCGGGACGATCGATAATTTGTAGTTCAAATGGGAATTTCTCCTCCGTTTTGAAACGAACTGCAGATAAAACGATGGGATAAGATATGACAAAGATTTCTCTGTATGATATGTTTTTCGGCTTCCAGCGACATATAAACGTGATAAAAATGAAGGCAAATGAAAGTGTGAAACATAATATTTGATCTGGATGCTACACCGTTATAAGAGAGTGTTTTGGAAAAGTAGCGAGGAGGAACGGTAGGTTCTGGTCTCAGCTTTCGAATGGTCACTAACACTGCTATGAAAACATCCTCTCCAGCGAATCAGATTGGTTCTTCATTTGTTCCCTCTTAATCAGAAACAACCATGATAATTTCAATTTTCCTGCTCACTTTACCGACAACGGAAAAATGAAGGGGCTGAGCAGTCTCTAAGAATACCGAAAAGAAGCGACGGAGCCATTTCCGTTTCTTCCTTTTTCCTTACACTTTCAATAATCACTCGATAACACAAATTTCGGTGAAATCCCTGCTGTAATTGATTCTCAAAAAACAAAGCACCGTAGCAGCCAAAAAGAAATTACGTTCCACCTTCGGCATGCATTATTTGCACAGCTAACTCCTGCGCTCAGTCTTGCACCAGACTTTTAGTAACAATTCGATAGGTGAAGTTTTCTTGAGTTTGAAACACAGAGAGTAAAAAAAAAGTTCAAGTTTTGCACAAAATGTGCACACCCGAAGCATATTAAGCATACAAAACAAATCGTGATGTATCAAAATTTCATGGCCGATCTGAGAGTTTTCTGAATTGCCGAATTTCTGCGGACAACTCCGTATTCTTAGCCCTTTGGGTACGACAGGTCCACGGCAGTAGCCGCCCTGGATAGCAAGGTAGCCGTGGTACCGAGTTATTGTTGACGCCGGCCATCGAAAAAAAGTTGTTGGTTTGATTTTCTTGTACGACGTTTTACAAGGACGCTTTTAGAGTTGCTTTTTGGTGTTGATTGTTACTGAAGACTCCTCTATGGACTTAATTATATTCTGTTGGTGCGAAAGTAATGGCGGCTTAAGCAATGCCGAAATTTGTTATTTAATATTGAAATAAATTCATAGATACAGTCACATTATAGATATCGTTTCAATGCACATTATTCCCTCTATGTTTTATTGCCAAAAACGTTTTACTTGCTATTTTATTTAGTTATGGGAGGTCCACGAACCTCCCTCTTTGACGGATCTGTCCGGTTAGTTGCGAGAGCACGTGGCGCGTCCCCAGGTGGTGGATAGGGGAATAAACGCGAAACAAAAGCAATCGTGTGCTTACCAGAGAAGCAGGTGGATTCAGGAGAGAAACTCCGTGCTTCTGCAGCTCCGACTTAACAAAACTCTATTTCTACGAGTCTAGTCGGCCAAAAGCCAACAATCAAGCGGCTGGGAAGTACATGGGAGGCGGTTAGGAGTCGCCTCCAACAAGTAAGCTCCTGCCGCTTCTCCGAGAGAGACTGGCAAGCTACTCGTGAGTACCCAGCCCCCACGTTTACAGCCTGGTAGGCTTTACGTTGGGTATCATAATGCCAAAAATACTGTCAATTATGGTCCTCATTCCCCTGACCCTGAAAGAGCAGCCCCAGATAGGACGAGCAGAGAGGCTGCTAAAATCTCAGGACCAAACTAATCTGCCAAGATCGAAACGGACTAAAATGACGATCTGTACCTACAATGCAAGAACCCTTGCTCACAAATCCGCTGTAGAAGATCTATTGGTTCAAGAAAGAAGAATAAGGTTTGACGTCATTGGCTTGGCTGACTCTATTCTTTTCGCGCTGTTTATGACACAGGAGAAGAACTGTCACTTGGAACATGCGATAGCAGAGGTGCCGGCGGCGTTTGCGTCCTCGTCAAATCGAATTTGACTGTGAACATCGATCCGTTTGGACAACTAACAACAACTAACGGTCAAGCTATGATGAAGACGAATTCGAATCTTTCTCTATGGACCTCAAAAAATTGTTTAATGATGATCATACATTCTTCAAAGTCATTGTTGGAGATTTTATTGCAAAAATTGGACCTAGAAGAACGTCTGAAGAACGTCACATTGGGACCTATGGACTATAATGAAATGAACAGGGTGAGAGGCTATCTGAGTTTATCATGACGACTCAAACCATACATGGTAACTCACAATTCCAAAAGCCTCACCCTCAGCGATGGATGTGGGAGTCTTCCAATGGAGAGTACCATAATGAAATAGACCACATCTTAGTAAACTGAAGGTTTTGCCTGACCGATGTCGCTGTTGCTCCTAAGTTCTACGCGGGATCAAACCATCGCCCCTTCGCGCAGCATTCCGTTTTTCGCGGAGAGGAGAGAAAGCCTCTAACTTCAAACGACGAAGTCCCAGAACTACCATAAACCGGGAAGTATTCAAATCATTATTCGGCTCTCAGGAAGATACCGTTGTCGACAACATCGACGGAGAATACGATCGGCCCGTTGAATATTTTCACATTAGCGCTAGAAAGTCGAGAGTTCTAAAGTTACGAAGAGACCCTTGTCTCCGCAGACACTCGAGCTGATACGTCAACGTTTAATTGCATCAGCTACAGGCAAGAGAAACCTTACGTACGAACCTGCGAAACGCTGCAGAGAAACGATAGAAGAAGACCTCAAAGAGGGACGATCAGCAATTATGGCAGAAGCTGCAGAAGCGGGGAAGAGCATTGGCAAAGCTCAGCGAGACTTCACCAATTATAAGACCAAGATGTTTGCACTCCGATGCCCTGACGGGGCACTTACAGCTTCCAGAAGGGCTATGGAAAAAATCATACATCAATACTACTCGGATCTCTTCGCTAGTCATGTCCTCCTACCGTCATACAAATTGAAAGAGGATGAGTATGTCGTTCCACCGGTCCTTCCTTCCGAAATCCGACATGCTAAATCGTCGGTGAAGAACAGAACAACACCCGGTCCAGACAGGATCAAACCAGAACACGTGAAGAACCTGCCGTCAGTTCTCATCAACACCATAGCTCGGCTCTTCATTCGCTACCCGTCAGAATGCAAGGCCCCATTCAATTGAAATCAGCAAAACTGTATTGTTGTCCAAAAAGGGAGAGCTTCACAACATAGGCAATTATCGCCCAATCTGCTTGCTGTCCGTTGTCTATAAACTCTTTACTCGAGTCATCCCAAACAGGATTGACAGAACACTGGACGAAGGACAACCATGCGAACAGGCAGGGTTCCGAAAAGGATTTAGTACCATAGACCACATCCACATGATTACAAGACTCACTGAAGTTTCACGAGAGTACAAACAACCACTCTGTCTCACCTTCATCGATCTGAAGAAAACCTTTGATTCAGTGGAAACAGAAGCGGTTATAGAAGCTCTGGATAACCATGGCGTCCCTACTCGGTACGTAATGATCCTTCGTGAGCTTTATAAAGATTTCACGACCAAAATATCTCCATTCTACAACAATATCACCAATGACGTAAGAAGAGGGGTTCGACAAGGCGATACAATTTCGCCAAAACTATTCATTGCCTTCCTACAAAACATCATGAGAACCTTAGAATGGGACGATATGGGAGTGAAAATTGACGGTCGACAATTAAACCCTCTTTGCTTTGCTGACAGTATCGTTCTCATACCAAGAAGCATCAGCCAAGCGGAAGAAATGTTGACCAATTTCGATAACGCCTGTGGAAAGATTGGTCTTCAACTAATTTTAACGAAAACGATGCTCATGAGGAACGGATGGGTTTTGAATGCCCCATTCACGCTCAACGGTACGGAAATCTCCGTGTGCTCCAGTTACGTCGGTCTAGGTCGTGAAATGAACATGATGAACGACCTAGCTCCAGAGTTGAGCAGGAGGAAACGAGCGGCTTGAAGAACGTTTAAGAGCATGGAAGATGTAGTGAAGAAGAGAAAGAACATTCGATTCCGTGCCCGTCTTTTCGATTCGACCATTATCCCGCTCTTACGTATGCAGCAGAAACGTGGTCGTTACGTAAGCAGGACGAAAGATCATATGGTGTTATTGAACGGGCAGTCAAAAGGTCGATGCTAGGAGTATCTCGCATCTCGCAAATGAGAGAAAAGATCCAAAGTTCCGTCCTACGTCAACGACAGAGATCAGATACGCCGTTCTACTCGCCAGGATATCGAAAATAAGGTGGGCCGGACACGTGATGCGCTTCAACGACAACCGATGACGAAAGCCGTTACCGACTGGATTCCTCGAGACGTCAAGCGCTCTTAAGGAAGGCCACGGACCCGCTGGTCCGATTTCTTCACAAAAGCTATAGAGGAAAGATATAATGCTCAGCGAATTCCTTGAACGAGGAGGACCCATTGGGCTACTCTTGCACATGATAGGGAAAAATGGAAGTGTTGCTGCTCGCTCGAGTTACTCGACGATCAACGGGACGACAGGTGATACAGGTGATGGAATGCACGTTCGCTGGTGTAAAAGTGATAACGGTTTCATCCCAGTCACCCGACAGCCACTCATGGCACAACGAAACCTTCAGATAATGAACGAAATTGGTTATGAACTTTGCCTCATCCTTCGTGATCTCCCACAGACCACTTCCACAGGTATCTCGATAACTTCTCGTAGGGAAAAACGCTTCTACAATAAACAGGATGCAGAAATTACTTTCAAAGAGTTTATCAAATCTCGAAGAGTCGATTTTCATGGTGCAGTAATAAGCAGGCTGACTTCTCGTTGAAAATGTGTTGATTGCAGTGTTGCTCCTATGATTAATGAGGATGTGTTTGAGCCTAGTTGTAACTTTTATTTCGAGTGTTTTGTCAAAACCACGCTCAAATTTCAATAGATCCTTTCATTATTATTTGAGCCAACTTGTCAAGTGCTCTGGTAAGGGCTCTTGTACATCCCGATACACGTATTTCGCCCTTACAGACTCGTCAGTCCTGCAGAACCCGTCGTCTTTTGATCTCTTTATAGTCAGTTCTCTCGGGAGCCCTACTCGCCCTACAGAGAGTTATCGAAGATCAACGTTTTTACACTCCCTGTTAGGTGAAAATTTCACTTTTTTTTTCTAGTGTTTTGTTAAGACCACACTCAAAACACTTGAAATAATGGTATAATATGATGAAAATACTAGCCAAAGAGCAATCGAGTGTACAACACTTTGTGTTAGGTGAAAATTTCACTTGACATAGAGTGTAAAACGTTCGTCTTTGATAACTCTTTGTAGGGCGAGTAGGGCTCCCGAGAGAACTGACTATAAAAAATCGAAAGACGACGGGTTCTGCTCGATTGGCGAGTCTGTAAGGAAAAAACACGTGTATCGGGCTGTACAAGAGCCCTGACCAGACCACATGACAAGTTGGCTCAAATAATAATGAAAGGACCTAGTCAAAACTATTTCAAATTCACGGTTCGAAACCGTCATTACTTTTGTACCAACACAATAGCAAGGACTCAATTGTCTTTCAGATCACCACTTTTTTGTAGGATGCATGGATGCACAGGATAATTAGGAAACCAACTCACAGGTTTTACAAAATTGTCTGTATTCTCTTCTATACAAGTTCTTTTAGAAAGCCGTAAACTAAAAAAATACATGTTCGAATACGGATATCACAGCATTCTCGAAAGAAATGCGAATTTTTTAGCTATATCGATTACGTTTTGAAGTGTTTTCAATATTATCCACACTAAGGGAGCTGACGTGAAGCGTCGCGGTAAAGGGATCGAACCAAAACCTCCTCACCACTGGCCAACATCATTAACCACTCGGCAATGTGGACTAAAAGTCACTTGGCGGAAACGGGGCATAACTGAATTCCTGAGCCTGTCGTACGCAAAAGCTCGATTAATAAAAGTATTCTACGATCTTTTGAGTCACCTTTTTTCTTGCAACTCCAGGGCCGGCTTCATGGTACGGTTCTAGAGAGGAAAAAATTTCGTATATAAGTACCTGAAAGATTTTTTGTATGATTTGCACACATAAAAAATAATAAATAAACGATCCTTCACCCCAAATGAATATACATCTGTTTTTTCTGGTGAATATGAAAGTCGTTATGCTTTCAGGTGCCATCCATCGAATTGGCATCTTCTTTGAAGTCATCATCTTATATTGTACACCTGTTTCTAGACAGTCCAAAGTCTGATATCTTTACCTAAATTGACAAAAGCTAGTCCTAGACAAAAAACTAACTGCAAATCCTGACGCACCGCAGTGTCGTGATCGTATAGGCAGTTACGAGCTGCGATATCTCTATGTATAATATTCTTCCTGTGAAGATGCTCTATGCCCCATGCAGCTCCCAGTGCCATGTGGCTTCTCTCTTCCTTTGTGATAAATTCATTGTTTTTTCTCAGATACGATTTCAAACGATCCACCTGGTATACAAAACAAGTGTTACTCTTCTAGAAAGAGCACAAACAAGTCCTTGCAGAAGAACATCGCTTCGCATATTGCAAATGACTTTGTATATCTTCTTTTCTAAAAGGTCGCGAAATTTTCAGATTGCGGATGTCTTACTGCTTTGGAAAGTTATCGAATAGAGATATGCGTTAGTGTGTTATTGTATTCAAACTGTACAGTAGAGGATCGGCGATAGTTGGAATACTGAAGGCACTAGTACCTGCAACATATTCCAGTAGTATATATAGTGGTCGCTCCAGCACACTAACACCGTATAGTTTAACGACATTCGGATGATTTAGCTCTCTCATCAGCCTCGCTTCTTTCAATACATCTTTGATTATGTCTTTTGAGATCTCAGTATTTTCCATTTTGCACTAAAATATAAACCGTGTGACCGAATGTGTTTTGTTCAATACCGTAATCATTCATTGATTACTATTAAGCAATTACACTGATAGTGATTTATATTAATATTGGGTACATTTGAAAAAGCCTAAAACTGCTGATATTTTTACTTACAGATTTGATAGCGACAGCGACTTCGGCACCGGATTTCAGCTTGAGCGTCCCCTTTCGAACTTCAGCATACTGGCCTCTACCAATGAGTCGCCCGACATTCACTTGCTTATGTTCATATTCCCAATTTGTTAAGCCGACACCACGCGTTAGAGATATTTCCTAAACAGAATCTATTTCATACTATATTAATAGTTATTAAACAAAAGGTGATCTATATAATATTCCCCAAATTCCTTGTTTTGTAGACTGAGTGCGCACATTTGCATCGAAACATTTGGGATTCCAGGCTCTTGCTCAGGCTAACTCTTTGCGGACGATAAAAGTCAGTTTGATCTCCCAAGCTTTCAGAGGTATTATTTTGTTGGACTGAGCTTCCTTTATTGAACTCTAACCGTTATTGAAAAGCTGGAATCTCAATAATTTTAATACTTTGGCTGAGCTAATAGAAAGAACTTTTGAATGCCCTTTCGGGACATAAATGAAATAATGTTCTATACTCAGTTAGCTTTGTTTGCTCGCCTAAGACATATAAACTGTTTTTTGTTGGACCATACTGGGAGTGTAATCGATAGCACAAATTGCGAAGATTTTGGGGTCAAATTTGTTTACAAAAAGGTCTTCATAGCGCTATAAGAACGAAAAGAGGATTACGTTTCAAACTCAAAGTACTCTCCGCACACAAGAGTCACATAAGCGCATAGTATATGAGCGTATAGAAAAACTTATGCATTGTCAGAGTAATACAAAAAGCTGGTGTTTTTTTTTCCGATGAAATAGCTTATTGAATGACGAAACTGCGTGGCGCTCGGTAATTCGATGAATTGCTAACCGTAAAGGTGAATTCTTTAGATATATTATCTATTATTTGCTTCTCAACACTTCTCGCTTCGTTTCTTCCCCAACAGTCAGCCCGTACTGTTCTTTTGCGGTGTGTGACGGTATAGTTTGTTACAATAACGAGCGAGTTTTCATTATTACGACTATTCAAAGATTTAGCTAGACGCTTGAAGCATTACATCGCGCAATAGAGTTCCACTACTGACTCATGGAGCACAAGCCGAAATCTAAACATACGGGAATCAAAGAAAAACTGTCCGCTCAAGTTTAGGTTTCACACTTGCATAAGAAGAGTAATGCGTTCGTGTGTAATGGATGACTCACCCTTTCGTTGATGACAAATGACTTTTCATAAGGTGTTGAAACAACTCAGCAGTGCTTCCAAATTTGTGTTTCGGGTCGAGATATGTTTTTCCAGACTTCACGTGAATTATGAGATTGCGGACCTTCAACACGGAAGTAATAGGGGCATCGGAATACTATTTATAAGATACCTTGCTTGAATGCTCAGATATAGGAGCAGTGAGTGTCCTCACTCTCTGAACTCTCTAAAGTTTGTTTCCATACGGAAAGTTTGTAGAGTAATATGCCACCCTCGCAGCCTCATAAATTTGGAAACTTTCATTACGTCACAGAAATTATAAATTTGCAACAGCGGTCAAGCCAATGCCCTCACGACGAAGTGACGCTCATCAGTGTCAAAACTCTTTTTGGTGGTTTATTTCAATGCACAAAAGTTTCTATTGAATCTTTTAATCAAGAGATAGTTTGAGGCATGGAGATGCTATGACATGTGTCGTTTGTACGAGTTGGCTTCATAGGTAAGTTCCTACTAGATTATTTTCAAGTGTCACTTGCTTTGGGCAAAAATAATTTGGTAGCTAGGTTTGGTGCACATGGTAAATTATTGAAAGTATAGCTGCTTTTGAGTCAATGGGATTTTATATGTAATTTCATGAGCTATCGAGTGATCACTGACATTCAGAAGAAAACTTCTGCGCACCAGCTATTAACCACCGAAAGAAAGTTTGACACCCTATAAATTCCACTTCTTTCCAGGTATGTAAAAATTTCTTATCACAGTCATAAATGACCTCTTGCGCATTCATTATGCAAAGAGTAGTGTTACAGTGAGCACACACAACTGTTTGTTTGTTTATTTTGACCTAGTCTGAAGAAAAGCAATCGAAATCTCTGCAGATGTTTTACTTTGCTGTCCGCTTCCTTGTACGAGGATGGGATCAGTGCTACATTCGGCCATAACATGGAATCGGTGATGAGAATGTTCATTATAAATCTTTTTTCTTCCATCACCTTGTCTTGGGGCTCAAAAATTCCATTGATTAAAATCATCATAAATTATAGTTTCTGGAGCTCTGGCTGCGAGAGAAGGCAGGGAAAGAAGCACACTTCCAAACTCAATATTATCACTGCCGATTTTTTTGAATCTGTAGGAACATTCTACAGGTACTTCTTGTCAGATGTATGACAACAACCTTGAGGAAAAAATCCCAAATCAATGAAGGACTCTCACCAGTCATCCTACTTAGGAAGGATGACAGATGGGATCTTCCCAATCGTTTGGTGTACATGTTGAGTGGACGCTAGAAGCTTTCCACCAAAGTTGTCCTTCTGTATAATAGCGAACATTTTGAAGGAGACCATGTCCATTTGAGAAGCAGGATCCTATAGGGATTCTGTTGTATGGAAAGCTTTAAAACAGTGTCATGAGTTTTGAAGTCCATTGGGATACAAGCCATTCCTCGTCTTAACCTTCATCAACAATGAGGATGCGTTTGACGGCGCTAAGCATAATACCCCATTGGCGCTTTTGAAGGCTACAATAAATCGTCAATTTCATTCACTGTCGCACTACAGGTCGTTTTCAAATGGAACGGAAAGTGCATGCATTCTATCTAGAAAAAAATGTTCAAAACCTCCCTTCGCTATTTTGTCTTCTTTTTAGGAGATACCAATAAAGTAAAAACGTTGCCCACTGAACGAACGTATAATCGGACAGAAACCAGCTCGTCAAGATTTCATGATGAAAAAAAGAGCAAGTCGATCCGGATGGACCTCTAATTAGAACACCATCTGTGTTTCTCCTTCTACGTTCAACAAACATAGAGGACTGACATGAAGAATAAATCAGAAAAAAGAGACCAATACGGGCCGTAATCTGGCCTTCAAAAAAAGCCACCGATCAAGTTACAGACGCATATCTCAGTAAGTTCGAAAGTTCTTCCAGCGCTCTGCCATGCAGCAGGGGACGTGAGCCATATTTAAAACTAAGTCAAAATCCTGCGAACGACCCACAGGGCGCTTGAATAGAGTATTGTAAAATCCAATCGGCACCCACAGCGTTTAGTCGGTTTGCGCAGTTTATATCTCCAAAGTTTATCCCATATTCGAGGTACATGAATACCACACATCGAAAACGAGACTAGATGAATCGGTTGCATAATAGGAAAACAGATGATAGGTAGAGGAAATAAACGTGGAGTGGACTTCAAGAGAATGCAAAAGCCATCTTAGACTATGACTACAATGATGGGCAGGTGCTTATAGCTACGTCAGTTGTTCGCATCTCCAGATAAAAATAACTTCAGTACAAGGTAGTCGCTTACATCAGCATGCCCGAAACAAACCATCACCATGGACGACAATGACGCGAGAGAGAAACGAACGGGAACTGTGCTGAATACCACAGTATCAGTGAAGGTGGGCCGTTTGAATAAATAACTCACACTTTACGCAGACAATCCATAAAGCAACGAGAAATATTGTTGTTCAACTGTTGGTCACCTACAGTGTGCACCCACTATAAAACTACTAGGTCTTCATATAAATTTTAGCACTGGAGAAATAAAAACGAAATTAATTGAGCAGAAGTAATTAATTTGCTTAGCAACACTATTTGAAGTATGCTCCATCAGCCTGAAACACATTTCCTCAATCTCTCGGGCAAATCAATTATAGTAACAAATCAATAATGCTTCGTGCAAAATTTTCTGAGCTACCTTTTAGTACCACATTTGTCCATACTTGCCTCGTCTTGCTCGCTCAGTGAAGCCTTTGTCGTGACATGGCCGCTTTACGAGTATGGACTCAACGCACTGGATGCCTCGAGAACATCAACCGTGCAAAGGTTCAATGATTTCTGTCCAGGTGAATAGCGTTTTGGTTCTTACCGAGTTTCGCGCCGACACCTTGAAAAGCCAGCTGCGCTCAAAATATCCTTGCGGTGTTCATTGAGAGACCGTCATCGAATCAAATGAAAAGGATCCCATTTTGATTGTCGAGGAGTAGGCCAACAATTTTGTCTGTGGTGATGCGGCAATCAGCGGAGTATTAAAGGCAGAAGAATAATCAAGGCAGCAGAGCTCTGTCACATCGACGTCGCTCATTCTCATAATGTTTCGAGACTACGCAAGGCTGCATGTCTCCAAATTGATGAAAAGAGGATGTTAGCCGAATAAGCTAGAAGTTGTTGGATCATACGCCGTACAGTCTTGACTTGTCAGGATCTGTGAATCACCTCATACAGTCCCTGGAGCGAAGTCCCAAAATTCCTAACATTTGCGCCGAGAATTGACAACTTTCTTTGAATCTTAGGACGACGAGTTCTATGAACGCAGTCTTAATTTGTTTCCTTGGAGATGGCAGAAGTGGTCAGGCTATTCGCGCATACTTTGAAGTTTTGTTCAGCAATTTTAATCACTTTTGACTTATAAATTTGGTGTTTATTGTTCTTGTGCTAAACTTATGAGAAAGCCCGATAAATCGCCCTCGTAAAGTTGCTTAGTGGTATGATAACTGTTAATGTGCTAATCAGTGGTGTGATAATTGTTAATGTTACCATTTCCAGTTGTTCCTCCTTGGTAGATTTTTGATAAATGTTCTCGGGATCCGTTAAAACGCATATGATTGGTGATATCCTTCGTCGAGATCCTCTTGTCCTCGAACTATATTCAGTCTGAAATGAACGAAGTTAACACAAAGAGCAGACTAGCTGAAGATAAAATCCTCGCAAACAAAGTGACAAGAGTAATTTATCTCGTTGTAATCGACAAGTATTGAATACATTATATCTCCGTTAGAGCGCAGGTGTCGCAGTGGTTAGAGGTGCTCTGGTCACACACGAGGTCAATGGTTCAATCTCGTGCTCATAGCTCACCACGCCATCCATTCCTCTGGGGTCGCTAAATCAATAGCGGACTAGTCTCAGACTTGCCTGGGAGGATAACCAGCAGTCGGTTCAGCGAAAGGTTACTGCGAGTCATTGTAAAAGCCAAGATATGCATTCAGTTACCTCAAACGAAGTTAAAAATTGAAGACGAAAGCATGGCGAATCCCTCAGGGGTTGATGATCGCCGAGAGCTATCGCCGAGAGCTTTATCGTTTTCACCCTTTAGTAATCGACAATCAGTTTTCACTCAACATATGTGCAAAATTGCTTTGAGAGACAGAATTTCGAGTAGAACGTACATGCAGGAAAAGCACGATGGCGAGAACCGTTACGACCAGTCTGGTGATTTATCATCAAGTGCATATCATTTGCGTGGTTGAGCGCTTCAGCGATGTTTATCGAAATTTAACCGACACTCACAACTTCTTGTGTGCCTACTCAACTGAGGTCATCGACATTGACCTACTTGATGTCTGGGATTTGGGAGAATACCCATCAAAACGATGCACAGATGGGCCGATTACATAATAAGAAGAAGAAATGACACATGGATGAAAGGAGTGAAGTCAATCACAAGAGACTCCAGGCGTCCTCGTGGAAGACCTTTCAATAGATTGTCGGACGTTTTCATGGCTGAAGGCTCTGCGTCCAAAAATGGCACCGAGTTGAGAATTACGAAGTGGGCTTTGGATACGCCACTATGTTCAAGGGAGACCATCACCATGAATTACGAAATGGGTGCGGGTGACAAACGAATAAAAACTGTGTTAGGGCGGTGGCTCTTCGTGGCAGATAAAGATGTTCACAAAAAAGGAATTTAAAATAATTTAGCACCTAAAAAAGGACACGTTCATGATAATAAATTATTCATCAGTCTTTCTCAAGACCATACCTACAACAGCCAGCGAGCACCCAGAAATTGCATCGATTGGGTGAAGACTTACTACAATCTCAGCCGTTATCCCCTATTGGTAAAAGAGGGAATGAAATATCTCCCTATTTGTACATCGCCAAGCCTGGCATGGCAGAGGTTGCATCATGTGAATTTTACTATTAAAAATATCTGAAAGCCACTGATGGATTATGAATAAAAAATTTATAAAAAAATAAATAATTCTGAAATGATTGAAGAATTGATATGGCGCTTTCAATTTGCTGGACTACTTTTTGAGCCGCTACAAAAAGTAAATTTCATTCCATGTCACACTACGCGTGATCATAATCATTTTTCACGTCCCAGCACTTCTAGCATTTGATTTGTTTTCTCGCATTCATTCTCCACAAAAGCCTAGGAACAACTGGAGTGTTGATTTGCTCGCTGCATGAGGATATTACTTTTATCATGAATATCGTAGAATGTCGGTCTAGTCGTAATTTTTACAATCTTGAAGATAACCGATCAGGCTTATATAATTGATTTGCAATGTCGAGTAAAGAGCCAAATCATTATCATACTTTCTGCTGTGCTTTGTCATTATTCACTTTGCTATCTCCTTCCGCTCCTCCAAAACTTTCTTTCATTGTTGAGAGAGAACTATTGCTTTTGGTTCAAATTAAAAATTGCGGCAAGTAAGATGCTTTGTCCATTGCGAAATTCCGTCCGCTGATGATGGACAAACGATTGCCGTGGGACTGAGTGCAGGTTTATAATAATGGATGAATAAGACTGAGCCCACGAGGCTGAATAATTAGAGGTAACATGCATCGAACATGTTTCACTGAGCATCGTCAGAGGTAGCTGAATTCATATCTTCTCCTTGCATTGAGTTCCGATTCCCTCCTATCGATGTATCAAGTCATTGTTGCCATCCTCCCACACAAGTGTAGTTTTAATTTGGCTATCTAAGAGGTATGGAAGGCTTGATGAGCCGGAAGAGATGGAACTAAGGACCTCGCGAGTTTTGCAAGTCATCTCTATGTACTACGGCTAAAAATAACTACATTATTGCATATAATGTATTTCACAGACCTCTGTAGATCGTACAAGAAAGTCGCCATGTTTTGCCAGTATGGAACAGACGTCTTGCCGAGGAATGTATCCGTGGTAATACACTTGCGAAGTAAGCCATGGATCCAGGTCCTAAAATGTGTAGATGCTTCAATGTAAGAGTGGCGTTCTATCAAACAATTACGTACTTCGGTGGAAGGGCCGACTTCTGGCATTGAATGGGTGGCTATTCATCAAAATGAACCTCTCTGGCTTACAACTTTTATAGTGTTGTCAGATAACGTACGTATGATATAATGCAAGATAACGGCACACTTGTGCTATATTCCACTTTTAAGACATGAGAAAATTCACACGGTTTATAACAGAGATTGAAGCTACACATCAAGTGCTCTATAGAGATTACGATGCGATCTTATTTCCTAATGACACCCATGAATGAGTACTAGATTAGAAGACTGGGAACCGGTGGACAAACTTTTGCAAAACCGATTCTCATTGAACCTTGATAAGAAAACCAATGTTTTTTCGAGATTGCAAATATATCTATAAGGTCCAGTGTAGCATAGAAGTAAAGGGTGCCTACGATACGCAAATGCCCGTTGGTTCAATCCCACGTTCTGAGTTCAGTAAGGACTCCATCCTTTTGGGTTTTGCAAAACTCTACCAGACGACGTAAGGAGAGCTGAACTAACTTACTACACGTTTTGGCTGAAGCAATTAGATGCCAATGGATTGAATAGCTGTTACTATGTCTGAATGAATCGAATGCTTATTGCTTTCTTCAGAAATTGATCATCATCGAACGTTTTTCCCTTTTGTCTTTCAACACACGTGTCCTTTACAGTCCAAGAGGTTGACGAGAGCTAAACGGAAATGATCTCATAAGTAGTACAACATTTCAGCTTTCCAACCTTGGGGAAGGAAAACACATTCGAAGACTATTCCAGAAAAATAAATATTATGCGACAACTTTGGATCGACTAGTCAGTAACAATTTGGCTTGTCTTCATCACGAGTTCTCTCGCTAATTGTCGATTAGATAATTCCAACAGTCATCTTCAATTGCTTCCGATGTCTAGCAGACTCCTCAATTGCTCAGTTTCAGGTATGGTCTTCTATCAGGTTCTGCTTAAGACAGTGAAGTACGAGGTTTGGTGATTTATTTTGCCAATACTGTGAACTTGGAATTTTGCGTAATCGAGTCCTAACGAATAAAGTATGTGCAAAAGTCTTTAATCAGTTAAGCGAAGCTTCAAGGACTCATTTTCTATCTATTTGTGCATGATGTAGCGCCTCTTTTTACTGATGTAGGTTAAAGCTCCTTGTTATTGGATTGAGGAAAAGGTTCTTTGAAACCAGCGGATATCCAAAGTTTGTACATAAATTCAATTAAAAACAACAATCGTGGTTCTTTCTGATTATAGGGGAACAAATGAAAAATCGATCTCGTTCGCTGGAGAGGAGCTTTTCATAGGAACGTTTGTGACGATTCGAAAGCTGCAATTTGGAGCTATAGCCTAAAGTTGTCGGTTCTTCAAAACACCCTTTTCAGACGCTGTCGTATTCAGATCAAAAATTATATTCCATACTCCCTCTTTGCCTTCATTTTTATCACGCGTATAATTCGCTGTAAGCCGAGAGACATATCAGTGTGTAGAGCAATTTTTGTAACATCTTAGTAAATCGTCTCATCGGGTGTTTCCTACAAAGCGGATGAAAAATTCCTAATTGAATAACAATACACCGTCGTCCCGCCTCATTCCGCCTCGTGCCCCGCCCCCTTCCTCGGCCTTCTGCTTGTCGAATAGCCAGTAAACGACTTGTCAAAATGTGGAGCTCGATCTCGTTTTTCCTGCTATACCGTATTTTCAGAAAATAAGCTATGGCTAGAATCATATAACATTACGCCATCAGATGATAACTAATAACCTAACGAAAGAGTTCTGATCGGCTAAATTTAAAGCGCAAATCAAAAGAACAGAGGAGATTGAATGATTAAAGAGCTTATAAAAAAGCAAACACATTTTTGAATTTTTTGAAGCTTGTGCTATAATTTGTGTACTAGCACTCTAAGGAAAGAGTTGTGTTCAGAGAAATATAACGAGATAAGAGAAAAAAATACACGTGGTTTTATGAAACAAGATTATATTTTGAACATTGCAGCGTTATAAATGGGTATTGTGAAAAACTGGCGAATAAGGCTGTAACCTGAAGTCTCGGCTTTCGAATGGTTACCAACACTCTATGAAAAATTCCTCTCCGGCGCATGAGATTGGTTCTTCATTTGTTCCCTTATAATCAGGAAGAACCACAATCATGATTTTATAAAATAAAAACCATTATTATCCGCAATCATCTGCCAACGATATACAAGCCTTCGAAAGTGCTCGAAATCGCCCTTCCTTGGGTTCTGGATCGAGAAACTGCTAACATGCCTCTTCAACTTGATCAAATGTCTCAACTCGGCGTCCCCGCAGAAAATGTTTGATTGAGCGGGACTGAACCTTGTTCGGACAACGCAGCAACTAGGCTCTGAGTTGGGCGCAGCAAGACGTCGGTCCCTCAATTCATCAAATTTTTCCTAAGTCTTCTTCGCGATGTGAGGCTTGACATTGGCTTACTGAAACAGCGAACATCTTTGACAGATCAGTGTCGGATACTTTATAACTAACGTTGCCGTGGGAGTATCATGTTATAAAATTTTTGAGTAATTCATATAAGTTTACAATAGCCGTTAAACAATAAACAATGCTGTGTGAAACGAACATAAAGTTTGAATTTTTTGCGGATGCTAAGGAACTTTTTCCTCAGTCCAGTAATCCTCTCACATACGTGGCAGAAGATGCTCATAGCACTGTAGAGTTGACAGTGCATTTGATAACGATGAACACTCTTCTTCATACATAAATGTGTGTTCAAGCAAAAATCTAACTGAAAAGGAAACACCTTCAAACGAGAGAGTGTAAATTCTTGTGCTCTTCAGAGCGACCTCGATTTAGCAATATCCACTTTGATAATTTATAGTTGTATGACTAAATCGCCCTTTGTTTTGTTTGATTACACATTTGATGCCCATTCATTTATCATTTCCTCTAGACTCAATCTTGAAGCGACCTTCATGTGCACATTACTATTTGGTCTTCAAGTAATCGATTAGTATTCAAGCTGTTATTAAAAGTATTGTCATAGTGAAGATAGTATGGCCTAACTGTCGAAAATGAACTTTTTCGCGGAAAATTACTGATTGTGTCATAGGCAATAATTCTTTATTATTCAAGGGTTTTCGCGGCGATATTATAATACAAGTATACTCAGTGATGTTGAAGTGGCGGCAAAACAAGCGTCGGTAGTGCACGGGCCAAAGTACGCTCCCTCTGATAGGGTGAAGTGCGGGTTCAAGTCCCGCTTGACGCAAAAGCTTTGCACATCGCTTAACATCATTAGCTTGAATGTTGACTAGTGTCAACGATATGTCGCCTAATTGAGCCTCCGCTAATATCACTAATGAATCGTCGAAAAAGTGATGAGTTTTTGAAGGAACTCAATAAATAACGCCTAGGTTAACAAAAAGTGCTTCTGAATAACTTTTTGAGCAATTCAATGGCAGAACATCACCACCTGGCTTTAACACAGTATCCCCTTAGATGGATTGTCTTATGTCGCATGTATCTTCTGACGTCTGTTATCGTTTATTTGCCATGAAACTCACCTGCTGACGTCAGTAACGCACTACACGTGTTTCATCCTTCACGGTCTCATCAGTCGAGCAGTACCTTCGTCTTTAACCAGCCGTCTCGGTGAGCTCAGTCCCCTATACTAAGAGTAGGCGACGACGAACATTTTACACTGTATGTCAGTCAAAATCGCCTACTCTCAATAGAGGGACTGAACGCGCTGAGAGGATTGGATAAAGACGAAGGGTACTGCCCGACTGATAAGATCGTCAAGGTTAATGTGTATCGCGCTCTATAAGTCAGCCCATTCAATAGACCACATGGCATGTTGGCTGAGATAATGATGACGAGATATGTTAAATTTTGAGCGCAATATTATCAGAACACTCGAAACGAAAGGAGCTATTATTAATTTTATCAGCTTCGTGCTTTCGCTTGATCAAAGTATATGTAATTGTTAAGAATATCTTAATAATAAATTGTAATTGCAGCTAACTTGGAGATTGCACAAACTATTGCTTTAGAGCGGAAGCAGCAACTCCGGATAGATGTAACAAGGCTGATTACTGAAAAATTAATATACTCCACACAATGCACGTTGTCCACTTTTCCTCTATGCATGCACAGCAAGCTACACACCTCTATGTGCTAATATTACGAACCATTCAGTGATGTTGCGTTCGGCTCTTACAGTGCAATTGTCGATAAAGTAAAAAATACAGCATATCACAGCGAACTCTTCGGAACAGCTACCTTCTTTTCATCGTTTGCCTATGTTACTGAGGCTTGGAAATCTACTCAATCACTTCGACAATTTGTGCACTGTTCTTGGAGTGATTGAACAGTGCACTTCGAAATACATCTAAAGAATCAAACACCTCGAAAATTAAGTATCCAAGTAGAGTTCCTAAAAATGGGTAAGTGAGTCCCTAACAAAATGATATATTGGTTAGTGCAAAAGTTGTGACTATTTCTGTGTTGACTTACGCCAAGCAGCTGCACTAATAAGTGAAACGACTTGCCGATCAGCAGGCGACACGCACGATCGTAGACGTAGCAGAACAACTCTGTGACAAATTCTTGAAATTTCTTTGTTTTTTATTACTTTTTTTAGTATATGACAAGCTAACCCGTAGCTGCTCTTTCAGTTTTGATCCATTAAACATATATTTTTCGCAGTAATGTGATGTTCCGGATATCGACCTAAGAAAACTGAATGGTAAGCGAAAATGCGACCTCAGTCAAGAGTTGAACTCGCGTTCCACCCATGCATGCGCTCCCGCATGGGTAAAACACGGGTCAAACTCCCGACTAAGGTAGCAATTTCGCTGTCCACTCAATTCTCCTATGTCTATAAATGATTGTCATCAGGAAGCGAAATGAATCACTACGTATGAGGGTGTGTTGTTCATCTGTACTCATCTAATAAAGTTGTACAAAAAAAAACAGTTCAGAAAAAATTTATGATTCCAAGATATGAAAGGGCAAAGTATCGGATACGGCTTCCACGGTCTCAATCCATGCAACATAAACTGGTTAATAAAATTAGGTTAGGTGATGATCAAATTATGAGCTATTTGTATGCGGTTATGTATAAGCCAGGAATGCATCAATTATTCGACTTTAGCAAAGATTGTAAGAGATGATGAAATGAATATGCGGTCTATGTGAAGATGTGCTATACAATGACTAGAAGAAGCCTACAAGTTTATCAACTCGGTGAGCGCGTCTTTATCTACCGCATAAGTATGATACCGTTTTGGCATATCCGAAGGAACGGAGCCCTTCAGAGTCCAAGGAGAGAGTTAGATTCAATAATCACCTGTAAATCACTCATTAGGTACCTCTACACTACGTGCCAATTTCCACGCGCTCAACTTCCCTTGTGTTGAAGATATGAGGTGCACAAATATGACCCTGCCGTATTTTCGTTTTACTGTAACAATAATAACAACGAATGCATAGAAATTTTTTTTTGTTTGAATTCGTTAAAAACGCCGTTTATTTTTAAATACTTTATACCAAAATATTTCATATGATGGTCTTTATAGTACTTTGAACCGACGACTTCTATACCCGATAACACCAATTTTTCCAAATTCGTTAATTTCCACTTTGAACTTGGTGATTCCAAGTAGAAATGTAACAAAACAATGTCAGAAGAATAGAGCGGGCAAAAGGTTAAGTTTCCTGAAACCTAGTACCTCAGCCCTTTTATGACGTTTTCGATCTGTTTTGTAACATGAAGCCGAGCGTTACCATGCAGCAAAAATGCAAAGTCTGTGGCCTTTTTGGGTTTTTCACCATAGTATTTGCAATGGGGCTGCATGACCTTGGCATCATTCAATTCCGTATTTTCTTGCAAACATTTTGGTGTATAACTTGCGTATACTTACTCCAAAACGCAGCTCTTTCAAAACTCCATTAATCTTGTGCCCCGCTTCCTACTAGCAACGTTCCCCTACGCGCCATTCGTACATGAGTAGTAAGCGAATTTGCTCTCACGACATCTCCATATTGAAGCAATTACAGAGAAGTTATACAACTGCACCAAAATGCCCACAAGGAAATGTGCAACTGAACGATACCAAAATTAAGCAATTTCAATTGCTTTGGTTAATGTCTGCAAAGTAAAGTTTCCGCCAATGCCGCTTTTCGGGTGCAGAAGTCGTCATCGTCAAAATTCTATAAAAACCATCATAAAGTATGCCAAACAATAATTTTTCAGCCGCACATATCATGTGGTTTGTTGGAATGGGCTGACTTATGAAGCCCGATGCACGTGTTTCGACCTTGCGGTCTCGTCACTCGGGCAGTTACCCTTTCTAGTCTTTTGCCAATCCTCTGTGGGTGCTCCAGTCCCCACACTAAGGGTTCGCGTCGACGAACAATTTATACTCTATGTCCAGTGAAATCATCATCATACTGGCCAAGAGCACACAGTGTTGCACACTTGAATGCTCTTGGCCAGTATATTTAATGTATCATATCTTTCGTTTAGAGTGCACCCACACAGGATTGGCAAAAGACGAGAAAGGGTAACTGCCCGAGTGACGAGACCGCAAGGTCGAAACACGTGCATCGGGCTTCATAAGTCAGCCCATTTCAACAGACCACATGACATGCAAGGCTCAAAAATGATTGTTTGGCATATTGAAATTTGAGCTAAGGTCTTAAGAAAACATTCGAAACGAAAGACATTATAAAATATTTTATATAAAAACATATGAATATATCGCAATTTTAGCGTACGTTGAATTAAATAAAAAAGATCTGCATATCTTAATTTTACTGCTATTACAGCAAAACAGAAAGGAGAGGTTATATTTGTGCACCTGATAATTAAAGAGATTAGTACTAGTTGTTGGTATTAAGCAAGGAAACATCGTAATAAACCAGTAATGAGGAATTGTTGCCACATTGGGACGGAGTAAGCAAGCAAACCTCGCGTTCCTTCTGCACTCGGTTACTTCTAACAGAACATTCAGGAAAGAAGAGCTAACATAACTTTTTGTCAGAAATGGAAAGTGCCGATAGAAAGAAAGAATATGAACAACTCCTGCGCATTTTGATTCTTTGTTGAGAGTTTACAATAGCACTCAAGCGTTTTAGTGATTGAGCAGCAAGTTTATCAATATCTCTGCCCGAAACTCAGTCAATAGACATACAACATGGATGTCTATTCCACATTTAAACTGTTTAACAACATTTTTTCACGCTTCTACAAGATGTTGTGCATCTAAGGTTTATAATTAGTTTCAAAGCTCTGTCATTTGAGAATGAATAACTGACTGAACAGATAGAAAGACTGGCTGACAGATAGCATTCTTCAAATCTGTTTCGTTAATACTAATTAGTGATCAGTTAGTGGACGAAAATATAGAAAAACTATTACAGCAACATTGTTTCAATGTCAATCATTATTGATTTTCAAAAATCGACACAAAATATGTCGGATAATAGATTTGAAAATAAATCATATGGGCGCATGGAGCTACTTCGTATCAATCTCCGATCGGATACTGGCGTAGGAATGTTTCACCGTTGCTCAGTTACTATATGAAAAAATATACACCAAGGAAAAATATGAACTTATTTGAAATTCTGAATTAGTATTGCTACAATATTCCCACAGTAGCACCACGTGAGATATCAGCACGTACAATTCCAGGAGAGGTTTGCATACCCGTGAGTTGGTTTCCGTCAACCCTTAGTAAGAGTGTACTCTTTGTATCGGGTGTGAACTAAAATGTTCATCTTCTCCACTTCGTGAACTGCTTAATAGAAGAACTCTTTCTTTTACTGAGTGGCCTTGCTGGTAGATGAGTGCTTCTTTATGATGTTTCTACGCACAGAAACACATCCATGCCATAATGAAACTCTCACCATTGTGAGATTAACAGCAGAACTCAATATTACTCAGAGGAGGGTTTGATGTTTTAAGGTCTTGAGCATGAACTGCGGAAGACACTTCGTCAGAATGTCGTAGGAACAAGCGTAATCTTTACATAATTTTATGTTAACAATAAAAAGAGTAAAAGATTTTAGCAGCAGCTCATGAAAAAGTCGATTAAATCTTAATGTATTAGGTTAGGTGAAACGTTGTGGAAGAATTTTCGAAATTTGATTTTTTGACATTTATGTGTCGTTTTTTCAGTAAAGATTATCTATGTACTACCTAACTCAATAACTTAGATAGTTAGATTGCGTCTGCGACAGATTCGTGGAGAAGTACCCAAGGCTGGTTTGATGAGAGCGCGATTTTTCCAGCAGGATAATGTCAAAAAGCCTACGGTAAAGTAGACCAAGGATAAGTCTGGAGAATAGAACGGCGTCGAATTTTGCGCACCCCGCCTACAATCCAGACATCGCTCCATCCGACTATGGTCTCTTTTCATCAATGCAACGCTTGTTGAATGGCCGTTGGTCTGATTCCATTTGATGAAGTTAAAAAAGCATGTCAAGAGTTGCTCGAATCAAAGGAGCCGCAACGGTACTTCGAGCAGATCCGGAATCTTGTAGCACGACGGCAGAAAGTCGTGAACAATGGTGGTCTATACTTTGAAGGAATTTATTGCTGTTTTTGTTGTTAATTTGCGCATAAAAAGGAAATGTTCTTTTTTCCAGAATTTTTTGCCCAACCATTGGTATTTGCCAACAAAGTGGAAGCGTATTTGTTTCGATAGCGTAGAATTCTAATGTTCTAAAAGTGTCAATATATTCTAAGAAAATTTCAGATGGATTATTTATCGAGAACATTCTTGATAGTGGCTGTTAAGATGTTTCCAAAAAGTGGTAATTAGCTGTCAAGTATTCTTCATGATTTATAGGTGGACTTTCTGAACTTCTGAGCGCTGCTGCGAAAGAAGAGTGAACTTTTCTTGGATAAATTTCGGATACATGTGCTGCAGTCTTTCTGAAATTTTATCGATGTCGTGGAACTACTTCTTTCTTACACACTATTTCACTACTAAAATCGTTTCCCATGATTTATGACATCTATTCAGGTGTCGTTCTTCGCGGGAAACAAGATTGTCGTTCTAAGAATCTTTCACTGCAAATTCAGCTTTGAGAATTGTTTCAGAGCCTCATCTCATTCCAAGCTCCTTGCGAGCTTTATCATTTGTCGTATGGGATTCACTCTTTATCACATGTCACAACAAGATCGAGAATGTTACCGTTTTTGTGGGAGAAAAAAGCTAAGAGAAAACGATTTTTCTGCAATCCTCTTATCTCGTTACAGCCATCTATCGAGAGTTCACCCATCCAATGCTCCAAAGAACAAACTATTGTAGTTCTCGTGAATATTAAGTTTTTTTTCACATAAAACCGATGACCATTTCTGTCATGAAGATTTAAACCTCTGATACAAAAATTTTGAACTATCTGGGTGCTCTGCTTTGGAAGGTTCATACAGAGCATATGTCTCAATGACAATTCAATTGGGCTCAATGTCTAAGTTCCTTAAAAGGTAAAGCAAAACTTCGAGGGTTCCATGATGAAAAATCGTTTTGGCTAGTCTAATATCAATATAAATTAAGTGTAGTATACATATGGAAAACTGTTAAGAATTAACTAATTTCAAATCGGTGCACGACAGCAATGCGATGTTTGTAAATGATAAATAATTGGAGCTCTTGGTATGGAGACATATTAATAAATCTACAAAATCCTCGTATTGGCTTGGCAATAATACTCAATGCTAACCGAAGTTTAATAAAAGTCGGAGTTGAAGTCTGCTTTTTCTGTGCCCTGAGCATTATCTAAGGGATTCGCTACATGTATTACTTCTAGGTATCGCCGAAGATTGTGGAGTGCATGTGTGGCCCATACAAAAACTCCGTTGACCTATTCATGCAGTAAAACTGTGCTGCTACTTCCCAGAAAGTATGGCACCATGTTACCGACTCCGGAATGATGGAAGGCCATAAACTTGGTGTACTGGAATGAACCAGGGCCACGTGTCTATTTTAGGGCACGTTACACTAGTACGCTGCAAAAGTCTAAATATTTATTATAATATGCACAAAGCGTAGTGATAAATTCAGACTTTCTTCTACAGCATTGGTAATGTTCTAATATAAATTCCAGCATGCACTGTCGTTCTGGAAGTTAGTACAAATGAAAAGATATCAACTGTATGATTCGTCGTTATCTTGAGTGTGCTTTTTGTTAATTGTAATCTTCATATCATTTACATATGTATTATTGTATATTTCCATTGAGGTTCGACGATTGTTTAACCAATCGTTATACTTTCGTATTTATTGATTTATTGATTTTGATAATAAAATAAATAACAATAGCTTGTTACATAAGGTGAATAAGTGCTCGTGTCATGGGTATGCAAAAGTGTTGAGCAGTGGCAAGAATGAAGGAATGGTGAGGGTATGCTAAAATTTGTCAGTTATTTGTCCATCATCTTTTTATCCGACTGAGTAGTGATGAGCAGTTTCCGGTTGTTTTTCCGAAACAACAGGAACCTCTTATAACAGATTATTCTCATGCTATTTCGTGTATAAAAATGTCCAACTTTTTTTCGTTGCTTTATCTCATATTTACGTGTTCCAAAATTGTTGAAGGAACGATTACCTTCAAAGGTGACACTACCAGTTTGATATTTACGGTTTATGTCGTCGATCGTTCCCAAATCGAAATTTTCATGTTGAACAATTTTTAAGTTGGATTTTATCAGATTGTTCATAAATCTTACAAAACTGTAGCGAGACTCTAAAAGAATTTGAAAGTAGCTTGCTAAATGTGATTTTAGTTGTTTATCAAGATTGAGGCTTTGTGACACTAGTCGAGAAATACTCGAAAGTGTTTTCTTCACAATGTCGTCCATCAATGACGAATTTTACACGATATCGTGACCCTCCATGTAACAGAATCTCATTAATCTTGTCCAAAAAGGTATATCTGGTCGAGCACTTCGTCTATACAAGTTAAAAATGTTAGGTAAATTATATAAGAGGACATGAGCGATCCATGAATGTTGTAGTAGTTGGGGAGCGATTGGTATTCGCAAAATTCTAGGAAATCTCTATAGAATCTGTTTACTAATTCAGTTAGAACGTTTGTTGAGTAATAGTCAGTGGGAGATTTTTTTGGCAACTCTTTTCAAGTGTTCATAATCAGTAACGACTTTTCGATGACCACTTATTGTCATCGATGCGTCTTTTTATTCTCGTTGAATTCCATAGAATAGAGCAATAATACATAGTATATAATACGAAAAATATCAAAGTATAATATTCTAAATGGTTTACTGGTCCTAGTATTTTATCCTACTGGTTTACTACATTTTTTGAATGGAGAAAATCGCCTTCAATTTGTATACGTGCTTTCCAAAAGTGCACAATTAATGGTTAACAGCTATCAAATGCAATTGTGAAAAGTCTCAAGCTCTCCAATGTTTTTGACACCTTTGGAAATTCTTTGTCTAGAAGCAGTTTACCACCATTCTATTTTAATGCCTATGCGTAGGTAGTGTCATATTTATGCTTCGATTTTTCTTCCGTCTTTTGAGATTAAAATTTTCTCTCACTTACAAATACGAATACTCAATCTGCTGCCGCTTTTTTTTCTCGTGTTCTCGCCGCTGTAATAGCGAACCGAAACGAGATCGAACTCTAATGGTTCAAAGATCAATTAGTTCTTCGTGTTGAATTAATGCTTTCGAAAATTTTAACATTAAAATGCTAGAGTTCTCGTCTTTAACGTGAGAATAGAGAATCAGTCAAGACTGAACACAGTCATTCTACTGTCTGCTTTTTTTGCATGTGCTTTCGGCTTTACTTCCCTCGTTGAGCAAAGTCCAAATTTCCCTATTTGCTCCGACTTTGTGCTCCTTTGGTTTCGCTCAAACTGTGATTTTTTCGCGGTCATCTGAGGAATGTGATAGCTTGTACGTTAGCGCTGAAATTTCCGGTATTGTAAGACCTAGCGGAGGCGTGGCTTTTCGATCTGTGATGCCTTCCGTGCATACGGCAATAAGCACAAGTGTTCGTAATCACCAAAAAATTCGCTGCACACTTCCTCAAGCGATTTCCACTCGTCCATCTTCAACTTTGCCTTGATGGATACATGGGACGTTTATAATATGTTAGATTCTACTTCCAAGCAATTCATCCATTCGCGTCTCGTACTTCAGTTTTCGAGGTTCCTGATGACTACAGTAAGCCATCAGTGGCAGACATAGAAGAGACGATATAATAATCAGCTATAAACTGGTTAGTGCACTAGAGTCGCCAAAATTCCTGCTAAAGACTTTCCAAAAAGATTCTGTCATTTTTCCTTTGTAATGTTTCTGAGAGTTTTTAAACGAAATGCCATACCACTAAATAAAAACGGCTGACAAACTTGTGTCCAAGTAGATTTCTGAAAGCTTAGGAAACTCTAGCACTGAGCTGAAACTTTCACCCTGTATTTGAAAGCCTCATCCATCCTGCAATGGGTACACGATGGCTTTCGCAATCGGTTTGCATGATTCTGATTTTCGAGTTATAAATATGAAGCATGATAGATCAAAGTCTCTGTTGAGAATTCTTCCTTTTTTCATTGAAGACCCATATGAAAGACATCTTAAGTAATCGAAAAAGCATACTTTCTGTCTTTTCTCATATGGTATCATGCACCTGGTAGTCTTGAGTAATCGTCAGGCAGCATGTTTCGAGCGAAAAGCTTTAAAATGTACTACAATATCGATTTGAATTCGTATCTATGATTCTGATTCATCGTTTGTATCCATCATAGAGTGATTTGCTTAGCTCGCGTTCAAGCATAATGCTGATGGTTCCTAATTTTGTAAGAGAGATAAAGGAAGAACATTAGTCCCTTTGTCAGCAGTTTGGTTACTTTCCAAAAAAAAATTTATGGTTAGTTTTTTATGATTTAGTTAATATTACGAGGTTGATATGGAACTTTTCTTCAACTAACGGTGCACATTGGTATAGTCATTATCTTCGCTGTCGTTCGACTCGAATCTTCCTCGGTGGCGCACCCTTCGAATGAAGAACCATACTCGGTGATGTCATAATTCCGATTTCCCTGTGACCCTAGCCTGCGATTGGCAGTTCGAAGTTAAACGGAAAATCGGTGATGGGAGTGTTCGTCGGATTGGGGAGAAGAAGGGTGAGTGGAGTCGAACTAGAAGCAACGCATGTCCTAAGCTTCATCCTTAATCACAGCTCCTTTGGATGATTCTGAGATCCGTTGAAATATCTTTGCTTCAGAAGCCCAAATAATTTTTCACAATGAGTTACAGAAATAAAGCTTTTTGTTAAATTGTGAATCAACCCTCACGTATACGTTGGGAATTAAACGAACACGGAAAATGACTTGGAGGAGGAAGTAGACACGAGAAGGGAAGCAACGAACTTTTCAAAGGCAGCCATCGACCATCTAGCGGATCTAAAATTCCGTGCTAATATTTACAATTCAACACTCATCTAATTTATCTTTTATGCAGCATGGAGATGACTGATACCTTCAGCAGGTCATAAATTTTGTGTCTCCTCTCCACAAAGCGTTTGAGAGATGTTTTCCGATGTCATATGACGCTCACAGGTCTAGTCGTGAAGTTCAGGTCAGATCTTGCAAGGCTATCCCATCTTCGACATAGAAGAATACACATTGATAGGGATACACAAATGTGCCGTCGCTATGATATCAAGAACAGATGACGAATGAAAGAACTGTGAAGAACTCTAGAAAGATACAGGCCTACCCCTGAACGGCCCCTTTGGTATGGTGAGCAGATGGGTTCGTGGCTTAATCAGCTAACAACGTGCATTTGCAGACTCAAACAATTCGTGGAACATAATACCTTCTTTTTCGACTCTTTATGGATCTTACTTAAAATCAATGATAATCCGTTATTATGTTAAAACATGTTTTGAGCCTTTTATGACTTGTTAGCATTTACGAACTATTAAACAAACTTATTTCGCTTTTCCATGCTCATCAATAGTACGGCGCCCTTCGGTGCAGCAGATCCTTTGCAAAAGAATACACCCGTACTTGTAAAGGAATGTCGGGAAATTTTGTCACACGTCATGAGGTGATTTAAATAATTCGAGGTCGCTTTTGTTCATAAGTGCTGCTAAGTCCCCTGCAAGGAATCGGCTGAACCGAAAGATACCGTACTACTACTGAGCCTGGAAAGGCGAAACGAGTCTGTTTAGTACCGTATAAGTGTCACACCAAACCTCATGAATGTCTCAAAACATGTTGTCATTTCATGAAACTATCGTGAAATATAAAATTTGGCCTTCGAGGGCGGCATCATGTCTGAAGTAGATTAACAATATAAACAAAAATTGAGGTAGGAGGAAAAGAAGAAAATGTGCTACATTGAATAAATCCTTTCGAAGCGATGGAGCAATTTTCAGTTTTTCTTAAAGATACCACTTTTTGTAAAGCAGCAAGGCGTACATGATCTTGAATGTGTTCTGAAAAGCAAAATTTTCTCTTTTACAGGATCATGCGCTCTGGAAAACAGATCTACTTTTGCTAGACAGAAAAGAGAAATTTGTAGTACACCAATAGTGGTAGCTTTCTTATCACATAGTCATTGAACAGTCTTTGGTTACAAAGTTTTTCAACGTCACCAGCTGAGACAAGAAGGCACCAAGGCACCATAGTATGTCAACGAATCAAGAAGTTCTAGTTTTGAATCTAATCGGTACCGCCCGAATAACAATAGACCACCAACAATGAGTTTTGAGGTTCTTGGACTGCATATGTTGCCATCAGAATAAGTGAATACTTTGATTTTGAGCTTTTGTCAGCATTTCAGACCCTCTTATGAATTTGCGATTTCACGATTTTAAAAGGCAGTCTCATCGTAAGCGCAAACATTGAATGGTCAGGAAAAGATTTTTTTTAGAGTTTCATGACGTCCGCTAGTATTCCCGTCATTTTATTTTTTACTACAACAATTTATATTGGTTGTAATACCCATAGATCTGTTGCGATTTTGAACTACTTGAGTGTTGGTAGTTTGCAGTTCGATTACTTTTCCCTTTGAACAATATTTGAACATGAAAATGATCACTTAAGTTACTTGAATGGCTCTTCATAGTGTTGACCTCAGCATAACTTCCACTCATTTCTCTCTCGCCCCATATGTCGTCGATGCTGTTGATTTGTTTCGAACATAATGACGTAGGCAAAGTCTATTGCGTAGACCTAAACTCCCTACGACTTGTACATGTCGTCGGATCCCTATATATGTCAGTTTTTGGAAATTTAAGCTGAGCAAAACGGTAAGAGGTCGTGGTGATTGTTGATAGAATTTCAAAAGACTTCGTTCAGATGCCTTGTGATTGCTGCGCAGATTTTCTAAACTGACTTCTACATCATTCCACGTTCTTGCTCCATAATGAATTGCTGGAAGAACTGTTGAGTCGTAAAATGAGCACGGAGCTTGAATCCAATACTTCATTGCTGCGTTCATTGAGAGACTAAATGCGGCTTCTGTTGTTCACCTTCGCTACATGATTCATGCTGAGTTGGGTTTTCGTTTTGTTATACACAGTCCAATCTATTCCTCAGCTTGATGAGTTCGATAGACATGGTGTCTGCCTCACTGGTTCTCCTCAAGAAGATCGTCCACGCAGCGAGGATCTTGGAAATCTTGATAACGCATATGTTTTGTTTGATCTATTCGAGTTAGTACTGCAGTGCAAGACGGGAGTGAAAGGCATAAACAATATAGCGTAGCTTTGTCGAATCTCATTTCCAGTGTGCATGATGTAGGTCGATGCAAAAGCTGTAAATTTCTGATACAAATTCGATAACAGCCACCTTATGATCGTATTTTAAACGGGTCCACTTCGGTCAACGAGCGTTGAAGGCCTATATTTTTTCCAACGCTGCCAAATGCTTTCTGATCATTGATAAGGCTGGAACGAAGGACAGGTGGAATTCCCCACACAAATTTCAGTGACCCGTGTCACATCTTGGATGTGGTCCATACAGGGGAATCCTTGATGTAGTCCTGCTTGTTGAGCTGGTTGTGCAAAATTTCAGATCCTTGGTATAGCAGAAAGATAATCTTTGCGAAAACGTGTAGGGTGCACTCAAGAGGCTGCAGGATCACGGTAATGAAAATTCCTTCTGTCACCATTCTCATGTAGAATGACTATGCGCAAAGTATAGTGTTTTGGGATCTACCTTTCTGAAGGTATGATGTCATATAACATGTAGATTATGATATCGGTTCCAAGGAAGTCAGTGGTGGTACTATCAAGTCTAAGGTCATACCTCTCTTTGTGCTTTCTATAGCAACCTAGGAAAATTAGAGAGTAGAATCACGAGCGGTTTTCCCTCAATGAGAATTTTGGAGTTTGGGACGAGGGTTGTAGAGCAAAAAAGATTGGTATCAATCTTTTTCGTTATCAAATTAGATCATGACAGAATGTAGTGATTGTTCTATTCTAAATGGCCAAAGCGGATAGCGAGAGGTAATAGTGCGAAATTCTCAACGGCATTCTTTTACACTAGATTGTTTTTCAGTTGCTTCCAATAACTTTTTCTGCTAAAGCAATGCAAACCCTCCTGCAAAGATCATTTGCAGTTAGAATTTATCTGTTAACTTAGTTTAGTGTGTTGCAATAGAATGAAACTCTCGTTTTCATCCATGTTCGAGCAACTTCATTAAGAGAATGGAGTAATCTGAGTTTCTTGTTTGAAGATCTGATGCAGGTCTGGCACAACTTTGAAGTCCATCGACAAGCAGCTTGTAGTTTCGATCAGCTACTCCTTTACAAGGATTTCGATATAGGCATCGCCGTCTTACGTAATTTTTGTTTTCCTTAGACGATGAGTGCAGTTCTTTCCCAGTTTGCGGCTGGATCCAATCTTAGCACGTAGAAGTCGGTGATCACTTACCACCGTTTACGAGCACAGAAGCAGTACGATTACGGTATCAGTGAGACGTCATTTTCTATTTCGAAGGAATGTAGTTGATCTACATATGAGTTCATGCCATTGCTTCACTCACAATAAAGACATCCTGGTGTTATTATGCATATCAATGTTCCTTCGTTATACTTCAACGCTACAAAAAGCAGTAAAATCGTCAAGCAACTCAAGCAAGCGTGGAAACAGGGAGTAGAAATTATGTGTGCGCGTTTTTAAACAAAGATGTAGAACCTAGGTAAATTGGCAAAATTCAAAGAAAAATAGTCCTTCTGGTGTGCAGTAGACATTTTGTGGGATTCAAATGGTTATGGTTTACCGTAACACATTCGCTAACTTTGAGCGATAATTCATTATTTCATCCAACGTCATATCAGATTTTATGGGTTTACGTGAAGGCAGGATAAATCATGAAGTTGAGAGATAGAGACGTACTTTGGTGCTCGGTCTTTTCCACGATAGGGCATGGCTGCCATTCTGACAATCTTTCACTGTTGCTCATTGATTCCTGGAAAAATTTAGTCATGGTTGGTAACTTGCGTCATGTCGAGAACTAATACAATAAGTAGTTTTTATCTACTATTCAATTAATTTCCATTCAGAGTTGAATGTTATTACCCTCTTGCTTTGCTGATCGACAATCTTTTACGGAGAAGTTATTCTTTATTCGTCACCTTCATTTTAGCAAAAACGCATTTGAGATAAGAAAATTTCACTCTGCTGAGACATTGGCGCTATAGAACAAAGAAATTCAACTAATTCTTCTATTGCATATTGCAAAAACCATCAGGAAAGCGAAACCAGAAACACATCAAATGCCAGCTTTATTTTTGAGCAGCAATCACTGATAAAAATGCAAGAGTGCGAACTGTCGGAATCAACAAATAAAACCAGATACTTTATTTTTATGAGATTTGATCAACATAGATTTTCGCTACCGCAGATGTATATCATGTGGAAAATGCAGATCTTTCGTTGATAATGTGAAATGCGATCTAGTCATTGGTCGTGAAAGGTAAACATAAAAAATTTCAGATGCCTCCTGAAAACTACATTCAATTTCCTATTTTTTTGATATTACCAAAAAAAGTTGCAGCCTCCAGTGCAGTGATTTGAGGTTTCGTGCATTTCACACAGTGATCCTGGTTTGGGACCCATTCTCCTAGGGAACTAATGTTACTTTCTTCTGCGACAAGCATTTGGCATCAGATCTGTCTATGTGTATGATATACTGACTTGATATCGCAAGATATCTGCAATTATTGTATAGTTTAGGTATCTTCGGTCACCTTTAATGATGCTTATTAGAATCGAGTGCACTGCGTATCCCTGGAGGATTCATCAACTCCTAACATTTCTTCCCTTATCAGTTATGCTTATGGGCAGATTATCGGCCACTTAAGTGCTATTAAAGAATCTTTGCAAGGTAAAATGTAAGAAATCCCAAGACCGACTGTCTATTAACCTCGGCATGCTTCAGTGATTCTTATTTTTTCTTTCTTCTCGATGAAGGCTACTTATCGAAACGTTAGCTGCTTGATTGTGTGAATAAAGCTTGGATTTAACACCTCGTGCCTGCTTAAGAAGAAAGAAAATAAATGAATGTGAGATTATCTCGGCTGGCTCACAGAGTAAATCATATGGTAGTAGCTCGTTCGACGTTATACAAGCCGAAAATTCAGCAGATGCGCACATCGACCTGCAAATTTTCTGTGCCATTTGATGTGATCAGAACTGACATGTTGAGGACGGAGCAGTTTGTTGTACAGCAGCATAGGTGACTTCTTGATCACTTAGATCCCGTGGCTTGACAGATCGTACGAATCCCAACTCTTCTTTCGCCTTTCATTTTCTTGCAACCATCGACCGCGAACGTTTCAAATTTGCCTGTGGATTCAGTTACTGCTCGGATATCTCTTGGTAATCTTCTCTGAACTTTCTAGGTAGACCTATTAATTATGTTCTCAGCGCATTCAGCATTCTTTACGAGTCGAAAAATGGTTTCCTGACATTCAACTTAGAATGTTTTATCACAATGTCGATTCTTGTAATGGTGGCGAAGCAGCCAACGCTTACATTGTCGATCAACCAATCGAAATTGCTATAACAGGTCAGATCTATATGAATTAATTGTGTCTGCACTACTTATTTGGTATGGGAAATAATGAGATGTTGGTGGAATGATAGATGCAATCACGAGTTCGATCCCTTGTGTCATGTAGGCGTTGCACTGCTGATCGCTTTAGATCAATGCTTATATGTTTCAAAAGAATTTGTATCCTGTTCATATATACATATACATATACATATATATATATATATATACTTTTATATGCGAGGTCTCAGAGAACATTTTGGTACTTGCCTTCTATTACGGAGGCCGAATCCCACTTGATAGCATTTGCTTTCCTATGAATGCAGCGTTTTAGGACAGTTTTTGAGTCCTCTTGATTCCCTATCACTTTGATGTTGAGATGTGAACAAATTTTGAGACCAGAAGTAGCTTTGAACCCGTAGTTGCTTTTCAAAAGGCTCGTGTGTTACGGGTGATCTAAGTCGCATTAACACCAGTTAAATTGAAGCTATAGCCGAAATTACAGTTCCTACCCTATAATTGCAACTTATGCCTCTTCGTACGGTACGGTGTGAAACCCTAGCTTTCGCTTAACTGCTCAAATGCCAATTTCGCTTTCTGATCGTTCTCGTTAACGTGTGATTGTTGGTAGTATTGCTACGCACAAAGCACTTTCAAAGGAAAGGTAAGGCAAAACCTGATGATGGAGTAAGCAGATCTTCGAAAGGGTAACGGCTGGTTCAAATCCACATATGAGTTTCGGTTTTTTTAGTATTCTTGTGGATGCATCCAGGATAGTTTTAAATATTTGGTAGTCCAGTCATGCTCCTTTTCACCTGAACCTTTTTATGCGAAAATTCACCTGTTTTAAATGACTTACACTTCAATTTCTTTATACGGTAGCTGTAATTTGAGCCGATTACACACCACTTTAAGCAGCTATTTAATTTATGCTTAATACACGTCATTTCTGTTTTGCAATGACGTAGTGTTTTGAGTGCTATACTCGTTCGTCTTCTACGATACGGCAATCTTTCATAAACAGCAGCTAGATGAAGATAAACGGAAATAACACTGAAGGACTGACAATGTGTTATTCTCAACGGCATGATCATAAGAGAAATTAAATTAAATTTAATTTCGATGCCCTTAGAATTCATCGGCACTATATTCTTTGTGCATGACGAGCCCTCCATCGTTACTAATTAGCCCGCCTTTTAAGAAGATCTTTATCATTGGCTTATGGCAGATCCATTAATCCGACAATTATTAGTTCGTCCTGATTCCCTAATTCCCTCTCACACCGTCATCTTTGCTCCTCAAATTTTTGTGTCAATGTGCCTGCACATTTTTGTGTAGAATTGAATACAATTCTGTAAAATAGAATGCATGTGTACTGTGAAAGAACGACGATGTGGGCGGAACATTGCTCCATTTTTGAATTTAAGATATCAAAGTTCCGTTTTATGGATAGATGACGTTTAAGAGATCGCTGTATATCTACATAAAGACATTGTTTCTAGGCGCCGCAAACAGCAAAAATCAACTAAAGCCCTCTACGAACTACATCGCCTAATTGCTCCCGTGATTCAAAAAGCGCGTTCTATTTTCTTAGTTCTTCTGATACTAGTCGCCTACACTACCACCATTCTTGATTCTAGCAATGAGACGGTTCAATCAAGCACTTGGAAAATCCACTCATCCCTAATGGACGCTTGAGCCGTCATCGCCATCTGCCTGCCTAGCCCATAACGTGCGACACCCATGGTATACGCCAGTTTTGTAATTATGGAACTCTGAAACCACTGTGCTAAGCCATTTAACCACTTTTTCAACTCTTTTCCTATCTCGTGAGCCGACAATAGAACGATGGTTTCAAGAAATCACTTCTTTATGTCGAAAATGATTATTAAATACAAGTCATACTATATGGTTTTCGTGAATAATTTCTCATGCGCCCATGAATACAGGGGAAGAGTGTGTGAACATGAGAATTGATATAATACCCTGTTTCGGACTGATTTTCTGATGTAAGAAAAGTTCATTTTCCATAATGTGTGATAACACTCGATGAATTTTCCCATATAAGTAGTTAAGCAGTGGGTTTTATATAATACTACACATTCAAATCGATTTGTACATTGGATTTTTATTAAATATAGAAAATAGAGTAAATGTTCAGATCTAGTATAGCATAGTACTTCTAGGCTCTAAGAAAAACTGAGTCGTCGAAACGTCAGCCACTTTCTGAAAAGGGAAGTTTTTAGGGAAAATCAGCTCTAATCACTGCAACGCGTCAATGGACGGTGTTACTGGCTAAAGAGCACGAGTAACAGCACCCTTTTAAATGATGCCCGTCTATGTTCTTTTCGAAAGTACTGTATCCACATGCTATTTTTCATGTCTTGCTGTGGCACAGCGGCTGGTTTTCCTAATAGAAAATAAAGCATCTTTCCTGCTCGCACAACCTTTGCGGAAAAGAAAAGGTCGCATATTATTACCGTGGAACATTTTCTATCCATATTTTGAGCCCTTCATGAGGTTTTTTATGGCACTTATACAGTGTAAAACGTGTTTCGGCATTACAGTTTCGTCAGTTGCATGGTGCCTTTCGGTTCAGTCAATTTCACGGAAAGATATCCCTACATAAAGTGTTCGATGCCGAAACATCTACACCTACCGTTAGGTAAGAGAAAAATCACTTGACGGGCAGTGTTGTACACTCGATCGTTCGTGGCTAGTAAAACATCATTGCCACACCTTTCGTTCCGAGTGTTTCTGAGACGTCGCCAAAGCGATATAATCTCATAACATATTTTGAGAATTTCATGAGGTCCTTCATCACTTATACAATGCAAGACACGTATTATCTTCCCGCAAAACTGACTGAGCCGAAGGCAACACCTCCGTGAAATTGACGAAACTCTGATGCCGAAACACATGCAATTGCACAATTGTCAACAATTGCACTGTATAAGTGACATAAAAATAACCTCATGAAAGGCTCAGAATATGTAATCAGATCATGTTTCTTGAGTTACGTCTCAAAAACACTCGAAACGGAACGCATGTTATTTTCTGTTCAGTTGAAGCCGATCGATCATTGGGGTTTTGATAATTTTTGGCCATTTTGTAAACAAATGATATTGGACAGCAGCAGAACTTGAGCAATCTCAAGAGGTGGTAGCCTAAAGAGCTCTGCGGCATTCGTTGAACTCTCACCAAACGTTTTGTGTCGTCACATGTTTCGTAACCATCTGTATAATCATCTAAATGAAGCATAAAAGTGAGGCGATATGAATTAATAGGCGACGGGAGCCGCAGGTCCGATACATTATCACTTATAAAAACGCTGTGTTGATTACATTAAGAAACTTGTTTAGATCAATATGTGAAAAAGAGCACTGTAACATTCTTCCGCAACATCATTACTCTTCATCAGCCGGATTGAAGAGCTTGTTATGTAGATAGAGTATTTTCGCAAATTATTAAGTGTGGTGGCACAAATATTAGAAGCCAATCACTACATAATATTTAACGTGAACAATAAATAGACTCAATTTGAAGCAATCTTGGATAATTGATCCATCAGTCTTCCAGAAGGTGACTCTTATAGAATCAAGAACGGTCGCTCCTAAAATATTGTGCCAAACGTGAGTGCCTATGATTTTCTGGAATTCATTGTTGATACACGCTGTCTAATCGCTTTTTTATTGAAGTGATCGTGAAGTAGTAACATCAAGTCTGACTTATTTGTACACTTCTTACTTCATAGTTCTCCAGGTTGCCAGCTCGCAATACATAGAAATAATCACGTTTTATCTCAGTTACTTGATCGTGGTATGCCTTTGCAATGCTTCGCTTGTTATTTCATCTTCAATCTACAGTGATTAACGCAAACTCGACATCTGTTATAATTGCCAATGAACATGCATATCTCTTTCCAAAAACACCACCATTGAGACTGAAAGCAGAAATACTACAGAGAAAAAACCACTTAGTTAGCGAAAAACAGACAGTCAAGCCTTTCACAAACTTTCGTCATGGAAAAATCCGTGATATCCTTCACCTGACCTTAATATACCATTGATTGCTCCCGCCTATCTCACTGACCAACGACGAAGTTGAAAAGTTTAATCTTTCGTAAACATTGCAGAAGTCCCTCTCTACTTTACTCCTCCAGTATCCATAAAAATGAAGGATGTCTTCTTTGATTCACAAAGAATGACTGGAATGCTGCCTTCAAGAAACTCAATTAAAGCAGAAAAGTGGAGCCACTTTCCCGCAAAGTGACGTAGGATATGCAATGAAAGGAAAATTGACGCTTTAGATCTATTTTTATGCTCCCCATCGAATCAGTGTTCGGTGAAAGTAGTAATTTCTTCACGTTAATTACTACTGATAGGTGAGTTCAACAAGTTAATGAATGCTTAGAACTTCACTGTTTAAACTTATCATTTATCACCAGTCCTACACTCAGTTGCGCTAATATGATAATCTGCAAAGCCTCATTAACTTTTCATCTTCATCTCATCACTGACTCTTCCTAGTTCCTTGTCTGCCTTTGAGATTTCTCAAAGTAGAAGGAAAGGTTCACTGAGTTCACGCTTGAAATGAGCCATAATGCTCTATCTACTGCTCCTACAAGCTGAATTGCGCAGTGCAGTTTAAGCGTAGAGTGCGAGTTTTGCTATGAAATCTAAGGGTTTTCTACATTTTGAAAAAATCTTTGCCGCGATGGGTGAAAATTTTGCCGCGATGCTCCATTTTCTCTACACGTTCAACACCTTTTGCATTTAGACTTAGGCTGCTTAGGTTTTAGCTCAATGCGAAAACACGCCAAATGTGAACATAACTTCATTTTCACTCCTACACCGCAATAAAAAGGCTTTTTTCCCAAAAATGAAGTACGACATTGAATTTTCCGAGATGTAAGGTGCCGACTGATTCTTGAAATTCCAGAAAAAAAATGCAGAAAATGAGTCATATTTAGAGTGTTTAAAATAGGTTTGAATAACGGAAACGTACCCGGTTTGTTGTTAGTAGGATCCGGTTGGTAGCCTTTGATTGAGAGTTGCTGCCAGCAGATAAAAGTTAATCTTAATTTCACCCTTATCGTCACTGAATAAAAAGATTGTATAAGCTATTGTCTTTGAATCTCCAAATACATTTTGATAAATTCGAAACAGAATGAACTATTGAATTCATGAAAAAAATTTTTTTAATAGTGTAGGGAAAAAAGATCTGAGAAAATGCTTTTAACTTTCGTGGATGTGGGCCATTTTTTGTGTTTTTCGGCTCATTTGAAAGCCCGTCTTCTCTGGCGTTAATTAGTATATAACTTATCCACTTCTTTGATACAATGATGATGATGATGATGATGCACCTCGATGTGTGCATTGCCAGCGTTGCATTTGAACCCAACAGCCATTCGTTCATCATTGACAAACTAATTTGCTCGCATGTCAACTAGATCATAAAATAAGTAAATAAATTATAAACCAATCAACGCGGGAGAAGATGGGCTTTCAAATGAGCCGAAAAACACGAAAAATGGCTGACACCCGTAAAATATGATTAATAAAAATATAATAATAAATAAATATGATTAGGCTATCACGTCGAATTCACCTCTCAGAATACGATGGCTTTACGATTTTGGCGATTTAATTTTTAAAACTTCGACAAATTTTATGCAACTCTATAATTTCAATGTTAAGACTTCAATGAAAAATTTTATTTGCAAATGAACACCAATCTGTTAGAACAAATTGCTCATCGTTTCCCTTCTCTAAACTATGAGACCACTCCTGTGCTGTTCACGTGAGGTGACTAGTGAAGCGCATCAAAATGAAAAAAGCTTATAAAAACGCTCTTATCATGTGTGATAGATAGTAGAGTATTCGTCTTCCTACTCATATTCAAATTTTTGAGGTTTGTCCGAGATATTTCAAGAGTTTTGCTTTTCGATATTTGGGCTAGTGCGTTGAGATGGTGATATTAACTTCAAAATCATCACCATTGTGTTCTTGTGTCCTGTTTATCATTAGTAAATAGCTGTATTGGGCTGTCGCTTTACATCTCGTCATTGTTTTCACGCGAACAAGATTGTTTACCTGTTTCACCACTGTCCTCATCATCGCATCTTATCAAAAGCGATCAGTATATCGAGAAGAGATTAGAAGCGGCTTTGAATAAGAAAAGGAGATAAGCACAGCTGTAGAGAGGTGCTTAGAAAATATTAGTCTGGAGACCTTCTGTGACAACCATAGAACTTCCCACGAGTACTTTATCTCATCACATAGTTTGATGCCGTCTGAATGACAGTCTATGTTAAGCCGAAAATTCAGAGTCGGAAATAGCATAGGTTGTGTACAGTCAATGCAATCTCTTAAAAGGCATGATATGATGAATACATTCACGAAAGGATGTACTAATTTGTAGAATTTATATGAGTTCTTTGTTTTGCTGCTTTTTAGAAATGCTATTAATTCTACATATAAGAGCCATATGTGACATTCGATCTCGAGCGTGGTTGAACCTGTGTTTTCCTCAAGTCGTTGGAAAGTGCTACCATCGCGTTCAATACCAATGCCAGCTTACCTGACCCTTTGATCCCTCTGAGGTCGGGCTGTTATCAGCTTCATTAAAAAACACTAGTAACAAAGAAGTGGCCGCGCAATTATACAGTGATTGTAAGCTCCCGTGGTATGAATGAAACGATGATTCAACTCTCGCCACGATTTTATTGTCTTACTTATCTCTCAACATTGCTAGATGTATAAGTAGAACAACACTTTGTGGACGCACAAAAGACACCTAGATGGGGAACTGACAGCGCAGTGAAATGCTTCGCTAGCCATACATGAAGCATAAAAGCACAGCGGTGGAATTTTGTAGAGACTCTCCTGGTGTAGGATACAAAATCATCTACGCACAAGGCCTCATCATACCCTTGGTGTTTCTCAAACATCCAAAAATGCGTAGAAGCTGCGAATAATTTACCATAATAAGTGATACGCGCTTTATCTCAGCTACATTATATGATTTCATGGTCTTGTTCTTTATGTCAACGAGTGAGCGCGTCAATTTTGGGAAAGGAGTGGGAAATCTTTCTTAATAAATAGATTTGGAGATAACTTCAATGAATTCTTTCTTCAATTTTGGTCTAGAACCTGGGCTATTTAATAGTCTACTTTCAAGTGCGCTGAAGTTATGAATTGTAACCACAACGTATCACAATAGATAAGTTGTATGAGACAGAAATCAAAATGGCCGACATTGTCAAAATCGATGGTTTCAATCAGCAAATGTCTACGGAGCCATGAACCGGTTCAAAGAGAAGTGAACCGTCCTCCGAAAGTTCGTTTAACCGCGCTTATAATTCGGAAAACATTTAGAAGATGCGTTGCTAGATTCAACGAAATGCGGAGCATTCGATGCGCAGAATGCCTTCAGCAGGTCGGGACTATCGACGGGAGAGTCCGAGACATACTAAGAAAAACTAAGCTGCACATCTACAAGATTTCTAGCGTTACTTTCCCCGCAAAAATAAGGAAGAACAAAGGCTTCCGCAAGCTTGCCGAATGATATGTTTGTAGCTGGTGCTTGTTCGTCGAAGATGCTTTACAAGCAAGACAAGATATTCACGGTTGAACCATTCCACGACCTCAAAAATCAAAGTAAAGTTCTCTGAAAGGGTCAGCAGAAGTCCGCAGCAGCAAAGTCTATTCAAATTTGTTGGATCCCAACCCAATGGATTATTTCGTATCGTCCATGCTGGCGAAAAAAGTCTCGGCTACTCGCTACACTACCACATACAAGCTTGAAACGGCTTTGACAAGCGCATGGGACGAAATAACGGTGGAAATGTGTGCGAGCATCGAAAAAAATTCGTTAGCAACTCCGTAAATTTATAGAGACCAAAGAGAACAATTTTGAGAACCTGCTATAATCTTTCTTGGGTTCATTCTAATAAGGAGGAAACAAATGAATAATCGATTCCATTCGCTGCAGAAGAACTTTCCATAGGAGTGTTAGTAATCATTGAAAAGTTGGAACATGCGAGTACAGCCCCACGTTGTTTGAAGCATTGCAGCATTCAGAATGAAGTCATGTTTCAGAAGACCATATGTTTTTTCTCTTATCTCACGTATATTTCGCAGAACAAAACGCCCTCCTCAGAGTACTAGTAATCATACTATAGCACAAACTTCGGCGAATTCAAAAATGTGTTTGCTTTTCAGCAAATCTCCTTTTTAATCTCCTCTGGTCTTTGATTTTTGCTTTGCAACTCTCCACGTAGAACTCTTTCTTAGGACTATTAGTGATTATCTGACAGGGCAACGTTTTCTGATTCTATTGATGCGCTCATTATCTGGAAATACGGTTTAGCAAGGAATATAATATCGAGCTAGCACCATAGACCACATCCACACGTTTACAAAACTCTTTGAAGTTTCACAAGAGTGCAAACAATTACTTTGGCTCATTTTCATCGATTTAAAGAAAGCCTTTGATTCAGTGAAAACAGAAGCGGTTATAGAGGCTCTGGATAACCGGGCGTCTCTACTCGGTACACAATGATCCTTCGTGAGCTTTCAAAAATTTCACGACCAAAATATTTCCATTCTACAACAAAATCACCATTGACGTAAGAAAGGGGGTTTAACAAGGCGATACAATTTCGCCAAAACTATTCACTGCCACCATACAAAACGTCATGCGAACATTAGATTGGGACGATATGGGAGTGAAAATTGACGGTCGACAATTTAACTGTCTTCGCTTTGCTGACGATATCGTCCTCATAACACCAAAACATCAGTCAAGCGAAACGAATGTTGACCGATTTCGATGACGCCTGTGAAAAGATTGGTCTTCAACTAAATCTAACGAAAACAATGTCCATGAGGAACGGATGGGTTTCAAATGCCCCATTCACGCTCAACGGAACGACAATCTCTGAATGCTCCAGTTACGTCTGTCTAGGTCGTGAAATCAACATGATGAACGACCTAGCTCCAGAGTTGAGCAGGAGGAAACGAGCGGTTCGGGGAACGTTTGAAAGCATCAAAGATGTAGTGAAGAGGACAAAGAACATCCGATTCCGTGTCCACCTTTTCGACTCGACTATTATCCCTGCCCTAACGTATGCTGCAGAAACTTGGTCGCTACGTAAGCAGGATGAAAGATCATTTGGCGTTATCGAACGCGCTGTCGAAAGGTCGATGCTAGGAGTGTCCCATATCTCGTAAATAAGAGAAAGGATCCAAAGTTCCGATCTATGTCAACAATCGAAAATCAGAGACGCCGTTCTATATGCCACGATATCAAAATAAGGTGGGCCGGACAAGTGATGCGCTTCAATGACAACCGATGGACGAAAGGTGTTACCGACTGGATTCCTAGAGACATCAAGCGTTCTACAGGAAGACCACCGACCCGTTGGTCCGATTTCTTCACGAAAACTATAGAAGAAAGATGTGATGCTTAGCGAATTTCTAAAGCGAGGAGGACCATCTGGGTTACTCTTGCAAGCGATAGGGAAAAATGGAGGAGTTGCTGGTACCCGCTCAAGTCACTTGACGATCAGCGAGACGACAGGTGATACAGGTGATAATATCGAGTTTCACATTTTCGGTAACGTTGCCTACAAACCATTCGACAAGGCGAAGGCCATGGTAGGGGCGTGGCAGGAACGGGACGAGGCGGGGCAAACGTTATTTCGTTTTACAATTATAAATTTTTTCTCCGTTTCAAAGATCAGATAAAACGATTGATCAAAATACTACGATAGCTCCTCTACACATTCATACGCTTTTCGCCTTCCAGCGAATTATACGTGTTATAAAAATGGAGGCAAAATGCGAATGTGGAACATAATTTTTGATTTGGATGCTACAACGTTACAAAGATTAAGTTCAAAAAGTATTTTGGAAAACCGATGACGTGGCGCGGTAGTCTCAAGTCTCGGTTTTCGAATGGCTGCTAGCACTCCTATGAGAATTTTCTCTCCAGCGAATGAGATCGGTTCATTTGTTTCCTCCTGATCAGAAAGGGTTCTTTCTTGTTTACTGTTATAATAGTTGATATGATAAACGTAATTATTCTTTCACTTGAATGGTTTATTTGTTTATGCGGTGTTTTTTATTGCTAAAAGATTTGAAAAAATTGGCAGAAGTTTGAACAATCGAGTTCGATGCTTCTTCTTTTCGGACGTTGTTGAATTCTGATTCAGCACGTCTCCTTGCAAACTCGAGAATATTCTAATCGTGGCGTCCTATAGGAAGCTCCTTCTTGATTGCCGAAGTGTTAACTGGTTCTTATTTTCGCTGTGCAATGAGATAGGTTTAGTGAACCCAAAATCTAGAACGTTGATTATTGAGTGACTCAACATGAACCATTGTGACTGTCTAAGATCATTATGTGTTGTGAGCGACAGATGTTTCCTATAATTTCGCTGCTAATATTCTCAAACCGCAGTCTGCTGCGCGTGTTGAACGATTAAGGCAGGAAATGCTCCATAAATTTGAAAACTTTCTCGAAAATCATGTATATATCTATATATATCTATATATCTATATATATGCAAATATCTACGCACGAAGGTGTATATATATTTTAAATAAATATACACATATTCATATATCAAAGAAAATCTGTCCGAGGGCCGATTTCAATGTCAATCATGGGATCTCTGCGTCATCTCCCTTTTGGCCTTCGATCAGTTGCTTTAGTTCTCTTCAACGTTTATCTATTCAATTCAACTCAAGTTCTTGTTCGAATACAGACTAATTCATTACATAATTTTCAACGAAGACCTACCACTTTCAGGATGGTTGGGCTGCTGTTAATGTGGTTAGTGTGGAAACTGGTACAAGCATGCTCACGTCCGCCGTCGCCATCGCATCCTAACATCGTTATTCTCATGGTCGACGACATGGGTTAGTTCATGCCAGGCATAGTGTTCTATATTCAAACAGACCTCAATCGGACGTCAGGATGAATGTGAGATTAGAAGAGAGTTAAGATATTTCAGACTGAAAGTAAAATAATTGAAGGAGCAAAAAGGGATGAAGGATAAATCTGCAGTCATTGATCAGTTGAAGAGGGATGCGTCATGCATTCGTTTTCAGTATTTACCGTACTTTTAGATGACTGAATGCATATCTGACCTTTACAGTGGCTTGAGGTGGCCCACGAGTGTATCAAGTTAGTGACGCTATCATCCGTGACAAGTAAGACACTAAATTGCCGATCCCGAGAGATTGAAGGCCTAGTTAATTCTGAGCGCAGGATCGTAGCATTGACTACGCTTATGTAGCACAGCACCTTCAACCCTGCGTTATGGGCACCTTCTGAAATAGGCATATATGCTAAGATAAAAGTTTGTAAACTATCGAATTTCATTTGTATCAAATTGAATAGCGAAATAAGTGGCAGTACAATGTTTACATAAGGAAGAAAGTAACCAGTGCACGCTAAACAGATTTCTCACATCAGCGAGATTCTATCAATGTTTAGATTAGAGTTTCAGACTTCATATGATTCCAGCAACAGCGGCAATCACAGCTCTAATTATAATTTTAGTTATATTCTGTTAACGTAAGTATCATTATGCTATAGTTGTACTCATAAGAAAACTGTAGATTATACACAAGCCAATCTTCACTATTAGAAGACTTAAAAATTCTTTTCCGTTAGACAGCCGCAAATAAATATTTGGTCCCATTTGCTGGACAAGAAATTTCTCACATAAGTGTTAGTAATCATCCAAAAACTTAAATCTCTGGCTAGCGCCGTACGTAGCCGATTTTTCAAAACGCCCTTTTGTAATTATGTCGGATTTGGAATTGAATCATGTTTCAATCGGCCGCACAATATTATTGCTTCGCTGTAAGCACGAAGAGAACATGTGCATGTATAGAAAATATATCAGTATTAGAGTCAGACGTTAAATTTGCAATTTTCTTCAAAGCGGCGGAACAATTCCTAATTGATTAACAAAAACTTCTGATGTCTGTAGAGTGGTCAACCGATCGACCGCCGTGTTGAAACGGCCACATCCGCCCTGCGCTCAGCCCCACTCTCCCATCCGGTATAATAGCCAAAATCCCCTTGCCCGCGTATGTGAATTTTATCTTATTTTCCCTGCTGCACTGCACAGAAACGGTTTTTCTAGAAAATAAGCGCAGTATCGAAATGCCTAAATCTTACGCTATGAAATGACAACTAATAATTCAAGGTAAAAGCTCTGTTTTGCAAGAAAACGCGTGTGTGAAACGCAAAGGTTTTCCTTTTGTTGAAGCCTAATGATGAATACTTATATAAAAACGACTATGTACAGCACTAGCCTGAAAGTTAGGCTTTCGAATGATCACTAAAACTCTAATGAAAATTTCTTGTCTAGCGAATGGGTTCGAATGTTCTTTTGCCGCCGTCTTACAAAATAGTAACAAATTAGATCTTACTAAAATATCCACCAACGATTTAGCGCTGAGAAGTAAAACAGTTTGGAACGCATAAAAGCTTCTTGCGTATTTCTGATATTTCTTGTGGCATACTACCAGATGCGATGGTGAGAGTTTTTCGCGACATGTCAGGAATTGGACTTTTCGTTCGGATAAACTTTGCATAATTTATAGTTAGAAGCGCCACTTTTTTTCCTACGTCACACTGTGAACGTTATTATTTGTGTGAAATCTGCATGACGAGACACAAACACAGTCGCACCACAGTTATAAGGTTGGTGCAGAGTATTTGAGATTTTACATCGTATGGGAACAGCATTTACTTTTATAATTCGCCTCAAAAGACAAGAATGGTAAAATAGATAAACGCTGAGTTCTGCTGCAATTTCTCGTGTTGTCTTAAAATGATCACCTCGATGATTGCTCTTTTCCCATGACCTCTGACGATTTTTATATAAGTAATTGCGATTTATGCATTATTGAAAAGGGCCTACTTTACGAAAATTCTTGAAATACCATTGCAGTGTACGTTCGGTGGCAGTTCATGGACGGAATACTGCCGACATTCCAAGTTGTCCCTGCTGCTTCACGACGCACCTTGAATCCACGCTTTCAACCGCAGTTATTCTTACACCACCAAACATTTTTTCCGTAGTCCAAAAGAAATGTTAAAAAACAGCAAGTGATACGTCATTAGCAACAATACATAAAGCAAGAAGCGCACGTCAGAATAATGTATAACATAACAGCAACTGTCAAAGAATATATTTGATAGAAAACGGCGCATTTCATTATCGCGCAAATCCCATTTACTTTTTCTTCTCTGATACATTCGATGGAAGCATAGTGAATGTAGCTTATTATTACTGATATCTGGAAGGTGAACTATGCATTTGGCTCTCTTCACAGCACCGCTGAGCTGATTGACTACATATTTCGCTTCTTCGGTAGTGACTTACATGGATTTCCCGTCGATCAATTAAATCGTCATTTTCATCTTTCCAGACATTTATGATATGATTTTCGGTTAAGGTGGGTGACAGGTCCAGTTGGTCCGCGACAGAATAAGCATTAGCTGCGCATTAGGAAGCACTTTTGAATACTTGATTGCTTGTGCCATGCAAGCAATATCACTGAATTGCTGTTGCATTTTTTGAGAGACATATCCGATAACGATAGGTGTTATGGAAGACTTTGATTTCCACATGGAAATCAGACCCTCATTCCACCCTTTACGGGGCGTGTGCTAACCATTTCAATCGAAGCTCATGCTCTACCATCACCCAATCCATCTTTTTCTGAGAAAATATAAACATTTAATCTAAATGGTAAGTCGGCTGGCTGACGCAGTTTTTTGGATAAGCAAAGAATCGTTTAAGAAGATGTTTGATAGAATGACAAGCACGGTGCATTAGAAACCAAACGTATATATATGGTTAATTCATCTGTATTGTACAGCCCTTAGTAATTTCAACTTTTTTTTTGCTCTTTTAGTTCCTATTTATAGAGATAATCTGTTCTTATATGAGGTCACAATTGTATAACGATCCTTTCTCCTCACTTCTTCCTGAAGTGCCAACAAGTGGTTGGTTACAATTCATCTAAAACCCATCACTAGTGAAGTAGAAGTTCGGGTACCTCATCAGAAAGAGTTGGCAACTAGCTTGAATTGGCTTACCTCACGAACTGGATTCGCACGTAATAAAAGGGATATCTGTTATGGTGGAAAATTAATCGACTAGCCGATCTAGGGCAGTGGAAAAGTTGAGTTTTAGAAATTACTGCACTAATCAATAAGATAAATCTCAAATTGCTAAAGGCAATCAAGGTGCAGCGGAAGCCAATTCGATGCAGTATGTGGGAATACCGTTGTTATGCAACAACAATCTTTCATTGAAGTATGGTAGTGGCTTCTATCTTTTTTTATAGATATGTTAAGACTGGGGCTAAATATGTTGGTTCAAGAAAATCAGCTAAACTTGCCAATAGAGCGTATTTAGGTTTTGGGGACATAGCCTCTTATGGTCATCCAACGCAAGAATTCACTGAAATAGATCGAATGGCCCACGAAGGCACGAGGTTTACACAAGCCTATTCGGCGGACAGCATGTGCAGTCCGAGCAGAGCTGCTTTCATGACCGGTGAGGTGGTAGCCGTTCTATGTAGAATGATTTTCCTTCGTTTTCATTTATGAGCCTACTTAGTTTCGTTGACTAGAGGCTTAGGCGAGAGTATATAAAATCTCGCTTGTACTCTAAAACGTATTGTTCGCTATTGAGATCATCAAGAAGTGGGCAATATTATTGTTAGTCTTCACATGCTATTTTGTGGTGCGAAGGTAGTTTCACTTTTGCTCTGCACTTTCTGATCCACCACTTGTTTAGTGTAAATTTATACTTCGCTCATTCCAAAAGAATGAGCATTTGTGTGCGCCACATGTTGTAACAAGGGAACACTCTTTTGCTATTATGGTAATAGAACACCGAAAGTTCAAATTCTGTCGCCGCTGGAATTCAAATGTGTTCCAGAACGTGGAAAAATCTTAGTTTATGTATTGTCAAGAAACTTGAGAGAGTGAACAAATCGCTGCTTTTTGCTGTAAAATTTGGGCAATTTTGAACGTAAATAATGGTTAAAATTAACAACTAGCAGGTACGAATGCACAATCATACACTTTGGAATTGTGCGAATATTGAACTATTAGGTCGTTTCATATGTTTTGGCACTAGAGCAATAAGTACCAAACTTATCAATTAAAAGTATTTAGAAATTGCATTAGTTGGTGTTGTTCAACTGGGCATTTTCTTATCAGTATTTTGGTATACAACTTGCCTATAAATGCTTCAAGATGAAGTTGTCTTGGGAACGATTTCGCTTGTTACCCATACAGGATTGGCGCGTACGAGGAAGTGCTGGTAAAACGGCGCGTAAGATTAATGGAATTTGGCGATGATACGTTTGCCAAAAGGACGGCTAGGAAGTCGTTCACGAAGTTCAAAGCTGGAGAGAACAGTCGGAGGAGCAGTCGCGCTGGGGCCATCAACAGGTTCATTAATCTTGAGCGCCGCTTCACAACCATTTTCCCCTACTTGTCATTCGTGAAGAAGTAGCAAGCGAATTTGTTCCCAAGACAGCTCCATTTTAAAACATATGTAGACAGATTGTAAACGGAAATTTTCACAAGAAAATGCGCAGCTGAGCGCTGAAGTCATGCAATTCTAATCACTGCCGATTAATAAATTTGATGTTTATTGCTCGTGCCAAAACGTATGAAAAGACCTAATATGGCGAAGCATCAGAAGTAGAGAAAGGAAACGCATCAGTTATTTTGCATTGACACCTGTAGCCCATTTACTATTTGTTTTTCATTAGCAGAACTGAGTTTCTTACGTAACCGTCAACAATGTGGAAATTTCTCGAAGCGTTTAACTGTGTGACAGGTCGATTACCGATACGCCTGGGTGTGACTGGAGGACGAAGAGTGTTCATGCCTTACGACATTGGAGGCTTGCCAAAGTACGAAACGACGATGGCCGAGATGCTCAAACAAGCAGGTAATGCAAGGCGATGACAATATTTTTCGTTAATCAAGAATTGGTCAGGAAAACATTAATAGTGAACATTTTTGCTTTGTGTGCTCGTTGATTAGTCGGTTTTGCTATGATCACTAACTGAAGTTTAACAGATCAACGAGTAGGAATCACAGAAAAGTGCGCCACTTCAAAATTTTTATAATCAACGACTTCCTGTTTGTGACAGATTTAATTTCTAGTAGAAACCGTCAAAACAAACATATCTCTTTTGAGTAGTTTGAGTAGTCTAACTTACTCTCCTTCATTTATTAACTGATATCGCCAAAACTAACACAGATTTCAAGAATCTCCAAAGTTTTCTTAGTACTTCTTTGACGTACCATATTGGAAAGAAGGTTCTGGAGCAGTTTGATAAGCATGAGACAACTCCCATGCTCATCATGGATATATTACAATTTCTTCTGTGGAGTTTCCCCATTGAAGGTCTAGATATTATTTGTCTTTATTTTTATATTGTTACAAGCCTTTGTCATGTCCAACGATATAAAAGACGTCCGGGTCTATTGCGTCATTATTGGAGAAAGAGTCTTCCACAGAGAGCTGCAATTTATGAAATCAACGAAGTTGAATGGAAGGCACAACAAGCAAATCTGCTGCTGGACGATGGTTTCAACGCTTCAATGCCAGAGATCCTGACCTCGCAGACAAGCCTCGTTCAGGACGTCCAACCATATCAAACAAGTAAGATTTGAGTGATGGATGTCAAGAGTTCTTCGATTCGAAGTCGAAGGAATGGTACTTCGACCAGATCCGAAACTTGGCAGATTGATGGTGGAAAGTCGTAGAAAACGATGGTTTTTAATTTGAAGAATAGTTATCCTTGATCTTTCGTTGCGAGTGTTTTCTACACTCTATGTTCGGTGAGATTTCTACTGGACATAGAGTGTAAAACGTTCGTCGTCGCTAACTTTAGTGTGGGAACTGGAGCACCCACAGAAATTAGCAAAAGACGAGAAGGGGTAACTGCCCGAATGACGAGATCGCAAGATCGAAACACGTGTATCGGGCTCGATAAGTCAGTTATCCTTGATGTTGTTTGGGATTCATGCATAAATTTTCAATTTTCTACAAGTGCATCAGAACTTTTTCTACAAGTTTATACGACCCTTTTGTAACTTTCTTTTTCTACTTCGTTATTTATTCATGCCAAAGAAAACATTGCAATTAAAGTATGATGTGCGACAAAAGTACGTGCTTTTGGCGTTTCTTTAATTGGATTTCCTTTGTGAGAGTCTGATGTCAATGATCATACAAGGATAAATAATAAGACTTTATTGTTTAACTATCCTTGAAAAATGCTCTATGCATTCTTCTTCGTCGAGAATCGTCACAAGTGATTGCATATCTGTCTCGTAGTGGCTTACCATTGATCAAACCACTGCTGCTATCCTTCCAGGCAATTCTAGTATAGATATGTCAATGCCAAAGGAAAGGATAGCTTGGTAAACATTGGGCGCGGAATCAAACCAAGGACCTTTTTCGCAAAGCAACACTTCAAACACTGCGTTATATGCGTTCGTAAGAATCGTGGTCTTTTCTTGCACGAAATGCAAAATCAATTAAGTGACCCTGTGTACACGATTTCTATCGCTGACTATTGCGCTACACCCACACCAATACTATAAGAGTATCTCGCAGCATCCTCTAGAAAGCGTTCAAGTTCACTAAGTTACGGACAATTGTTTCTATATGGACTTAGCGTCTATATATTTTATGCAGAGATATTCAATCAGAATAATAACTTTTCTTAAGGATACGTGACGGGAATGATTGGCAAGTGGCATTTGGGTATTAATGAGCACAATCATTCCGACGGCGCTCATCTACCATCAAAGAGAGGTTTCGACTTTGTTGGCCTCAACCTACCGTTCACCAACGTATGGCAATGCGATACAACGCAGGTGTGAATCAATCTCGAAACAAAACTACAGATTCACTATTCCTCACTTCATTTATGATAATGTTTGCCATGTGGTTTGCTATGGACTCTTGTACAGCCCAATACACGTGTTTCGTCCTTACAAACTCGTCAGTCGGTCAGAACCCGTCGCCTTTGTCTTTTTCTCTCGGGAGCCTGCTCTCCCTACAGAGAGGTATCGAAGGCGAACGCTTTGTACTCTATATCGAATGAAATTTTCACCTAACACAAAGTGCTGCATACTCGATTGCTCTTTGTCTGGTATTTTTACCATGTTATAACTTTGTTTCAAGTGTTTTATTGAGAACACGCTCTAATTTCAATAGATCCTTTCATTATTACTCAAGCCTGTATTAGGTGAAAATTTTACTTGATATAAGGTATAAAACATTCGTCTTCAATATCTCTCTGCAGGGAGAGCACTCTTCCGAGAGAACTGACTAATAAAAAGATCAAAAGACGACGGGTTTTGCCCGATTGACGAGTCTGTAAGGAAGAAACACGTGTATAGGGCTGTACAAGAGCCCTTACCAGACCACATGGCATGTTGGCTCAAATAATAATGAAAAGATCTATTGAATTTTGAGCGTGATCTCGATAAAACACTCAAAACAAAGGTATAATAATGTTTGCCCCATTAGGCTTCATCCATAGTCTGAACGATCTAAATTTATACTTCTGAATGGAGTTAAGCTCACGTTTCACACATGTCGAGGTAGTGTAATGATGGCACGAGCCCTCTATATGAGTGGAGGGCGTTCAACATCCGCTTGAGGTCGAATGCTTTGCATATCACTCAGTACTGATGGATGTGCATGTATATCATCATAACACTGCTATAAAAGAAACAAAGATTCAAATGATTATCTAATCAATTACTTTTTGCGCTCATTTATTCAAGCATTGAAGGCTTGATTGTATAGGATAAAACAAAGTTTTTTCCAGTCGACTGCTTTTAGACCTCGCTATCAATATTCAGTGAAATTCGTAATACTGTTTAATGCCTTTTCGACGTTGATACCTCAGTGGCTTACGTAGGGTTCGGCGGTATCGCCCGCTCCAACAAAGATGGTGATAACCACAATCACGTGCTATTTACATAAAGGCGGTTCAGTGTGAGACGTGTGGCTCTGATGAGGCTTGACAATTCTAGTGCCTGCATATTTGAACATGATGTTATACACAGTACTTAGTAGCTGGAAAAAAACTTTAGTATCGAACACGAACCCAGATCAGTGAAAGAATCGTATCCAGTGTGATTTACAAAATAGCTGAAACTACAGGTACAAACGAATAAGCAGAAAATAAGAAGGCTTTCTCGGCTCAGTTGCAAGACACCCTTAGCAGAGCAGAACTAACCATCCAAAGTTTCTCAGTATATCTAATAAAGTAAAAAACAACTTTGAAAAAGTTCAACCTTGTGGATCAAATTGTACATTATTAGGCGTCCACTTTTATTTCAATACATTAGTTCAAAAGTTTTGATCACAATATCTCAAAAACGGGAAGACCTGACCGACAAACATCGAGCATTTCTGCGAGATGTGAGCAGGAAAAGCTTTGTAATAAGCAGTGAAACAAAGTGAAGAGTGTTTGAAAAGGAGATCAAACCAAGAGTATCTCTACAGACCTATTAACATGCTGAATGTTAAGACTTTGGTAAAACTAAAACTACGGCAAACTACATGTAAAAGTTTTACAGATTTACTATGCTGATGGGCCCGATAGATCAATGTGTTTCCTTTATGATGGAGATGAAATCGTACAGCAACCGATCCAATTTGAGTGGTTGACGGAAAATCTCGTTCATGACTGGAAACGGTTTTTACGCATGAGATTGAGAAAGGTAGGTTACTGCAAGACTTAGAACTCACCTTTTGCACTGCTACATCGATGCGCAATATGTTTGTTTATACGATATAAGGAAAATTTCAGGATCAGAAAGAGCGACCGTTCTTCTTCTACTTCTCATTTCCACAGGTTCACAGCACCCAGTTCGCTAATCCAAATTTTCTAGGCTCATCTGTTAGAGGTCGGTTCATATACGACATTAGAGTACTACAATTTATTTGGTCATGGCTACTAACGTTTCAAAAAATTTACTCACCTAGTATACCCGAGAGTTCGAGTCTCTTAATTTCTGATCTATTCCAAAGCCCTTTTGCTAATTCTTAATAAACGGAAGTAGTTGCAGGTTTTTTTCTTCAAACATTGTCATTAACTCGCGAGACGTTTCCACAAAAGAATTATTGTCGTCTTTCACACAGACCTAAGTAGAAACGGTTATTGATACCACTGGGGCCTTTGTGGCACTAGAGCTTTCCAGCAATAAGACTGCGAATGAGGCCAATTATATTATTGAGCAGTCAGATGGAAGTTGATTTATTGAAAGCTTTCTTGAAGGTATTTACGGTGATTCAATCAACGAAATGTCTTGGGCTGTCGGTGAGGTGTTAAATAGTCTCATGAAAGCCGGTATTGCTGAGAACACGCTCGTCATCCTTTTATCCGATCATGGACCACATGTAGAACTATGCCTTAACGGAGGTTCCACTGCTGGACTGAAAGGTAGTCAACTTATGAATTGAAAATGCTTTTGATAGCTTCTATAAAGATGAGTACAAAAAATTTACAAAAATTCAAAATTTGATAACTTTGCTTTCTTTCCGATGAGAATAACTTTAGCTGTTCAAGTGCACACCATCAAAAATAGCCGTGAGGTACCTTGAGCAGTCACAAAAAATGAAGAAACCAGCAATATTCTTGTTGAAAGTTTTCTCTGACGTTTACGCTTCTCAACCCTCGAAAGACTTTCTAATTTGAACCTTCGCGTCAGCTGATTGTATGCCAGCGCAAAGTTATCTCTCTCACTGCTAGAATGGGGAGAGAGCAAAGCGATCACTAGAGGTCACTGCCGGAGCAGGATTTGGATGCGCGCCGAAATTGGTACGTATTTTTCCACAGCCAGAGAAAATAGGTGGTGAAACGATTTTGTCAGACTGTCTCTGCGGCTGATGGACCTGAATATGGACAGACATTTATCAGCCTGGAAAAAGTCACGACTTAGAGGGCAGACCCTGGGAGACAACATGGTTTGATGTAGTGCTTCATAATTATTATTTGAGCCATTTATGTGGTCTGTTATGGCCACTTATATAGCCCAGTACCAGTGTTTTGGCCTTGGCAGCCTCGTCAGTTGGGCAGTGCCTTTTGTCTTAGCCAGTCCTCTTGAGGACTGGTTGACCCAAAAACCTTACACAGGGGAGACGCAGGCGTACTATTTACACGTGCGATCAAATAAAAAAAAATCATTCGATGGACAGTGTTGTATCCTCGACCGCTCTTGACTGGTAATTATGAAATATCATACCGTTCGCTTCGAGTGTTTTCTTAAGACCACGCCCAAATTCTAATATGACTGATCATTATTGCAGCATGATTGTAATATTACATAATAGAATATACGAATCATTATATGGTTATGGCTAAAACAAAGAAATAGTGGACGACCTTTGTTATCAGCAATAATGTATGATTTATATATGAACATGCTTCAGGCGGTAAATCAAATTCGTACGAAGGCGGATTTCGCATTCCGTTTATCGCTTGGCAACCCGGAACGGTGAAAGCTGGTCGAGTGTCTAATGAGGTGATTTCTAGTATGGACCTCTACGCTACGTTCAGAGATATGCAACAATGTTCATTATTGGTGAGATTATTGATGTCTATAATTATATCTACACTTAGTGCTGCTGCAGATTTGCTTCTTTCTTTCGTAGTCAATATGACCAACAGGTATTAAGCCTTCTCCTTTCAAGACATTATAAATATATATGTATATATAGTTAAAATTTCTAGTATCTTTGATGCTTTTCACAGTGTTATGACGTTACATATATACCTAAGAGAATTAAGTGGTGAGCAAAAACGCGGCCTCAGGCGGAAATCGAACCTGCCTTTCGTCTATGCCGGGGACGCGTGCTACTACCGCTACACTACATCATATATATCTTATATATAAATTATTATTATATATATATATATATATATATATATATATATGCATCCCCATAGTTTTTTTCGACATTATTGTTCTATTCAATCCTTTTCCTTATTCAAAAACAAGATTGATACTCCTTTTTCCTTAAAAATTGATGGCTAACGTTTCGCCAGCAATGCTTTTGTCAGAGTCTAGACGTAAGTATCATACCATATCTGACTACTCGACTACTTTTTCACCTACATCAAGAATTCAATAAAAAAGGAATCAACACTCTAGTTGTTCAGAAATCTTCTTGATTTCTTTTCTATTGAAATTACTGATGCATCATCCTTATCACGTGCAGCTACGTTGATCGTCGAGTGACTCGAGCGGGCACCAGCAACACTTTTATTTTTCCCTATAATGTGCAAGAGCAACCCAGTGGGTCCTCCTCGCACTAGGGATTCTTGGCGCATACAAAACATCAACCGAGTAATGAGATATGTTATGATATGTACGTCTAGGCTCAGACGAAGGTGTTCCCGCCGAAACGTGGCCATCAAACTTTGAGAAGAGATAAGTGCTAACCTCGTGCAAGTTTTGAATAAAGAAAAGACAGTTCGTAGGAACTTTTAATTTCTTTAACCATGCTGAGGCTTAGAGATAGTCGGACTTTTGTTCTACTCGAAGTTTTCCATTTTAAATCGGGATACCAAAAGGCTGTGGTACGTTCGAGAATGTTGTGAGACGTTGGGCATATACTTGTATACAACGCTAACACCATGGCTTGTCGTCTGAATCAAATGGACTACCGCAAAGCAATGTCGGTGGATACCTCATGCATGGACCATTCACGACTGCTCAGCACGCGTGATCATCTGCAAAAGTCTTGTGCTGGGACCGCACATGCAGGACTTTTCCAAGTCGATTATCTCTGAACATAGCCCTGGGTCTGCTGTAAAAACGACGCGCTTCCTGTTTACTGGATGTATCGCGGCAAAGACTTGCTATCTCAGCCAAAACCCAAAATTTGAGCATGAAAGATTATGCTCTCGGTTTTCTGAGTCAAAGGGCATGTTGTTTTGCGAACTGTCGACAAAACAGATAGTCAGTGTCGACGTTCGCGGAGAAGATTTCCGGATGCTAGCAGCAGTAGTACGACAGAAATATCGATCGACTCAGTGCCGCCCTTCTCCAGGATAACGCTTGGCCTTATACTGTATAGCCAACTTGCCGCACAAAGAGACCAAAAATCCTGGACAAGAGCTGAACGCACAGGCAAATTCATTGATTAATTTATTATAGTACAAAAAAAACGAAGTTGGATGGATAAAGATTACCACAGTGTGCGATTTAAGGCCTGTAATTATAATTCACAATTTTTCGAATCTCTCAATTATCAAGAAATTATTGTTTATTGTCAGGAAACCAGCAAGCTTATCAGCTTAAGCTGATTGCTGCTTAGTGATTCTCTACGCAAAATTAAGCTCTCTCGCGATAGAGTTTAACCATTTTTTGTTGGCCTCTGACTCTGAACGCTCATTAGTTAACTTAAGATAAACAAACTCACGTACTTAAAGACAGTGAATATCAATAAAGCAGCAATATCAGATGTGGCTCATTTCACTTTCTATTGCAAATTTGAGATAAATGTTGTTATCTGCAAAATATCAAAAGATCGACTGTTTTTGAAACCCCCAAAAAACATTCAATATAATTCCAAAAAAGAATGATTTAAGCTCAAAAAAGGGGTTGGTACGCCCAGGGTCATACACCGGTGTTTCGGAGGTTCGTCCTCCTCATCAGTGACCCCCGCCCCACATTCAGCCCTGCATTGAAGCAAGGAGGGAGGCGTATGTGGTGATGGCACAGTGTACTATGACACTGTACCATCACCACCTCTCAGTCGATAGATTTTTGCTGTTAGATCAAAACTATATCAAAAGATCGACTGTTTTTGAAACCCCCAAAAAACATTCAATATAATTCCAAAAAAGAATGATTTTTTTTGGAATTATATCTGCAAAATAATTGCGAGGACGAGTGTTGTGAAAAATTAAGATAAAATATCTTCGATTTCCTCTAATTGTAGAGGGGCTAACGCGAACGCCGATGGAGCAACTACTTTTTTTTCATCTTGCTTTTTCGCTTATGCACATCAACGCTTCTCACCAGGCGGAGCCGTTTTTCAAACGAATTTTTTCTACATCAATCCGCAGAGATTGAAAAAGAAAGGATTGTGATGTATTACACATGATGAGAATATTAAAATGACTATGCGTCTCACATAAGAGGCGCGACAAATACGACTGATTTTCGAATAGGCTTACGCATGCGGTGCACATAAACACACTTTAGCGCAAATTCCTCCAATTAAATAAGTTTTGAAAAAAGAAAACAAATTATGTTTTGGTTGGCAATACTCTAATTTAGCAAGAACAACTACCTCTGGATGGAACTAACATATTAGATGAACTATGGGGCATTAGTCAAGAAGCACCCGGCTACCTTGGACGACGACGGCCAATTATATACTACTGTAACACGAAATTGATGGCAATTCGATTTGGTAATATCAAGGTTGGCCACTTCTCGGTTTAGACATTGAAAATCAAAAAAGGATTAGGGTCAAGCATGTTATTCGTGGACAAATGAAAAAACGACCTTTTCACTAGACAAGAACTTTTGGTCAGAGTGTTAGGATTTATCGAAGGCTCAAATATCTGACTACTGCGCTACGTATCCATTTTTTAGAAAAGTCCTTTATAATGCTGTAGTAGCAATAGAATGCTTGGGCATCACGCAAGTACAGTCCTTGCAGGACAGTATTGCTCACTGAAATTATGAGTAACATTCGATGACGTAAGTATCCGCAATTCCAACGCCGTACTTGTTTTGTGGAAAGACCGTTTTCCCGAAATGTGGCAGGGAAAATAAGATCGAGATTCAGATATGCGAACGTTGTTTTTTCTGCTGATGTGTGGGCTGGGAAAGGGAGAGGAAGAGGGGGGAGGGGTGGTGCGTGGGGTCGATACTGCGATTGATCGATTGCGTTGACGTGTATCACATTTGGCGTGCTATTTTCGTTATTCATTTCAAGATTCTTTCTCCGCTTGAAAGGAATTTTTAGATAGAACTTATGACTCTGATACTGCAATTTTTTTCTACTCGTTAATATGCTTTTCGTGCTACCAGCGAAGTAATATTCAAGGCGCGCAGCCGGTGTGAAAGATGAATCTGTTCTGAATGCTACACCTTGATTAAAGAGTCCTCCTGAATAAGGAGTACGTGGCGCTGTAACGAGAAATCTAGGTTTTCGAATGCTTGCTAACACTCTTATAAAGAACCCTTGTCCAGCGAAAGGGATCGTTTCTTTATTCACCCCCGATTAGCATACTTGAGCCGCATTCTAATAAAAACCGAGCGAAACTGGTCGCCTTTTTGTGGCAAGCAGTACTACCACTGCACCAACTTATTTTCAGTCTTTCGCTCGGCATAGCTACTGTTCTGCAGTGGTCCTTAAAAGTTTCCATGTTTAGCCATAGTCAGAATGTTTTGAGGATTTCAGATTCACTATCGGACATCACCAATCTTCTACAACGACACCGTAGATCCAAATCTATCTTATTTCTGTCCTGACGGCAAGCCACGTGCAGATTGGTTGGAGAATCTGCGAATTTGATACTTACCTGTGGAATCTAATTTTGAACATTTAAGGTACGTCTCACAAACTTGTCCTGACGAACATTTAGAGGTTCACACACCACCATTGGTATTTGACTTGTCAAAGGATCCTTTTGAACGCTTTGCATTGGAGGAAAGTCAACCTGTTCTTGAGGTAAGAGGTAGCAGCTACTCTTCATATACCAGCTGAATAAATTCCTTCTAGATGAGAGCTCTTGCTGCTGAAATTCTGGAAGCACATCGAGAGTCATTAGTGCCAGTTCGTAGTCAACTCGGTCATTTTGATCAAAGTGTACGTCTCTTTGATTCATTGCCGTGATTAAAATAGACGAAGTGAAAACCTCATCGCTTTCGTTTGGTAAATGTCGACATGGTTCATAGACTGCTCGCCCACGGAGACAATTTTGTTGGCTGGACTAAATTCGTTTCATGAAGCTTATGACTTGATCATGATATTCATGAAATTGAATCTTTCAAACACTGTTACTTCTAAGCAAGCCACACATTAACCACAAACAGTGCTATTCCTTCCTAGCGTAAGCCTGCATCGTAGTCTTAAAAGAGAATATTATTTTACCTCTCGTACTTCCCAGAGTTAGCATTATATCGTTGCGATGCCTTTCATCCCACTGACATAGCGTTCAATTTTGTGAAAACAGACCAAGAGAAAAATTGACTGAGTGAAAACATCATGGCACGATCTTTCCAGTCTCAGCTTAACGTTTTGACCGCCAGATCTAGATCATAACTATGATCTTATGAGCAGTCTATTTTTTGTGGATGAAGCCACACCAACCTTTTGAATTTTCTGGAATTTGTCTATGCTCAAGAGAAGATATCACGGCCCTTTGTGCAGATTTGTAGCAGTAAAGCGACCTATTTGGCGAAAACGGAACTACTTAGATGTTCATTCAAAATCCAATGTAATATGCAAAACCTCACGTGCAAGTCGAGTGTATATTTCACTTTTTGCAAGCGACAGCAGAGCAAGGATCCTGGTAGTGTAATGACTGGAATGCACTCGCGGTAAGGGTGAAGCAAGTCCCTCCCGAGGCACCGCGCTTTACAAATCGCTCAGTAATCTTATAAATATACTTGCAGCATTGTAACACTGATGTAAAAGTGGTAAGATAAAGAAATTCCGTAGATTTTTTTGCCAGGTAATTTGTAGTGGTGCTGATACTCACCACTGAGATTCACTCACGCCTAGTCTCTCAAGTAGAGCTTGTTAAATAGCCAGTTATCACCCAATCATTCGGAAATTGATTTAGTATCAACAACTCAGCCTTTATAATGAGCAATGTCTTATTCCATCGACAAGCTTGCACGAGGTCCTTACAGGACTTCCATTCGACCCAAATTTCGATGTGCTCCTCTTTCTGAGTTATTTTCTATACCTCATAAAAGAGAATCACTGAGGTATGTGCCCACCAATCGTAGACACCTTCGTAAGGAATCCTCAGCTTGTTATTTCCAAGACTACGTGGCTCCAGAAAGCCTATCGAATGTATGAAAGCGTTCATCTTTTCTTCAGATGTAAACAGATCAATCGAGATCTACCTTCTTTGTTATATTGAAGTGATTTTACACATGTGAATATATATTCATACACGCGTATGAGAATATGTGACTCAATCATATTAATAATGGATATTGTTGTATTGTGCTTATCTGAGCAATCTGAACATGAACTGATCATGGTAATTTGCCTTATTCAAGAGCATACATGAGGTTGTTTAAATCACTGTTCAGACAACCTTTCAGCGTCTTCGTCTACGAGAAAGAACCCTAGCTCTTTTAATTTTCATCGGTACTTTTCCGTTATCCGTGACCTGTACCGCCCTCTTGAAAAATCCGTATTTTTTGGTCGTTTTTGATGAACCAGTAGCCATTCGATAGCTTGAATCAAAATTTTTTGAATGGTCTAATTTCCCACAGGGCTTCATTACCACGTTGAAAAAGCAAAAATTAAATTTTGTACCTCATTCGAAAATCTTCTGCTAACCAAGACTTCGCCTTCAAAAATCTAATAACCAGTCGATAGAGCAATTCCTAAGAATTTCAAAACGTATTTGATTTTAAAAAAGGGCTCCGTAGTGCGCTGCTACGGCAAAAGAAAGATTAATTTCGCAAAACTGGATCATTTCCGTTATCCACACACTGTTTCGATCCTTTAGAAAAAAGTATTCTATGATCATTACACATAAAAAATACAAGCATAGGCGCTTCATTGGGATTAACGTGGGAACTCTAATTTTCATTCTCGTTATGCTAAGGTACATGTTCAAGAATTTCAGCTGACTCCTTGCTGTGACCCTCCAAAATGTGACTGTAACAAATTGCAAAACAGACAGAAGAAGGTAAATCATCTCTATTTCTACTTGTTATTTATTGTGCTCTGCGAAAAAAGATAAATCGCTTAGAATCTATGCGACTGCCGCAGATTTGAATAAGTGTTGATTTTAGTGGAGATTTATTACCATCATGGACTGAGTTTTGTGCATGTGCTACATAGATCCACCCAGCAATTTAATTTCAGCAATGTATCACGAAACCACTGTAGCTACAGAACTCAACGAGGGTATTCCACCGACTTTAGTTCTTGAAGCAACCAAAGAACCCTCCCAGATAATGAAAGTACTTTATCTCTTTGCTCTAGAGAACGTATATTGTGAATATGTATTCTATGCTATCGTAAAAAACCTATCGCTCATTCAGCTTTGTAGCGAGGCACTTGTCTAGAGTATTATTTCTCATTTGACGACCACTAGGGTTTGTTTCAGAAGATTCGAGGTGTACTTGCGGATCCTGAATCAGCCGTCCAAATTTTCGATTTTTCAATATAGGAACGCGGAGATGTTTCTCAATAAACCAAATCTCACTGTGAAGGCCATGACACACTAGTCAGAATTGCTTAGTTGTTTGTTTTTTTTTTTGCTATAAGCAAAAGTTCGACCTTTCGCTGGTGATCTCGAGTTTTTATCTTTTTGTTCTGTCTATAGATGATCATTGTTGTCAAAACAAACATAATCGGCTATTACGGATGTGTGTTTATTTAGCTGCACTCGAATCTTCGTCATCCTTTTTTGACTTGATCCGATTCGATCCGTGTTGTGCTTTGCGATTTTTGCACGAGTTCGTTGTAACAAGAATATTCATGCATAACGTTCTATCGTGTGAACAAGTTGTAAAGAGCCAAAGCAAACTACTAGAGGACGTATAATAATTTGGGAGAGATCACCAACCTTTGGAACTATTTTGCACAGCTTTTAATGGGGCTGCAGGGTAAAAGTGAATTACAAAAGAAATCGAAAGTCCAAATTTCACTGGATTTTACCAGGAAGAAACCAAGCTATCTTACAAACTAACCTTCTTCAGCATCAGCGAGGTTTCTATGTGATGGCTGACATCTGACCAATAGTAAGGTTACTGCATGAGTTGAAGTACAATACACTTGATCTCTTGTGACAGATGTGATAATGAATACATTGTCAAAGAGGGTAGACTACTTTTTGAGCGCATAAAAATACATTTACATAATGAACATGGAACTCAACGAAGCATCCCTGTGGTACACTCAGTATAGAAAGGAATGATGGTAACAGCACGAGTCAAAAACGTCAACGCGGAAAGCCTTTGGAAGCTTTTTGGATAAAATGACAAATCCAAAAATATATAGAAGGTTAGAGTGTCTGACTGTCACGATAGGTATGATGTCACATCTTAGGTCTATGTTGTGTAAATGAGACCCTTGTTAGCATGTGACAGCTCGCCGGTGATCGTTATTCATAAAAGGAGTTTAACGGTGGTTTTCTTTGATACATAAACATTTGAATGGATTTTTGCAACGGATTTCCACTAGATATAGGATATGTCAGCTGATTTTCTTAGATATAGTATTGTATAGTACGTATGAGCACTGAGGAAGGGGAAATTACTGAGACATCGCCGTTTGCTTTGGAGCAGGTGTATTAATCTTATGCTGGCTTTGAACAAGGAAACGGTTTCCAAAATATTTTTTTGCTTTTCAACGCAATTGCTGAGATTTAGCGAAAGTCGGTTTTTGCTCAGAATCAACCTCTTGGAAGCTACCCCGCCACTTTTTAAGCGCTATTTAAACAACATAAAGAGCAAACTTTCGACTGAACTAAAGAATATACATTGCCCCAACATTATTCTCTCACCTAAACCACCTGTCGTCCCGTTGGTCGTCGACTGAGACGAGCGGGTACCAGCAACACTTCCATTTTCCCCTATCGCGTGCCAAGAGTAGCCCAGTGGGTCGTCCTCGCTCTAAGGATTCGCTCAGCATCATAGCTATGTTCTATAGCTTTTGTGAAGAAATCGAACCATAGGGTAGGTGGTCTATCTGGACAGCTTGGATGTCCCAAGAAATCCAGTCGGTGATGACTCTCATCCATCAGTTGTCGTTGAAGCGCATCACGTGTCAGACCCACCTAAGTATCGATATCCTGGCATGTAGAATGGCATCTCTGATCTTCGATCATTGACGTAGGTCGAACTTCGGATCCTTTCTCTCATTTGCGAGATGCAATACTCTTAGCATCGACCTTTTGACTGCGCGTTCAATAGTACTATGTGATCTTGCGTCCTGCTTACGTAACGACCAGGTTTCTGCTGCATTGGTAAGAGCGGGGATAATCGTCGAGTCGAAAAGATGGGCACGGAATCGGATGTTCTTTGTCCCCTTCACTACATCTTTGATGATCTTAAACGTTCCCCAAGCCTTTCATTGCTTCTTGCTCAACTTTGGAGCTAGGTCGTTCATCATACTGATTTCATGGCCAGGATAGACGTAACTGCAGCATTCGGATATTGTCGTTCCGTTGAGCGTGAATGGGGCATTCGAAACCCATCCGTTCCTCATGAACATTGTTTTCGTTAGATTTAGTTGAAGAGCAATCTTTCCTCAGGCGTTATCGAAATCGATCAACATTCGTCCCGTTTGGTTGATGCTTGGTGTTATGAGGACGATATCATCAGCAAAGCGAAGATGGTTTAAATGTCGACCGTCAATATTCACTCCCATGTCGTTCCACTCTAATGTTGGCATGACGTTTTGTAGGGTGGCAGTGAATAGTTTTGGCGAAATTGTATCGCCTTGTCGAACCCCTCTTCTTACGTCAATGGTGATATTGTTGTAAAATGAAGATATTTTGGTCGTGAAATCTTTATAAAGCTCACGAAGGATCATTATGTACCGAGTAGGGATGCCCTGGTTATCCAGAGCCTCTACAACTGCTTCTGTTTCCACTGGATCAAAGGCTTTCTTCAGATCGATGAAAGTAAGACAGAGTGGTTGTTTGTACTCTCGTGAAACTTCAATGAGTCTTGTAATCGTGTGGATGTGGTCCATGGTACTAAATCCTTTTCGGAACCCTGCTTGTTCACATGGCTGTCCTTCGTCCAGTGTTCAGTCAGTCCTGTTCAGGATGACTCGAGTAAAGAGTTAATAGACAACGGACAGCAAGCAGATTGGGCGATAATTGCCTATGTCGTGAAGGTCTCCCTTTTTGAACAACAACGGTCTTGCTCGTTTTCCTTTGAATAGGGACGTTTTTCAAGCCGCTCGTTTCCTCCTGTTCAACTCTGGAGCTAGGTCGTTCATCATGATCATTTCACGACCTAGAGCGACGTAACTGGAGCATACGGAGATTTCCGTCCCGTTGAGCGTGAATGGGGCATTCAAAACCTATCCCGTTCCTCATGAACATCGTTTTCGTTAGAATTAGTTAAAGACCAATCTTTCCACAGGCGTTATCGAAATTGGTCAACATTCTTTCGCTTGACTGATGCTTCTTGGTATGAGAACGATATTGTCAGCAAAGCAAAGAGAGTTCAATTGTCGACCGTCAATTTTTACTCCCATATCGTCCCATTCTAATGTTCTCATGATGTTTTGTAGGAAGGCAATGAATGGTTTTGGCGAAATTGTATCGCCTTGTCAAGCCCTCTTCTTACGTCATTGGTGATATTTTTGTAGAATGGAGATAATTCGGTCTTGAAATCTTTATAAAGCTCACGAAGGATCACTACGTACCGAGTAAGGACGCCATGGTTATCCAAAGCTTCTATAACCGCTCCTGTTTCCACTGAATCAAAGCTTTTTTTCAGAATGATGAAGGTGAGACAGAGTGGTTGTTTGTACTCTCGTGAAACTTCAATGAGTCTTGTAATCGCGTGGATGTGGTCCATGTTACTAAATCCTTTTCGGAACCCTGCTTGTTCGCTTGGCTGTCCTTCGTCCACTGTTCCGTCAATCCTGTTTAGGATGACTTTAGGATGATGAGTAAAGAGTTTATAGACAACGGACAGCAAGCAGATTGGGCGATAATTGCCTATGTCGTGAAGGTCTCCTTTTTTGAACAACAATACGGTCTTGCTGGTTTTCCATTGAATGGGGGCCTTGCATTCTGACAGGTAGCGAGTGAAGAGCCGAGCCAGAGTGTTGATGAGAAGTGGCGGTAGGTTTTTCAGGTGTTCTAGTCTGATTCTATCTGTACCGGTATTGTTCTGTTCTTCACCGACAATATAGCATGTCGCATTACGCAAGGGAGGATCGGTGGATCGACATATTCTTCCTCTTTCGATTTATATGACGGTAAGAGGACATGGCTAGCAAAGCGATCCCAATAGTACTGGTAGATGATTTTCTCCATAGCCCTTCTCGAAGCTGTAAGTGTCCCGTCAGGGTATCGGAGTGAGATCATCTTCGTCTTGTAATTGGCGAAGCTTCGCTGGGCTTTGCGAATGCTCTTTCCCAGCTTCTGCCGTTTCTGCCATGACTACTGCATGTCTTTCTGTGAGGTCTTCTCTTCTCGCTTGACTGCAGCGTTTCGCAAGATCGGACAAAAGGTTTCGGTTGCCTGTAGCTCGTGAGATTCCATGTTGACGTATCAGCTTGAATGTCTGCGGAGACAAGCTTCTCTTCGTGACCTCAGGACTCATAGTGCTAACGTGAAGATATTCATCGAGCCGGTCGTGATCTTCGTGATGTTGTCGACAACGGTGTCTTCCCAGAACCCGCCTATTGATTTGAATACATCCCAGTTTATGGTGATTCCGTGACTTCGTTGTTTGAATTTAGCGGCTTTCTCTCCTTTTCGCGGAAGACTGAACTATGCGCGAAGGAGGCGATGATCCGTTCCGTGTAGAACTTAGAAACGACAGCGACATCGGTGAGGCAAAACCTTCGATCAACTAAGATGTGGTCTATCTCGTTATGATACTCTCCATTAAGAGACTCTCACGTCCATCGCTGAGAAAGAGGCTTTTGGAATTGCAAGTTACCATAGATGGTTTGGGTCGTCATGATAAACTCAGATAACCTGTCACCCTGTTCATTCCATTCTAGTCCGTAGCTCCCAATGTGACGTTTTTTCTAGGTCCAATTTTCGCGCTAAATTTTCTGTGAATGACCTTGAAGAATGAATGATCTTCTCTGAAGAGTTTTTCGAGGTCCATATAGAATGCTTCGACTTCGCCTTTGTCATAGCTTGATGTTGGTGCGTAAGTAACAAAGATTTTTAACGCCGGCATGAACCATGTCGTTTCAAACGTAATCGTCCGATACGGGTTGTCAGTTGTTCAAATGAATCGATGTTCACGGTTAAGTTGGAATTGACGAGGACGCCAACACCGCCGACACCTTTGCGATCGCATGTTCCAAGAAACAGTTCTTCTCCGGTGTCATAAACAGTGGGAAAAAGGTGGCGGATTCTCATCTCAGTCAGACTAATGACGTCGGACCTGATCCTTCTTGTTTGATATATGGATCTTCTAAAGCAGATTCGTAAGCAAGTGTTCTTGCAATGTAGGTACAGGTCGTTATTTTAGTCCGTTTGGATCTTTGCAGTCTAGTTTTGCCCTGAGATTGTAGCAGCCTCTCCGAACTCGTCCTACCGGCGTTGCCGTACCAGGGGCTCTTTCGGGTATAGGGGAATGACGCCCACAATTGTCACTGTTTTCGGCATTTTGATACCCGACGTATAGCTTGCTAGGCTCTGAACGCGGAGGCTGCATACTCACGAGTAGCTTAGCAGTCTCTTTGGAAAAAGCGGGAAAAGTTTCTTTGTTGAAGGCGACCCTTAACCGCTCCCATGTACTTCCGAGCTGCTTGATTGCAGGCTTTTGGCTCACTTAACTCGTAGATATAGAGTTTTGTCAAATCGACGCTGCAGAAGCAGAGAGCTCATCTCGTGAATCCACCTGCGTCTCTGCGAAGCACACGGTCGCTTTTAGTTGGCGTTTAGTTCCCCTATACACCACCTGGGGAAGCGCAACCTGCCTTCGCGGCTAACCGGGCCTGATCCCTAGAAGAGGGTGATCATTATCCTATATAAAATCAAATTACTATTACAATACAGCTAGAAATAGTGGCCAGAATTGATTTCAATAGCAGCCAATATTTTCCGGCCAATAAGTATGCCAATAATGAGCATCACTACTAACTCAGCAATCTACGGCGTCAACAATGCACAGGAACAGCGCAGTGATCAGTGTGTTTCAAAGAAATAACGCTTCTTTTTAGTTATGAAGGTATAAATGAAAAACCGATCTCATTCGCCGGAGAGGAGATTTTCGTAGGACTTCTAGTATCCACTCGAAAGTTGAGACTTGAGGCAACAGCACTACGTCGCCAAAGTTTGAAAACACCTCTTTATAACTGTGCAGCATTCAGACCAATAACTATATTTCACACTCGCCTTTCGCCTTTATTCTTATGATGCATATAACTCGCTGATATGCTGAAAAGCACATCAATGTTTAGAGAAATTTTTTTAAACATCTTAATCAATCGTTTTATCTGTAGTTTCGTTCAAACTAAAAGAAAATTCCCAATTGAACAAAACAACAATATATCGATCGTCCCGTCTCGCCTCCTCCCCCCCCCCTCGAATAGTCCGAACCAGCTTCGAAATGTTAAACTCGATCTTTTCCCCTGCTAACGGTATTTCCGCAAAATAAGCACGATGACATCACTGAAACTTGCCCCATCTAATGATTCTTATTAATTTGAAGAAAGAGTTCTGATAGGCGACTTTCAAAGCACGAGTCAAATGACTGCGGGGGATCAGAAGCTCAAAAAAGCTTTTCAGTAGCAAACACATTTTTTAGTTCCTTGAAGCTTATGCTATAGTTTGAGCATTAACACTCTAAGGAAGGAGTTTTTTTCCAGCGAAATATAAGAGAAGAAAGCACGTGGTTTTATGAAACATGATTTTATTTTCAATGTTATAGCATTATGAAGGAGTGTTTGAAAAAACCGGCGACTTGGGGCTATAGCCTGAAGTCTCAGCTTTCGAATAGTTACTAACAATCTTATGAAATTTTCCTCTCCAGCGAATAAGATTGGTTTTTATTTGTCTCCTCATGACTAAATTGTCTCGAATAACTACTACTGTCATAACTTCTAAGTAAAACTCTGAGTTGTTACAAAAAAAAACAATCCCAGATCACTCTGTGAATCATTTTAGCATCCGTTTACTTTCAAAATTTGGACGTTGGGCGGCAACATTTTTGAACGGGAGAAACCCTCATCATTAACTGCACACATGATACCTAGGATCTTAAAAGATTTGATTTTATGATTCTCACTTGTCCTAAAAAAAACGACAGTATCATGCGGATCACAAGACAGGATGGAATGTGGGTAAACACAACAAACATGCCAAATATGACATAAAATGGTTACAAATGTCTGCCTATGTTCATAAGCCAGAAAATTAACTAGCTTATCTGCTTCTATAACTATATCCTTTAGTCACTTTATTCACTATACTGTCAGAACAACGGGCAAATCTCTCTTAAAAATGGTGCCGCTGGTGAGCTTTCATGAAATTGTTAATTCACCTGCTCACAAAACAGTTAAACAAGTAACGGTTTCATTGATAATCGCGTCAAGTGATTGATAGTTCCCTGTCATTCTTTTCCAAGGTATAAAATTTTGCCTAAACGAAAACAGCGGAAAATAACATGGCTTCATGATAAAAAACAAACTCTTACATATCAAATATGAATTAAATATTCTAGTACACTTTCAGTTAAAAAAATCTCTTTCCCAATATAATGATTTAGCACTGAAATAATTTAACAACTTCTATCGAGGCTTCGAACTTCTAGGCAACGAGACACAAATCAATCTGCTTTCAAGATATACAAGAAAGGATTCAACTGGTCCGGTCGAATGGCTGGCGTCTCGGATACAGCTGAAACAACTTGAGATAACCTACAGGTACTTTCATTATTATTTGAGCCAACATGTCATGTGGTGTGGTAAGGGTTCTTCTACAGCCCGATACACGTGTTTCGTCCTTGCATACTCGTCAGTCGGGCAGAACTCGTCGTCTTTCGATCTTTTCATTAGTCAGTTCTGTCGAGAGCCTGCTCTCATTGCAAAGAGATATCGAAGAAAGAATCTATTAACATTTGAGCGTAGTCTCAATAAAACACTCGAAAAAGAGGTGTAACATGATTTTAGAAAATCAGCCAAAGAGCAATCGAGTGTACAACACTCTGTGTTAGATGAAAATCTCGCTTGACAGAGAGTGTAAATCGTTCGTTTTCCTTCGATATCTGTCTGCAGGGAGAGCAGGCTTCCGAGAAAACTGACTAATAAAAAGATCGAAAGACGACGGGTTCTGCCTGATTGACGAGTCACATGTATCGGGCTTTAGAAGAGCCCTTACTAGACCATATGACATGTTGGCTCAAATAATAATGGAATGATCTCTTGAAATTTGAACGTGGTCTTATTAAAACACTCGAAAGAAAGGTATAATATGAATAAAAACCAAACAACAGCTAAATACTAGCAGCAATCATTTTGCCACTGTAATTCAAAGCTCACATCATAATTGATGAGCGAAATCCCTTCAGTATTTGAAAATGAAAAGAAAATCTCTTTTTCGTGAAACAATTGACGAACCATCTTACAAAGAAATACTTCGCCGTTTAAGAACGAGGTCACGTGGTGCCTTTCCAGGAGATCGATAGAGGCTGAAACGCGGATCAAAACAGATCTTGCCTCTCCCTGAGAAGCAAGTGAATTCTACAAGTCGAATTGACAAAGTCGGCAATCAAGTGATTAAAAAGTATTGTGAGAGAAACTTAGAAGTCCCTTTCAATTTATAAGCTGATTTTCGCCCACTCCGGGACAAATTGGCAAACTATATCCAGCCTCCACTTCAGTACATAGCAAGTTATATACGGGTGGATTGAAATCAAACGCAAAGAGTTTGCCGTCACCTGAAAACGACGCTGCTAAAATCATATAGCCATCCTAGGCTATTTGAATCTAAAGGAATAAGGATATTTGCACACTATATGCCACATTCACTAGCCTTCGAGTCTGCTGTTGAGGATCTCATCATGCATACTAGAGAGATGAGGTACCACATCGTCGCACTGGGTGGGGAAAAGAGATAACGCCCATTCAACGGCGATTCCACGTGTTCTCCTAGGCACAAGTTTGGTCATAAACATCTCTATTCATTCGTACATCTAACAACCCAAACTGAGGTTTGTGATTGAGGAAATATAAATTACTGCTAGTTGTCACCATATTCGACGTTTACGCATAGACATCAAGTAATGACAAGAGAAGTAGAGTCGTTGTCTGTGGACATCAAAATATCTATACAGAAAAACTACACATTCTTCAAAGTCTTCACTAGGCGCTTTAACGAAAGACTGGACTTGTGAATCGTTTGAGGACGTTACATTAGATTCGTGGAAAGAGTGGAACAAGCAGTGAGAGTGGGGGGGCTTTCACAGTTTGCAATGGTGTCCAAGATCATCCACGCCATTCACATTTTCAAAACATCGCACCAAACGGCTCAAGTGGAAGTTTTTCAGTAAAGAACTTCATAACAAAATAGACCACATAATATTGAAGCAAAGATTTTGCCTAACAGATAGCTCTGTCGTTTCAAATTATACACAGAATCTGATCACCGCCTACTACATGCAAAATAAAACACCGCGAAAAGATAAAGGTGGTACGTTGAAAAAAAGTCTTACAATCATTATTACTAGCACGCTCTGCGGAATATACCGTTACTGACAATATCGGCAGAGAATATCCAACATCACGTTGACTTTATGATAATTGAGACTTCAAAAGTCATCAAGGAATGTATATCTACAAAAACACTTGTGCTGGGTCTCCAAAATGGAGTAAAAACCACGGGCAGCCACAAGTTCGCCTATAATCTTGCAAACAATGTAGAAAGGGTATAAAAGATAATTCCAAAAAAATTTTGATCTAACAGCCGAAATCCATCAACTGAAAAGTGTTGATGGACCAGTGTCATTTTACACTTGCCATCACCACATACGCCTCCCTCCTTGCTACAATGCAGGGCTTAATGTGGGGCGGGGGTCACTGACGAGGAGGCCGAAACCTCCGATACACCGGTGTATGGGCCTGACGTACTAACATCGTTTAGGCTTTACACATTTTTTTTTCTAGAAATATTTTGAATGTTTACTGCAAGGTTCTAGGAACAGTCGATCTTATGGGTATGAAAAATAACCTCAGGGACAGAAAACTGCAGCTATAGGAGAACTTGTAGAGTCTGCAAAAATTGCGAAGCACGTCGAAGCTTCCCCGATATGAAATCAAGGTAATTCCACTCCAATGCCTAGGCAATACAGCCACCGCTCACAACGTTCAATGTCGGGATACTAGGATTCTGGTCAATGAAAACCAGCAAGGATGTGTTAATTTTTAAGAGGGGAGACCCATGACATCGGCAAGTAACGCTTAACCGGTTGAGGACCAGAGATCCCAGAAGGCGTGTCTGGCCCCACCCTTGGCCCGCCACACCAATCACATCTGTGTTTTGATAGATGATCGTGATAGTGATTAGGACGATAGTAGTAATGATCATAGTGATTGTGATGATATTGATAGTAATCATAGTGATAGTGAGGATAGTGACAGTGGTCATAGTAATAGTGATGATAGTGATAGTGGTCGTAGTGGTAGTGATGATAGTGACAGTGGTGATAGTGATAGTGATCATAGGATAGTGAGGACTGTGATAATGATAGTGGAAATAGCAATGATAGTGGTAGTGATAATAATGATAGTGAAAATGGCTGTCATCACTGTCACTACCGCCACTATCACTATGATCATTATCACTATGACCACTATCATTATAATCACTATCACTATGAGCACTATCATCATGACCACTATCACTATCATCACTACCACTGATGCCACAATCATTACGACGATTATTAGAATGATCACTGTCACTATGACCACTATCACTATTATCACTATCACTGTTATCACTATCACTAGTGATGGTTACTACGACTATCATCCCAATCACTATCACGATCATCTATCAAGGGACAGAAGTGATTAATGCGGGAGGGGCCGGTGGGGTGGGGCCAGACATGCCTTCTGGATCCTCTAATCCTCAACCTGTTAATCTATTTTCTGTCTCTTGTCTGTGATTGCTTCACTCTACTTCGCTTTTAGTAGGCTAGCATAACAGTGAACGAATAAGCAGAAAAAACACTCATGCAATGATTAGAACTCTTCACGATTATCCTCGAATAAAGACATGATCAATGAATGTCTAGAGCAGAGAAACCTATTGAGTCACTCTTAGGCTCGATAGGAAAGAGATAAAGGCTCATTTACGCCTGTTGGAGTCAGCCGATGATAACCGGGACGAAAGGTTGCAGAGACGATGCTACTGAACACTTCATAGATAGATATGGTGCTAGAAGAGAACGGGCTACTTGAAAATTTGATGAGGCTCAGATACTAGATACCTTGATCTTGGTAAGCGTTATATAGCTCCAATAAAAACTTCGTAAGTTAAACTTTCAACGGAAAAGCATCAGAAATAAGTCATCGTTCGAATCCCAATAGAATTCGATGAAAACAACTTGCAGCGCTAAGTTGAACGACACCGGAAAGGTTTACGTCTATGATTTGGTTTCATCAGCGCCTTATTTAATTGAGAACCTTTCTTTGGCAGGATGCTCACTATCATATTTTGAGTCAGATTATGAAGTAAAATGGAAAAATTTTCGGATTATCCTGCCTGGAGTAATGCAATTCTTCCACTCCTCTGTTGTCAATCGGCTATTCGAATCAGTGTCACAGATTTTGAATAAATTCCTCGAACAGTGTTTCACTTTCTTCCATTGAATGAGTCCGTATTTGTATGACTTCCATTCATTTCGCTCCAGAACCTTAAGAGAGCATAGCAAGTTTATAGAATTGAATGCCATTTTGAAACGGACTCATAAGATAATGACAGCAGAACTTTTTGTTGTGAACAATATCTTGTTCTTGCCCAATCGCTGTCACTATTGACTCTCGTCTAGTGGTTTTTCGACATCACCTTTTGTAAACTCAAAGCGACACCATACCGAATCTGTGATGAGCGTCGTGACCCTCAGCGAGTAAAGCTCGACGCGATGAGATTAAGTTAAACTTAGTGCATTCTCCAGTTTAAATAATAGAATCACTTTTATTGAAACTTTTTCACAGGTTCAACTAGAACCACCTCTTATGGCAGTGTTCACATGATTCACACTTGTTTTTTAGGTTCAGATAAGACCAAAATCGGCATAATTCTGTAAATATTGCAGAAAACGGTGCCACTTATTACTTGTGGTATTAGTTAATACTAGTTATACTCTTGTTGATGAATGCTTATAATGATTAACTATAGTGCAATCTTGTGCAACAGTCCATTCCAGACAGGAGGACCACAACGATTTCTGCTCACTTTCTATCTATCTCTCAGTGATGGGCAAGTTTAGTTGTCCATCACCATGAAAACATTCGACACCCCTTGTCGACGTGGAGCTTCAGGCATCATGTACTCTTTATACATAATTGTCGACCAAACTTTCCAAAAAGCTAGTACCGAAGTGAAGATTTACTTACCCCATTTTATGGTTATCTGTAAAGAAAGAAGGATTCGCACGACATATATATAAAAAGTTCGTTCATTTTTTAATTCTCCTTTGTCCTAAGTAACGTCCCTGTGATCAGTCCCTCGTCCTCGAGAAACGTGAAGAACGTCAGATGTTCTTCAATGGTTCTCAAATTTTTCTGCTTTTGACAGATTTCATGAACGGGGAAACTTAGTGGGCTTTGCTGTGTGTCTCCATGAGAGTGTTAGTGAGTCAACGAACCTCACATTCCCTCCATAAAGTTGACGAACATATTCCCTCTGATCATTTGGCACCATCTCCCTTGCCATTCACTTTATAATAAGTTTCGGTCAAGTCACGTGCAGAACACAATCTCCACATTATCAAGTATATTTACGCGTATACGTGACCATGTTTACGAAAAGCATAAATCATGCACTTCAACGAGCATTAGTTACAGTAGATATGTTGCAGTGCAAGTATAATGCGCATCTGGTCATAACACCAATACTTTCTAAGATGTGCGATCACCCTCGATCTCGTAAGAACTGACAGATCAGAAAAACTCTCACACAAATTCAGAAACACTAGTGCAAACTTTGGCAATAAACGCAAAATGTTCATAGTCAGAAGACATGCTGAGTTTAAAACGTCATAGAATTAGAGAAAAGATTTTTCTCTCTTTTTTTATGGGCAAAATGTTGTCATTGTAAAAATTCGAAGACCTTTGTGGATGATATGTGTGGGAACGAATTGAATACAAGATTTCCTGGAACGCATACAGTGAATATGAAGATGAGTTGTGTAAAATTCTGTTTTCAGACGTGTAAGTCTTGATCCTTTTTCGATTCTTCATTATCTATTATCCATTATCATGGGCTTTCGGGATTCTACGTAAGCTGCGCTCAAGCTTAAGAGTGTACCTTTTTCGATGTCTGTTAATTGTCCTCCTAGAATCTAATGACAGCGCTACAAGAGCACTCTCAGACATCAGTATTATAAATCAGGAAGAAAAATTGCTTTGATTTCAACACACAACCCGACATCAGTGATTGCCTTCAACTTCAATCATAAACCAGTCAGTGATAATCATCACTTTTCTAATTTTTCCAGTAGAAACTTTAAATTTCCAAGCCTTGCTTATAAAAAAAAAACACGTTTTTCTAACAGAAATAAATTTCTGACTTCTAACCTCCATAACTGGTAATTTCTTCTCGATACAGTAACTCAAACTCAAACAGCCTTCCCGCCCACCGAATTGGATGATCGGCTCCAGTTTTGCTTGGGAAAAAGTAACACCATCTTGACACACCGGCAAGCAAGCTATAGGAAGTCTTCATATAAGCTACATATGCATTCATCACTTCTATTGAAACCATCATGCATCCCCCATACATTGGTCAACGCCAAAGCTTTCTCCTTTTATTCGAATATAGGATGAAACGTGATAATATTTGAAAACCCCTTTTTGAAAACCATTTGATGACGGAAATTTACGGCAAAATAAACAAAAACGTTGTAATACCCTTTGATGAGCAGGGCAGTTGTGCAAGCTATCGCATCGCATTTTTCACTTAGATGTAAAACAGTTATAACTCACTTGATTTTCATTCACATCTAACTGACCAAATTTCCATTTCACTGCTGCGTCTCGTCCGATGTTTTTGGCAACAGTGTTCCCTGAATTTATTGCTATATTAACACTTAAAAAGATTGTTATCACATGCTACACTTATTGTGTAACAAGTTATCAACATAAATATTCAAATAAATTCTCACTAGTTGAAATTACTGTTCGTCATGAAAATTACAACAGTGAACATAATTGTTAGGATTCATGTTATGCAAACTTCATTGAATTGTAGCTTATAGGTGCAGAATAGAATATATTCACTTTTCTTTTAAGGGGCCGTCATCAAAATTTTTGTACGCAGCTCAACAATTAACAAATTCAATTCGTTCCGTCGCAATTGTCCTCCAAAACAGTCTCCAAAACATCTCCAAACAATTCACGTGCTGCTTTGGCGGTTGTGAAATGTCGTGGAATACTGGTTGAAACGATTCTCTGTGCGTCTGGCAGCCAAACTGAGGCGCTTCTAGTCGTATACAATGGGAAATAGAATCAGATCCTTGCTTATCAAATCTCATTTTAATACACGACATCACTGACGACTACGCCACTCAGTCCCCACATAATCATTGTTGAATAGAGATATGAAAGATAGGGGAGAGGTGGGTAGCAACAGCGAAATGCGGTTCAGTAATACACGCATGGCTCTGGTTTGAATCTTTGTCTGTCCAACTACTCCGATCCTTGCGTGGTCAGGGCATTGCTATTAGGCTTCTGAGAAGATACTTGGTATCAAGCCATTTGCGGTAAACCTTTCAAAGTAGTCTTTGCACGTTTCTCCAAACCCTCAGGCACCAGCTGAATCCAAACGTAAATCCAAAAACGTTGGGCACAATAGCTGCAAAAAGCAAAAAGAATAGAAGATGTAGCTACTTTGTTTGATTGTCTATTAGAAATCTAGTTGAAACTTCATACATAGTTTTAAGCGTCCAACAGTTTGGCAAACACGTGTGTTTTGGCGTTTTCGCCATCATCAGTTTTTCCTATTTTTCGGTCATTCGCCCCCTTTTAAGGGCAATGAGCACCGAAGAACGATAAATTGTAGTCAAACAAACTTATCGCTGATCAGTTTTTTATGAACAAAATGGTCTCTTCTTCAATCGACTGTTCAATAAAAAACTTGTTAAAATATTCATATATAGTCTTTAAGAATGCCAAACTGTTGCTTCGTATGAATGTAACCAAGCCTTGAAAAGCAGGCTAAAAGCATTCTAAAAGACTATGTATGAGTGTTTGAAGGGGGTCGTAGAAAACATTCGATTCAAGAAAACATTCGATTCAAGAAAGGATATTTTATTGCTCATACTAGCCCCAAATAGAAATCTGCTGGCTGATAACACATCATTACGGTTTATCATTCTGCAGCAATTATACTCTGTGATAGAGGGCGAATGGCAGAGAAAATGCCACCGATGATGGCGAAAACGTCGAAGTATGCGTGTCTGCCAAATTGTTGCTTCGAATGAATGTAACCAAACCTCGAAAAGACGGCTAAAACGTTCTCAAAGACTATAAATAAGAGAAATACTAAGGTCCATATTCTTGACAATTAAGTCAAGATACAAGGAAGGAATTTTTTTGTGGCTTGCAGGTCAGGAAGCAAAAAAGGGAACCCTATACTGCTACTATCAAATGTATTATCACAGCAATGCGTTATCGACAGTGGAACATTCGTTATGTAACAGGCAAGTTAGAAGAATCAAGAATTACGTATTAACATTGTTATATTTTGTGAAAAGGAAGTAATGGTAAAAATACAGAAATGAGACTAGTAAATGAGAAAAAGTTTAACGGAAGATTTAACGTTGCCGAAAAATACTTTTAGGACATGGCATCACAGTACTAAACAATCAAGCAGCTCAATGTATCTTTGCTTTGGAGAAATAACAAGTTGGTGAACACCTCTGAGTTCCTGATTCAGTAATTTCTAAGTTACTTCTTCAATCATTCTCACCTGTCATAATCATTTCAGCCTTGATTGCCGATATTAGTCGGCGCAAAAATCGTAGGCGTTTCCTGCCTAAGCATCCTAAAATACGAAACTTAGTAAATGATCTGGTAATGATAAAGATAGGTGAGAAAGAGATCACGTTTTCGATGCTTCTTTGGTTTCTGGTGTGGTTTTTTCTCTTCACAGTGCGGTTTTGCATTCAGTAATGAAGTTCCTAAAAAAAGGCACTTATTCTGGTTAACAAACAAAGCATTTTTTTTTCAACAGATTAACAATATATATGTATATATTTTGAGCAAAAAACAGTGAGTTTCAATACCGATTGCTGACCTGGTATCGGTTCCCCGGTATCCGTATGAACACACCAGCAGTATTTCAGTGTCTCCAAGCATTGAACAGCCATGTAAGACCTAAATATAGAAGAAATTCAAAATTCTTTGCATTGAAATCCTTACTAGCATTGGCACACTTATTTGGAAGAAGATATCGAAGAAGTGAAGTTTTGGTTTTGTAAGAAATTGAGGGTATTTCAAGATTTTACGAATTTCTTTTTGCATCAGAGAGCCGAAAAAATAACACAAAATAATAGAATGAGAGAAAAAGTTCTCAACACCCGAGGAAAACTCAGCTTTGCATTAGTTCCACACAGTATCTGTTATTGTAAATTCATAGGAGTATCTTGGGAATTTACTGGGTCTACCTGGTCAGTTATCATCGGAGCAAACGTTGAGCTCTAGGAGGTCAAGTTCTGCTATCGGTTGCACGTCAAAATCGATTTGATAAAAAGCTTATGGTCTGTGTTTGGTGGAGATTGGAAGGTACCCTGCATTTCGAACTTGTTCCGAATGGTTACGCCATCAATGTCAAACTCTACTGCGAGAGCTCGAGCGAATCTACGAAGCACTGCAGAAAGTACAATTCGGCGAAAACGTGCGCTGTTTAGACACAATAATGCCAAACATCATACCGCAAAGAATAATAAGGAAAAGTTTGATGCACTGGAGGAAGTCGATGTCTTACCGCACCCCAGCCAACAGTCCGGATGTTGCGCCATCCGTTTATAGTAGAGTTCCTCTGAAGGAAACATTTCGCGCGTGAACGCCTATTCGAGACACTTGATCGAGTTGAAGAGGCATGTCAGGAGTTTAGTTCTACAGAGCTCAAGGAATGGCGATTTCGAGTAGATCCGGAAGCTCGCAGATCGTTGGCAGCAGATCGTGGATAATGATAGTTTTTATTTCAAAGAATAAATACTGTTGCTTCAAGTTGAATTCATGATTAAACTTTGATTTTTCAGCGGGTGTTAGAAAGCTTTCTCTTCAACCTAATAGAATAAAGGGTAAGGCATACGATTTCAACACATCTCACAAAGATGCGTCGTGCATTTGTGGGAAGAAGGAATGGAAGTTTCTATACTCGAAAGCACGTTATTAATTAAGCTTCATTAGGGAAAGCGCAAACAAAGAAAATCTATGAAATAAGAACGGCTAATATACATCTAAAACTGACGTTGACACTCACACAGCATTTGTAGGCGAACAAGTTGGGACGTAAATTGCCGTCAAACCGCTAGCTTTCTTTAGTAAGCTCTTCTTCCTTTGCACATTGCAATCAAGTCTAACTAGAACCAAAGATTTTTTGGCGCAAATATTAAATATTCAAGTAAAGAAGAAGCATTGAGACAATCGATTATGAGACGTTTATAACGCATTACGGAACAACATAATACAAAAGTAAAGTATTGAAGAGCCGCTAGGAAACATTATATAAGAGACAACATTTATCCATAATCACCAGTATTGATCAGAAGCTAGTGAATTTTCCAACACGCGACTGATTTGAAAACTGCCGTTGGTTTTTTTTTGGATTAAAGTCAGGTAGGGCAGCGATAGCGATAACGTTCATTGCGGAAACGGTACTGGTTCGGAACCGCCACGAGCTCGTTAGATCTCATTCCTCCGGGGTCGCGAAAATACTGCCGATTGTATTTCAGCTCGACTTAGTTTCTCTAATTCACGCAAAAACGCTGTAGAACACTATACCACGAGAATCAAGCCGACCACCACGTACGACATTCACATAAAATGTGATCTTCTCCAATTAGCAGCTCAACACATATGCCAGAAGTTCGATTCCTTTGTCAATGACGGATTCAAAAAATGATGTAAGAGTTGGAATATGCATGGGCACCGTGGCAGAGTGGTTGTGTTGCTCGTCGAGGGGTGTGGGAGCCGAGTTTCATTCCCCGACTCTCTTCGGCAGTCAACAGCAATGCCCTATGTTGCCCTACAGCCAGGCTATCTAGACATTGCAAGGAGGCTGGATCAACCAGTATTTCTCAACGTTCAAAAAGAAGACGAAAAAAGCGGATTGAACTTTAGAAGCAATGGGATCCGCACAGTGAAAAAACACTGTGAAGACGGACCACTGTAGTGTCCAAAAAAGGATCTGTACAGTAGATGTAAAGATAGGTGTGTAGATTAAATATATATCAGTGGGGGGCTTTGTTACATATATTTTCTGCTTTGACTCAAAGCCAAAATCGGCCAGAGTAGTGTTATCTGAAGGGCCTGAATTAATGGAAGCATAATTCGATTAGGCTATAACATGTTTAGAGCCATGTTTAAGTGCTATACAATTCTAAGTGCTATATCACTTTGAAAGCCACAAGCTCGATACCGGTCATTACAATGTAAGGCAATTCCATCATCTAACTTGTGGTGATTTATTAATAGGCGTTGATTACTTCATAGAGGAGCATAAGCCCAGGGGATCGGCTGAACCGAGGGGCGGTGCGACTGATGAGTCCCGATAGGACGAAGCAGGCGCTTGTGCAGCACTTAGACATAGCTCAAAACATGTTACATACTTGTCAGATTATTACTGTTTGAACTATGTCTTTGAAAAAGCGGTTGAATGAAGAAAAAACATATTGTTCATTATACAATGGGTATAACTATCCACTAATGTTACAATAAACCGAGCTATCATTCATCCTTCCATAATTTCCATTGACGGAACACATATGTGGAGATGAATTGCCAATTACATAATCTCATTTACCAGTTCCCTAGAGAAACTCGGAAGAGCAGCAATAAACACTATAACACCATTCCAGAGGTGCTGATCATATGAGGAATCAACCGCAACAAATGACATTCGGTGGAGACCCGAAATTTTTTGCTTTCGTCTAATAACATTTTAGTGGCTCTCTTGATTCAGAACGTGCTTGAATACAATGTTTTAGTAGAGTTAAACCTACCTCTTCCCACGATATCGGTAGAGGTAGCCGTACTCCGTTCAGTGGTGTCCATAACGTCTGTAAGAAAAGTTGATTGCACTATGGACGAAAAGAGTTTTTATTCCGAGTTTCGGTTTTTCTAAGCATTTATTTTTTCATTTTCAAGATGCTGGTGATCGTGCGATTAATGCAAAGGTTCTAGCGCTTTTGAAAATCATTTTTGATTTTTTTCTATTTTCGTAGTGACGATAGAAACGTTCCCAATGACGCGAACACAATGTTTAAATTCAAACAAACAAAAAAAAAACAATCTTTCGTTAATGTCGGATAAAATCAACAACAAATAGGTAAGCTGATGAAAACTGGCACTTGCACACTTTGTTACGGTACGAAGAGGCAATGAAAGTCTATCACATTATTAGAACACATTTGCTGGTATGACGTTAGAAGCAAAGAAGGTAGATATGTCGCTTAAAAAGGCGCAAGTCCGAATTCGATCCCTCTTACGGCCAGACAAGCTTCTAATCAGTTTGAGGTTAAAATATTGGTACATCATAAACATTGGTGCAAGTTCGGTCTAAGAGAAGCTTAGTCTTTGAAGCCTATAAAAGCTAACGACAACCTGCGGCCAAAATGTAGAGCAGCTTCTCCAAGGTACCATGGTAAATCGTCTCAATCTATATTTATGAAATGAAGGAGATCAAAATCCTCCACGGGAGCTACGTCCACACGAAGTTCCGAAGACTTCAGTGGACGTTGTATGCGAAAAAATATAGAATTCAATAAATGGCTGGATCCGCAAAATATTGGAAGCCAAAGTTGACTTGCGTGTACAAGTTATGAGTATTTTGAAGTCAAAACAAGCTTGCCCCTTAACTCTCTGCAACTCTTCTTCACTCCGTCCTCAATTCTATTACGTTGTTCGAAAAAAACAAGATGCCAACCTATTTTCCTTGCAGTATTATATCTCAGCTAAAAAAAACTTATTTATTCAAATAAGTACCCTCAGAATATACAAGTTTTCATCTACAAATACTTCTGTTGCTGGAATGTTTGGAATTTTATAAGGTGATGAAGTCGCTAAAGGCGTTCGTTGCTCCATTTGGCATCAAAGCATTTTTAGCACAGGAACTTATTGAAAGGGTTAAAGAACTGACAGTGGCAAACAAGAGGTCAGGCATGTGTATGGTGAGTCAAGTGGGGTACGTAAGCTAGCTTGTTCAACCTTGGCATATGAGTTGGGTACTTATATGTTAGACGGCGACAAACGAAAATCCGGGAAAGGACTTTTTACAAAAGTGTTGATAGTCATTCGAAAGCATACATCTCTGGCTAAAACCATACGTAGGCGACTTTGAAAAAGCCTTTTAATAACGCTGTAGCTCCAAAATAAAATTTTGTTTTACAATCGCCGCTAGCTTTTATTTTATCACATGTGAAATTTGCTGGGAGCACGAAAAGCATATGAACTTACAGAGGAAATCTCGCAGTATCTAAGTCAGTTGATTTATGTGGAGTTTATTTCGAAGTGGAGAGAAAATTCCCAATCGAATAACAAGTTCCACTCCACATGTTTAACCGCCAGGCTAACGATCGACCTCCCCCGTCTCCCTAGTTCACAAATTAGCCGGTAAGCAGGCGTGCCAAATATGTGGAACTCAATCTTATTATCCCTAGCATACTGAAGGTAAAACGGTTTTTCCAGAAAATAATCTCCTAAAAAAAGAGCTCTGCCAGACGAGGTGTGAAACTCAAATATTTTCTTTCTTCTACAGCGCTATGAAAATAGTTTTTCTGAGTAGCAAAACATTTTTGGGCTTTACAAGACTTGAGCTAACGAAAGAGTACTAGCACCGCGAGGAAAGAGCTCTGTCCTGTATGATAAGGAGATAGACAAAAACAAGTGGTCGTGTGAAACATATTTTTATTTTGGATTCTACAGTGTTACCAAAGGGTTTTTCGAAAAAGCAACCATGCAACACGGTAGCCAGAGATTTAAGCTTTCGAATAATTGCTAATACTCTTACGAAAAATGTTTATCCAGCGAATGAAGTCGAATATTCTATTGCCGCCGTCTGACATATAAGTACCGTGAGTTGTTTAGCATGTCCGTGGCTCGGTGGTACGACATGCTGCCAGTCCGCATAGCAGTCATTTGTCGAGCCATCCCAACATACAAATCTTCTTTAAAGACATGGCTGAGATGTCTACATCGCATTCTTTTGCAATTTTTAGAACAGTTATGCGTGTATTTGCGACCGCTAAAAGTTTGAACCTACCAGCATTTATATCAGAAGGGCTTTCGCGACATTGTTCCTCTTGAATTATCCGCAGCGAAGTTTTCAAAGCAGAGTTGCACTGTACGTATCAATAATATCTCGTTGGTGCTACCTCATTGATTTTTAAGCCGTTCTGTTGCACAACATGCAAAATTCATTTTTTCTAGATTTGTCAACATTGTTACTCTAATACCTCAATTCCCAAATTTTTAACCCTGATGAGTTGATCGATCGCACAGAGTGATTTGCAAGAGGCGCGCAATTTTTACTACTCAATTAGGGTTTTTCCCGCCGTCTTGGAATAATCAAGGCTTCAATATGACTCTGATACTCGTTGGTTTTTTTCTGCAGTTAATATGCTTTGCTGCATATATAACTCTTACGTGTAAGGAAGATATTGAGGGTGAAACGTGATAATCTTCCCGCTCTTGCGGCGCTGTATAGAGACCTTTCTGGAAACCAAAATCAGTTTCAGAATCGCCAGGATTTGTGCTATCAGATAGTTACTGAAGTTTCGAGAAGAGCTCATTCATACACCCTAGCTGAACAGAAAATGTGCTACAAGTGTGAAGCTTAATGTTATTTTCGCTGCTACAGCGCAGAAAGACCTTTCTAGAAATCAAGCACTGTACATGGAGAGGTACACGCCATCGCAAACGGGCTAAAGCTTGTCATAGCTCAAATTACAACTGAATAAAGGCAAAATTGCATAGAATGGGAAGTGTAATGATATATAATAGCACGGAATTGAAAAAAAAACACTGCCAGACGCTCAAAAGAAAACGGAATCAAATAAATCCTGCATAAATATCCGAACAACTTAATATTATAATCTTTCACTCATTGTCATCACAGCCTGCCACTATTCGCAGAAAAAATGTTGAGGAGAATTTTAAGATAGCTGTAAACATACCGACTGCAGTTGTCAGTGAAATCATAGACAACGGGAATTTCTCGTCGATAACGGCTTCTTCAGTTGAGTTGGAGAGAGGTGACGTAGTCACACCAGCGATGATTGACACAATGATTGCATAAAAGTCACATCGCATCTGTAATTTTGTCGGCTTATATAATGGAAAGGATAACCAAAACTGCTCAAAGTTATATGTCAAATGAGAGATAACGCTATCGATGCTTAATGCAACTAAAAAATGTCATAAGTCAGCCGATTTTTTCTAGATTTCAGAAATTTATAAGCAACGATGGCAGTTGTTTGAGGAAATTTGCAAATGGTTATTTTCGTGAGCAAAAACAAAACAATGACTTCCAGACAAATCACTTCCAGAAATAAATCTGAATTAGAATATGGCTGAAATCTTTGAAAAAGGTTAGGCAAATTTCAATTTTTTGTATACTACTTATCCTTTTCTATAACCGTGTGATGTGAGATGCAACCTTAAGAGTGCCAAGATAAGAGCAAAGCTGGGAACCTCATGTGGTCTTCGAACCTACGATTACATTTTGCAGTTGTTCACATTTTACCACTACACCATCATTACTGCAACCTCCTCTCAGCCATATTTTAATATTGTCGGTGCTATCTAACCGTCAATGGATATGATCTAGAGAGCACAAATTGGCCATGAGTCTAGTCAAGCTGAAGGTGTTGTCAGAATCACAATGTTTTAGTTTTAATCACCGGCAAAGTAATGTTCCTGTTCTAGCATTTTTGGGATTGTGCTTTTCATCGAGGAGTTGTCGCTCATGTAAAGCGGTTCTAATTAGATTGAGCTATAAGCCGAATATCAAAAGAGGTAGATGCTGATTTAAAGGCTTATCCGCCACGATGCTTTAAGCTCAGGTTCATATAGGTGATAAAAATTCAGATTTGAGCACTAAAACTTGAGAGCATAGAATGCGCAATGACTAAAGACAGCATGCAGCACATGAACGGTCCCTACCATGCTCCTATATGCTACAGTTCAGTCATCATTGAGCTAAACTCATGAGGAGGTCAAAACACCAAATGGGAGCCAAGCAAACAGGTGGGTAGAATAGCAAATTTATGAAGACTAATATTTCCGAATATTTCAAGTAAAATATGTGATTTCTTTGGAAAATATACAACGCTCATAAATAAATACGTTTATGGCACTTCGATGGATTATGTTAGTGTTGTATGAGTCTCTTGTTCTCCAGTTTTGTGAAGACCGATATTCCTCTAAACGTAAAGAACATGACGTTTGAGGATTCTAAATTTCAACACCCACCGCAGCATTCTACATTGCAAAGCTAGCAGATTAACTCAATGCATCAAGGTAAAATATAATAAGGATAAACATGGTCATCTGTTGAAATATGGAGCTTCTGTAATTAATATCAGGATGTTGTATGCCTACAGACCAACACAAAGGAGGTGTATATGTCAGACCTCTCAAGCCAAAAAGATTAGACTGAACGCTGATATTATTGTATTATACAACTGATTAAAAGCGCAGTAAGCTTCCAGAATTCGTTTAGAAAAGATTCGAAGTAAGCGTGACATTAGCGAGTTTTAGAGAGAACATACAATTATAAGATCGGAGCGGAACGCTCAAATGTTCATTTACCCGAGAAACGAGGACATTCAAAGTCACATTGCAAAAGTAAACAGTATGCTTCATGTCAGAATACAGCAAAAAAAAAACAAAGACAATTGAAGACGACAAAACTTTGTGCAAACTATATCACTGACATGGCCACCAAACTTATCAAAAGCACAAGCCCAAAAACGGCATATACTATTTTGTGAGAGAAGCTTTACAAAAGTCGACATAAACTCGAATGAAACAAAAAAGTTGTAGATACCACAACAGAGAGTTCACTTGTTTATACGTACCTCACATTCATAGTGAGTATGAATACCGTGAACGAGTGTTTACGAAGTACTGAGAACGAATTAGGATGTTCCTTACTTTTTAGACCGCGAGTTCTATTTTCCACAAAAAACCAACAAATGATCTAAAAGTACCCAACAAGATGTCTTTGGAAGTCTGATGGGATAGCATATTGAGCAGGTGCAAAACCAAAAAGAGATTTCTATTTCAAACGTTAAATATGGATATTTTCTAACACGCTACACCTTCCTTTCTCGTAGTGAGAGCACCGAAGCTCCAGATATACCAAATTTCTCGCAAGCGTTTTACAAGCAACTTAGTTGCGGAGCACTTGCTAAGTAAGCACTTGTTGTACACATATTTGGAAACATAGCATCGCTTGGCAAAAACAACTTGTGGTTCACCGCTGCCATTCAGCTGGTGGTTTTTTCCTTTTTATCAACTATGAATACATAATACACACGCTGCATCTTTTGTCGATGCTGTGATAACACATATGTAGTCGTGATCCTTTGACCAACACTCAGAAGGACGTCATGGATCACCATCTCTGTAGATCCGTATAGTTACCATAGCCCTTTTCTAAGCAAATTCGCTTTTCGTAAGGGTTCAAGAATATCATATTGGTTCACACGCGGTAGTAGATATCGTCCGTTGTCGAATAGGATTACTTCTCACTTCACGTTTCAACGATAGCAAAAAATAATTGCTATTATTCAACGAAAGATCAGAGTAAAGCTTTTGGTGTCATTCTATTTGTGCGGTCCTCATTCATTCAGATTCTCGGTGTCCCAGTGTCTTGCAAATAGACTACTGCTGAATAGTAAACGAAAAATTTAATTACACCTCCAAATCAAAAATCAACTTTGACTTTAGCCTCGAAATGATCATTTACAAAATTACTTGAGTATGATCAACTTTCTTTCCCATCAAAATTCATATTTCCGATGCAAAGTTTGAACTGCCAATTCAACAGACATACGAAATGAATCTAGAATAAGAACGATACAACTTTATTGCATCGAGGTGAACATTTCAGCCAAATTGTGGTCGCAGTAATCAGCAGTATCTAAAAAAGCAGTGACAAACAGTCAAGTGAGGATCAAGCCTCAATATTATAACAAATATGTCTGCAAGATGCGCAACAAGGTCTACCATTACAATCTGTCGCTTGAGAAGGAAATTAAAAAATATTTGCATCCAACACAGAAGCTATTTCTATACCAACTATTTTTGCAATAAGAAGACTTTATTTAATAAAAGTAAGTTTGTGCTATCGAGCATGAGTTCGACTTGAATTGCGAGTTTGCTAAAACAAAACAAGCGGTTCAGCTAGAAACGGAAGCAGCAGGAAATAACATAAAAACAAAAATAAAATTACAAACACATGAATTTTATGTTCGAAGTACACGCTTTTGACGTAACAGTTCACTTTCACGTTATGAGAGCAGCGATCAAAATTAACCAACCGTATACATGAATAATGAGCACGTAGGGGATTACCTAAAAAACATTTCAAAAAGTTCACCGATTTTTTATCGAGTCAAATATTTAAAATCTTCTGGGAATAATCCAAGTTTCTTTTTGAGACAAAAAGCAATAAGGATTACACCACATCGGAATGAAGCAAAGGTTATGAAAGCTTGATCGCTTGAGCAAACAGATTTTAGCGAACCAGGAAGTTTCCCGAAACAGAAATAGGGAAAATGAACCAGTGCAAAGGGGAGAAGTAGTCGAATTCCGAAAGCTATGAGAACGTCGCAAGAGTCATTTTCTTGTCCGTCATATTAAAAGATAGATTGATGTAGATTTTCTAGGCCGCCCTTTCATCAAATTTGTAATAGGTACAAATTTGCTATTGTTTGAATTTATCTTGATCACACTTTGACGCTCAAAGGCGTACTTTCAGCGCAAAATTCCAATAATGCTATAATCGCTTGGTAAAAGACCGTTGTAAAAAATGTAAATGAGAACTCAGAAGATACAGAAAATGGTAAACAGACGATGTACACCCGAATTATCTAGAAATATAGAAAAAGCGTGAGGATGGAGTGGTCGTGTCTTTGCTCTTCCAACTCCTTAGAATCGTGACTAGTGGCTGTTTTATTTTCACAGAAAAGAAACCAAAAGAAAAAAGAAAGGAAAGTCGCTCGAAGTATCAAGGAGCATTTGAAAATAATTCCAGATACCGATTTTCTCCTAACCTTGACATTAATCAAAGATTTCTCTATATCCTTTTATCATTCGGAAACACTCTTATAACTGTCTGTTGATTAGATGATGGGACAATTTCACGACTGTACTTCGTAGAACGATGTGTTTCGTTCGAAAAGGTGCAAAATTTCATTTCTCAAGAAGAACGGTGAAGTGCTAATGAAAAATCGACAATGGAGAGACGTCGCGTTGAGTGGCGATCGGTGGTTGAGGACTCATAAAACAGCGACCTCGCCACTTCTATAACTACCGTGTCGAAGACCCAATTGTTGCAAAGGCCGCAATTTCAAAGAACTAATGCTTCAAAGTGGGTCGCGTAGCAGAGATCTATACAAAACAGGCGTCGGAGTTGAGAAAACTTCATGAAGCCACCTATCGTTTTCCCTATATGGAACACAAAAGTAAAATTTTTTGACCTGAACTGACACTTTCTTCTCCCACATAGGACTATGTGCGACACGTATTCGTTGAGTATCTGTAAGCATTCACAAATAAAACGATGGAAGTTAGTAACAAAACCTATTTTCCAGGAGCCTGTCATTCAGATTTCGGAGTTTCTCTGCTTAGGCTACAAAGTGCTTGGCTGAATAAGTTAAGTGCTGACTTGATCATTTCCGTTTCTGAAGAAGGTGAAATCGCTGAAACGCCTCTCTAAATCAATAGATCTTGTTATTGACAACTTCGTTTCTCTATAACTTAATCACTTTCAAAAGAGTGATGTGACATCGTCTCTGAACATTACGATTTACATTACGATTTCGTCTGATTTCTACTTTACTGCGTGTACATTCAAATTTTGGCTCCAGAATTACTATAGACAGCACCAGGTCCCTTTCCGAGGAGTTTCATAACGAAATTTTAGCATTTGATGTGTAACCCTTTCGCATGCACGACTGCCGGTGGATCCAAGTCCATGACACAAGTATTGTTCAAAGGTTGTCGCTCAGTCGAACAACGTTCATAGCCCACATTTTCCAATCGTAAACACCCGAATCGGGTCGTTGGCGGTTCAAAGGATCGATGTTCATCCACACAACCGTGATAGCAGTGTATCAAACCATTAAACTCGTAGATTGCTGGATATCCTGCGCATCAGTTCGTCTTGAGCATCAAAAGGGCGTGCAGCAAATAGTATTCTCTTAATCGGGCCACATCAGCGACGCCGCACTTTATCTTCTTCTACTTTTATCATCAAGGCATAAATGGACGCCAAAATTTCCTCAAGCTGCTTCGGGTCTGTTAGCTTCAGCAGATGCTTTCCACTCCAAACGCTGATACAGTGGTAAGTCGCTACGTCTGGCAATTACTTGTTTCCATAATATTTTGAAAATACGCACTTCGTTTCTTGTTGGACTCCCTGTCAGACAACATCGGGTTTTTTTCTCAAAATAACCTCAGATCTATTTTCAGTCCCTTTATTTCGTATTTTCCATTGTTTCAACCAATACGTGCAAACGGCGACTAACATCTACACGTGATTATGTCCATACGCATACGTAATGTAAAAGTCAGTTGGAAGCAGCAAATATTACTGCACTGTTGAGCAAATTTTATAAACCAAAAATCACGCTGCCTTTATGTGCATTCTGTGCTGCAGTTTTCCATCTCAACACCTTTTACGTCACTTGGAGCTGCCAAATGTACCTTGTGACTAATCAATTCTGAATCCTTTGCACAAGAACGCAGAAAGTTCCATAGTGCAAAAATCCGTATAAGAAGTTAAGGTACGAAAGACACGTAGAATTTCCACTTACTTTTATTAAGCCTTTCTCGGAGTTTGGTATTGCACGCCAGTGGTATACTAATACTTACGTCTCGACGGTTTCGTCAGTCTCAGCAGTTCCGAACGTTTCTAACTGAAGTAGCAAAGGGGAACTTGCCATCGGAACTGTCGAAACGTACGTATATCACAAACATGCAATAGCAAAGCTCAGAAAAACCTACTAAAAATCTATGGAAATATATTGAAGTTCCATAACATTTTTTAAAATTAGTTGAATGGAAGGCAACGTAGAATCTGTTCTAGATTTACTGCTTGAAAAACCAACCTAATCCTCAACAAGTGTAATTTCATCGCGATTATTTTTGTCGTCCACACAAACAATTCGCCTCTGTGTGGCATCTATTAAGTGTTCCACCATGGAAAAACGCTTCCTCACCATCAGTGACAGTCATTTTCGATACTGTTCCCCCCTACATAAACTGCGAAAAGGCGTGATAAGTATAACTACTGTTAATGTATTAGCAGAGTGTTGAATTAATACAAGCTTTTTCTACACTTCGAACTTCTTGTTAGCAAAAAAACGTGATAAATGAGGTGGTTGCAGCGGTATCTATGTAGAAAAAGAATATTGATGCTCTGGCTGAAAATGAGTTTGACATTAGTTTAAGAACAACCTCATAAAGCAATGTCTCGCATGTACAAGGCAATGAATAATTCGGTGTCTTCGTATACCACCACCTGGATGGTAATTCTTATGATCGAAAAAACTTGCGCAATTTAGGAGCTAAAAAGAGGTGAGGTGAAATGAGGCGAATCATGCTTCTACAAGAACAAGTTGACCGAAATCGAAGCTTCAGGCATCCAACACATTCGTTGTTTTGTGACCTTCAACCATTAAGCGAGAAACAAAGAGAGCGTGGGAGGCGAGCATAAGCGACGTGATATTTAAATTCTGCAAATGAGAGATTGGAGTGAATGCATTTTGACACCACTGTCAATTCTAAAAAAAAAAAACAATCAAAAACGAGTATACTTGAGGCGATCGACTAGCGATCTGGCAGAAATTGCCAGAAACCATGTGGATGGCAGTAATAGCGCTTTCGCCTCCAAAGTAAACACTATAATTCACTGCACACACATGACGTACATCTCTGCCCCCTCGATGAGACATCAACTTTGCGAAATTCATATCCTTATAAAAACTATTGTCAGATACATCATAGAGGTGCATTGTCCAAACATATCAGTCAAGCCACATATTGGTTAATTTCAAAATATTTGAAAAAGGGTATAGAGGATGGTACACTGAGGAAACATTTGTGGACACACGCTAAATGTTACGGCTGGCATAAATGTCAACCAATTTTTGCACTGAAATTTATAGAAAAAATTCCAGCGGACTAACACTTGAATTTTTATATGTCTAATGGATGCTAGTGATCAGTTGTGGTCCCAAGCATTTTGTCTAAGCACAAGCCCCCTGTAAATTCATGTTTTAAAAAAACAGTTCTAAAGTACTTTTAAAATGATGCGACCACAACTCTTTAGAAGGACCATCTAATAACATGTAGTGGAGCGCATAAGGCGCAATGGTTAGAGGTGCTTTGCGCCGAACACAAGGTGGATGGTTCAATCTCGCGCTCATGGCTCACCAAGCCATCCATCTCTTCGGTATCGGTAAATTGGTAGCAGTCTGGCCCCAGACTTGTCTAGAAGGATAAGGAGCACTGATTTGACACATCAATACACCACTCAAGTCAATGTGAACGCCAGCTATGCATTAATCACCTAAAACGAAGCTAAATATACATGGCGTATTCCTCAGGAATCGGCCGACCAACGCCAAGAACTTTATTCTCGTTAGAATGTAATCATCATGCTGCGCAGTATTGCCACTTGCAATCTGTACGGTGTAAATCTGAAGGAAGCCGGTATTCTGTTTGTTCAGTGATTTGAAAAAAGTCGCACTTTTTTTTCGTTTGCATAGAGGTGGTATTATTTGGAAGGGGCTTGAGTTTGAGTGGCGAACACTCTGTTTCCTTTTTATAAGGGAACTAGTCATTTCCGTTCCATTGACTTTCACAGACACTGTAACAAAATTAGTATGCGCCCCGTACTGTACACTTTTTTGGAAAGTGTCACACGGACTTAATAAAAATCCCTCAGTTAGCGGTCCTGTGTAGATGATCTTCAACTCAAATCTATTTTCACGCCTAGTTTATCACAAAGTAGGAAAGATCTGTATTTTGTTACATTTGATCAACGATTCGTGTAAATCGCCTACAAACAGAGCGCTTAAGCTTAGGATCGGTAGCTCTGGCTACTTTTCCACATAATTTGCTCAAAAATTTAAGCATGTGAAAATACCGACAATGTACTACAAACACGTGCTAGCAGCCTCGAAAACCTACGATAGATTACTTTGGCAAATTTTAATGGCGCACTGGAAATCTATTACAGTAATTCCCAAGATCGGCTATCTATTAACTTCAGTATTCTTCAGTAAATCCGTTTTTTTTTTGTTGTTTTTACAACTTGATTTTTTCAAACAGCTGACGTTTCGAATTCTCCGCCTTTCGAGCCTGAAAAGCCTAGATTGTCCACAACTCAACCAAACATTTCCATTACTTTAGTAAAATAAATCATTAAACCAGGATTGCAAAAATCTCGCGCTTTTCTCAAAAACTGTTGAGGAATTTATAATGGTGTTTGCTACGTTGTTTCATGACTATTTGACTAGAAGACATCATAATTGTAAAGAAATAGACGCCGATAACATATAATTTTTATAATTAATCGATATTATGGCAGAGACGTAATGAATTGAGAATCCTTATAACGACATTTCATGGCATATGTTTCTGAAATTCGTCATCCTGTTGGTGGGCTTCATGTCATTTGTTTGCTCATTTATCATACTCTCAGTTTTGTCCAATGTGTCAGAATCCACTTCTTCGTGTACTCGTGTTGGCGCTTCCTTTACTTCATTTTCATCGTATCTTCCTGTATGTATGCCTTCTTCCTTTAAAGCTATCTTACTGATCATCCTCTCAAACGGCTGTGTTCTGCTGACAACCTTTCTTTACTTGCTGAACCACGACCACTCCTAAACATCAAACAAAAATGGAATAGTTTCCTAGAATGATAAAGACTTCCATTCTTCATTTTTTGCTTTTCTAATGAAGTTACTCGGGAATCAACAATCAAGTGAATTGATAGTGCATGCGTGCACGTAATAGTGCTGAAACACTACATGTCATCCACCGCCATTGGCTATCGCCATGCCTTATGTGACCAGTGGACGTCCTTCGTATAAACAATATGCTAAACTATTTCTCCTCATGGCGTTGAATGCACCTGCCCTTATAAGCAGTTTAAGAAAAGTTTAAGTAAATGTAAATGCGATAAGAAATCATTTCTGAAAATTTGAAGTCGTACTTGCAGAGTTCAACGCTCATACTCTGTTGCGTAGCCTGTTTTTCTCGCCACTAAAGTGAACAGTAAAAACGGTTTGTATATAGTCCAGCCGACAATGGGATATCAAAAGTTGTTCACGCAAAAAAAAATTATAAAGATAACTTATTTAAAAAAGCTTCTGACTGTTCAGCAGATTAAACAAACGCGGAACGGCTGATAATATGAACGTTTATGTACTAAACAAAATCAGTGGAATTCGACTGCAACAGAAGGTTGAGGTGCTACTGGATATATAACGGAATGATACTACGGTTGGAAAGAAATTTCTGGGGCACTATTATAAGCATGAAATAGTTTCCATGCATTTCATGAAAATCATATAGTTTCTTCTGTGGGATCTTCTCACTGAAGGCCTATATATCACTCGTCTTTATCTTTATTTTGTTACAATCCTCCGCCATCTCCAACGACACAGTCGAAATTCGAGTTTTATTGCGTCATTATTGGTTATCTTCATTTCGATACAATCCTCCGCCATCTCCAACGACACAATCGAAATTCGAGTTTTATTGCGTCATTATTGGGGAAAGAGACTTTCACAGAGAGCTGCAGTCGATGAAATCAACAAAGTCCAAGGGGAAGGCATAACAAGCCGCTGTTAGACCCTAGTTTCGACGCTTGATGTCGGAGATCTTGACCTTAAAGACAAGCCTAGTCAAGGACGTCCATCAAAGTTGAACAACGAGGATTTGATTGCTGCTTTGGATCCGATAACAGAATGTCTTGATAAACAACGGCCTTTCTTTTGAAGAATAGTTATCATTGTTTTTGTTTGGTATTCATGCATAAACTTTCAGTTTTCACATGTGCTCCAGAACTTTCTTTCCAAATTAATAGTATGCTCCAAGTCTCTACACAGCAGAAACGAAATGAGGAGGGGATTGTGAAAAAAATTGTAAGGTTTCTCATAATTAGAGGATCCACTATTTTATATTATATGCCTTCAGTAAAACACTATATTCATTATGCCGCGCAGTGTGTTAGATTGTCTTATAATTTCTTTCGCGCTATTGTTTCACTCAGTTTTTTTTTCATTTTTGAATAGATTTATTGCCAAAAGGCTGTGGTATGTTGGAGGATGTTCCAGTCAGAGGCTATAGAGATGCAGACTATGAAGGGTTTTGGTCAGTGATGCCTCGATAGTCACTCATGCATTAACCGATCACATCAGTGTTGCACGCGCGACCGTCTGCGAAAGTATTTTGTTGCAATCGCACAATTAGGGTCTTCTTAAGTTCTGCATCACAAGAGATGAGTCTCGAGCCTACTAACAAAAACAATAAGCACCACCCCTACTGGCTGCCTCGTACCCAAGACCCGCCAGCTCAAGCATAGTCTCAGTTCCATGCTCGGAAGATTAGGTTCTCGTTTTCTGAGATTGGTAGGGCATGATGATTTGAGAAATGCTCGACATCAAGCAGACAGTCAGTGACGACGTTTATGAGGAACGGCTGCAAACGTTAGCCGCGGGAGTGCGAGAGCAGTGTTCAAGCACTCAAGCTCACCCCTCTCCAGGATGATGCTCGACTCGTCACATTTAGGGGAAACTAAGCCACACTACAGGATCATCCCACCGCATAGCTCCGATGTCGCTCCTTTGAGCTATCATCTCTTCGTGCCCTGAAACAGCATCTGTGGGAGAAAAAATTTGAAGACTACAACCAGCAAAAAGTGACCTCAGCCACTCCTTTGATCTCTAGCCTTATTCTTTCTTGGAGGCGGTATCCAATATCTGCCCAGCAAATGACTGCATATTTTTTGAGAGATCGACTTTCTGTTAATCTCGGCATCACAGATAATTAACAATTAAATATGGAAATATTAAATAAATGCATATAAATATTAATTGAGTGCATGTTATTTTTATGATGGTAATACAATTTTGATTAGTTGATTTCTCCAAATGAATGAGTTGAATTGACAAAAGTGTCGGAATGAAGAACTTAAGGCACATCCTAATATCATTTATGTTGAGATAATTTCATATCAGTTCTAATACAAACCGTCATTGGTAGTCTGTTAGGCACATTCTAAGTAACATCTACCGAATAAGATTTCTTCTTATCCGCATGACTGCGTGAGGGCAGAGATTTATGCGTTATGAACGATTTTCCTAAAATTAGTGATAGAGCTAGAACTACATGATAAAAGCAAACGTAAAATTTTCTCGAACATTTGAAGATGATGCAGTAATTTGTAATTCTGATCCTACAACAAATTTTCATAGCTTCTTTTTCAAATCTAAACCACCCGAAGAGACCTGAATTGATCATCGTTACGCCAATTACATGTAGCATCATCGAAAACACTGTTCAGGAAGCAAAATATTTCGATTTTTCACCTTCGATTGCTCATTACCTTCAATGAACTTCGTCTCAGATGATGATGCGGCGTTTCTTCTTTTCGATTGTCTGACTCTACGTGTTTGTGATGACGCACAAAAGGAAGCTAATTATCTCTACGTCAATTTTCAATTTTAATGTAAAAGTAACCACATGCGTAGTACTGTTATGGTTAATGCCATAGTGTATAGACATACGCTGGTCAACACCACCAGTACTGCATGGCAGTGTTGATGCTTAATATAATAAATCTAGATACTAATTGATTTCGATGGGTTACTCGTGATAATCGGTAGCGATTAATTTTACACGCAGAAAGAATCATTGTCGATTTTGCTGTTATGCTAGACGGGCGAATGCTTTACATCACCATAGCTAAGTAAGAAACTGTGATTATGGGCTTACTTCGCCGTAATTGTGGGTCTGACTGCCACATTCGTATGGTAAGTCATCATTATCAGATTTCAAACACCATATATATATATATATATATATATATATATATATATTATATATATATATATATATATATATATATATATATATAGCATACACATACATAAGGTTGGTGCAAAAGTGATCGCGGTTTCAAACCGCGTTGGATCGCAATTACTTTATCAATTTGCCTCACATGGCGGAAATGGCGGAGGTCTACGTTTAGATTTTCTGCAACACCTCAAGCAATCTTAATAGAATTAGCTTCGATTAATACTCTTCTCATGACTCCTAATGAGGCTGGTGCAAAACTAACTGCAGCAAAAGCATTTTCAGATGACGACTCCTTCACCAAACTCTTTGAACCGCGATTGCTTCGAAGTTTGTTGGCGTTCCCTTGGCCAAAGGCATTGCTGATGTTATGGGATGTCTCTAATTCTTTGTGACCCATTTTGAAGTCACTGAGATAGCGAACACATTTGCACCAACCAACTACTTCTAGTAGTCTAAAATGAATGTAGATTGATCAGCAAGTGATACATCATTAGCAACAAAATATAAAGCGAGAAATTTGCATTAGAATGATGAATAACATAATCACGTTTACTCAAAAATATATTTCAACACTGAACGACGCATTTCATCAGTACATGACGGCAATATCTTTCTTCACGAACCTCACATATACACGGTGCGTTAAGCGTTATAATAACTTTTTTTCAGATAATTCAACAGTAAAAAAAAACTGCATAGAGAAGAGAAATCATTTAGTTGGAGGAGATATTACGTTAACTAAATTAATAGTTGTTACAATAAACACAGAAAATTATAAGAATATCGCAAAGTTGTCTCTTCTGTTCTCGATACATTTACAAAGTCGCTTGCCATTTCTATCGATGTTTTGCTGGGCAAAAGTCCTTGCTCAGATGCCTCGAAAGTGTTCTTCACAAATGGCGATTGTTGAGTGGGCCAAATGAGCAGCGCCTCAGTCCTGCTGAAGCGTAAATCCGTCGAAGCTAAAGTGTTTAGTCGTCCAAGATTCCAGTACACTACGTTAAACTTGCTGCTGATAGCCGGCAGCGTTGACTTCGACGTTTTCGTTGATGAAGACCAACGGTGTCTTTCCCGTAACACAAATGCCGGTTTACAACATCAGGGAAGCCGAAAAAGTACTACCGCCAATGGTCTTTGCTACTCTGCTGCTGACTTCCGCCGACCCTTCTTGAGAAGTCGACGTCGACTCTGGCAACTGTGGATGGTTCCACCGTGAATGTCTTCTTAACTGTGAAGAACAACTAACGAGAATCAGCGATTTAACGATTCATTCAGTGAGCCTTTGAGAGCCATTTTCGTTCCATCTTTTTGTGCCAGAAAATGAATACGAGAGGTTTTTGATAATGTTTCGGACACACGCTGGTTGATCCCAAGCTTCTCGAGCCATCTTGCACATCGAGCTCTTCAGATTTCATTGAACTTGACCACTGGATTTTTTGAGTGCTTCCGGAGTAGACAAGGTGATTGGACTATCTTTCCGTGGATGGTTCTCAATCCCTCCAGTCTCTCTGAAACGTTTCACGGTGCTGCAGACACTTGCTGGTTTAACACCAGTCGATTTCAACAATGTCAGCCGTTTTCTTTCTCGTCTTGTGCAACTCCACCACTGCGGTTCGTTGATTTTTACAATCGTCTGCTCTACCACTATACCACCGAGGCACATTTGCACCACCACTCATTCTTCAACATCTTTATGCTAGCTATCGGCCACCAACCTTTACATTTGGTTGGGTATGCGATTCCGCTTTATAAACCCAGTTGAGCTAACATCTATTGTGATAACTGATACTCAATTTTTCTAGTGTTTTTACAGCATTTTTCGCATGTTATAATTTTCGTATATACCTAAGAGAATTGAGTGGTGAGCAAAAGCATCATAACACTGGAAAAATGCAGCAAAATTCTAGAAATTTCGAGTATCTATATCTATATCTATATCTATATCTATATATATATATATATATATATATATACATTATATTATATATAATATATATAATACACAATACATATAATATTTACACAATATATATATATATATATATATAATCGCAGCATCATTATATATACATAAATGTATATATATATACATATGTAAATATATATATATATATACGCATGTAGGAAAACGTATATGGATTTGTACATACACAAGGTCTCTCAAATATTATGCCGAATATTAACCCATATGGTATATTTCGACGCATTATCAAACTATGGTATGATGAAACTTATATTCAGTTCTACTAAATCTACAAATTTTCGACAAGAAGTAATGACTTTGCCTGTACTACACTGCTTGAGATTCTCAATTCTTGTTGCAGTGAAGTCGTTCCTCAATATGGTTTTCAAAGTATTTTGCATTGAGGAAGTGATTGAGAAGTTTGAAAAAGTGATAGTCAGTAGGAAAAGATTCTGCAACTATGTTGGATGCGGCAGAATTTCGTATCTTAATTTTACAACCTTTACAATCCGATTGTTAGATGCGTTAGTTCTCATTATTACAGAGTAAGGATGGTGCTTTTGTGTTGAGCAACGCGTGGCACAAGCACTAAAGGATCTAGTGCATTTCGTCTTTTTTGTAAACATACTTTGACATCGTTATCGTTTTATCCGAAATCGTAAAGCTGCGATGGTTTGAACCGATAGGAAACAACCAAAAAGGTTATCCTCAGTGGAATGTCTGCTTTGGGAAGTGCTGCAGAGAGAAAACGGGAACAGGGTGCCCAAAAATGAACAGTCCAATGTCAAAACGTTCTCCATCTTGGTAACAAAAAAGTCACAAATTTACAAGACTCAACCCGATTGACAATGGCGGGGTAACGCCTGCAAAAATTACTTGAAAATGTTCCAGTTACTTATCATCTCTAGGCTACTAGACAGCGAAGGCTCATTTAGTAATGGATTGATTTATTGGGCGGTAAGAGCAGACCAACGTTCAAACCTTGAATCATAAAGGAAGTCATTAGAACTGAATCAAACACATTCACAACTCATCATAGAAAGTTTTTTCTCCATCTACAGCGCGAGAATGAAGTCTTGAGATTCCGACCTTAATGCTTTTCTTGAAGCACCACTGCATTAAGATAAATCTGACCTGGTCTTAAACCAATTAATCACTCTGTGCGGAGGGCCGTTCCACCCATAAGTGAGAAACAATTTTTTGTATCACCGGGGAATAGAAAGTCATAGACAATGGAGATATTATGTCAAGTCGGGGAAAATTGAGCCAGTGACTAAAGATTATAGGATTCATTGGTGATTAGTATTCAAAAAAGCCAAGAAGCTTCTAAACCAAGACCACCCACACTGAACAGTTACTTCAAAAGAGAACGAAACTGGTGGTTAATACGACTGCAACACAATCGAAATTTTGATAGCAATGACAAAATCCCCACAGAGTTCAGAAGCAGAGTATAGGAGAAAATTCGTTCAAAGAAGCTCAGAAAAGGTTAGCTCTTGCAGTTGCAGTTTATGGCGTTGGTCTGCTCCGAAAATGGGACGCACGTGTGGCCGATTCCGTGATTCCAAACTCGCTGCCATCAGTGCCTGCAGACGGCTGATCCAAGCCACAACCACGTCCGTCCATCGCTTGAGTAGTTTTAAAAAAGAAGACGCCTACCTATTCATGGGGTCCATTCCACTGTTCTTTTCGTCCATCTGTCATATGCTCTTCGTATAATGCGACTAGCCATCTGTGATTTTCATATGGATGTATATATTCATGAGTCATAAACATGAAATAGTTTTCAATGATCGGGGCTGCACAAACCGGCTAGGCGTTGTGAGTGCCGGTTATCTTTCTGGAGGCTTCGCTCAAGCGCCATATGTGTGGTACGGAGAGTTCTTGACGTGGTTCCAGTATCAGCCCACGTCTCTGCTGCGTAACGGAGCGCTGGGAGGAGTGCAAATCAGAGAGGTGTGCGCAAAGTTTAGCGTCCGCTATTTGATCGGTGGCTGCTTTAAGAGGTCCAAATACGGCTCGAGCCGATTTCCTTCTTTTGTCTAGTTCCTCCTTCATGTTGCTCTCCATGTTCATTCAACGCCATGAACTGTGCCTTTATCATGCGTAGCTCAATCTCTTTTCACACTTTTGAGTTTACCGAATATCGTCTCTACTTTGCTGGTACTTCTCGAAAGGCTGACGATATCGTTCGCAAAACGAAAATTTGACACAAATTTTCCGTTGGATCCCATTTTTTTTCTCAAAAAAAGACCTGTTCACTTCACAGAAAACTAGCCTACGTTGGCAGCGATGTAGCAGGCCTTTGATAAACGCGTTCATATGGAAGAGAACGCTCTAAAGTAAGGCTTGATGACATCAAATATACAATCACCTTGATTCTTCAATAGTTCCTCTGCCAAGCCTATGTTCCGACAAAATGAAGGCACAGCAAAGATTTGCAATTTCGTGTCTGCGATTTGAAAACGATTCCTGCTCTTTAGGCATGTCATGTGGAACAAGGACAAAATATCATAGCCGACAGAAATATCTAATTAGGAAACAAAAACGGTTAGATTGTTTACACAGCTTTATTTCTTTCTGATAAGTACGGAAAGTGAAGAGAATTAATCTATAACTTGAAAGAATTGCTTATTTCACCACTTTTTTACTATATTATATCGTTGTAATTGTACATCAAAGATGACTGAATGATAAGTGAAATTTTCGACACCAAACGGGAGTTGAACCGCGTTTCACTCCTACCGAGGGCGCGTGCTATCACATTACTGAGGGGGTCACCGCCTTGGTACAACTTTCCCCCTATATGAAGTATCGAAGCTGTCGCAACTAACCTTTAACGGACTTGATCTGGTGAACGTAGGTGCTGACAGCTTCCGTCTCTCATCGAAGAGGAGTGGCAGCAAAACTGTGACGTCGATGGTCTAGCGGTAGGTGCGCCCAGGACGGGTAGAGCGCGGATACAACTCCCGCCTAATGTCGAAGGTCTTCCATACACTCAACATTTTTGAATGTATAACTGTCAATGGAACTTTTGAAGTTGTTTATTGTAAAACTTAATATGAGTAGAGTACTAGGTAAGCAAAGTTCTCTTCTGTTAAATGGACACACTAAAGCAACGACCGCTTTGCTGGACAAGAATTATTCATAAGAAAATTGATAATCACTACAAAACCTGAATCTCGAGAAACTGCTGAAAGTGCTCGCTTTGTGAAAAAGCCTTCTTACAGCGCCGTAGCAAAAACAAAAGTTTCGTGTTTCACATATGCGTATTTCTAGCAATGACAGAGCTCTTACCTTAAATTTGACATAGTGGATCGATATCATAAGTTTCGAAATTTCTAAGCTGTGGTTATTTCATGGAAAGATTGCTATCCTGTGTGCAGCAGTGAAAATAAAAATGAGTTTCACACTACACACGTCAAGCACTTGCTTCTTGGCCTCATGTAAGTGCGTGGACGTGGATCGACAGGCGGCATTTTTGTCACACTGGCACGAGTCACATGTACAATGTAGTTTTTGTTATTAAAATAAGATATTTCAGTCGTAATTGAAGAAACTCTAGATACAGCGTATGACTCTTTTACCAAATGATTTCATCTACACGAATATGTTTTTCGTGCTTCCAGCGAAGTATAAGCGCGATAACAAGAAAAGTGCGCGGCGGATGTGAAAAATAATCTTTTCGTGGATGCTACAACGCTATAAAAAGCGCTTTTCAAAAAAAAAAGCAGGCACAGCAGTCCCCGGAGATTTAATTTGTCGAATGATCGTTAACGCTCTTATGGAAAAATCTTGTCCACCCAAAGGAATCGTTTCTTCATTTGTTTCCATTTGGCAGAAAAAACCGGAAGCAACTCCGTGTGAATCGATGCTGTTCAAATATACGTACATTGTCAACGGAGAATGCGGATACATTCTCATAAAAATCTGTTATGTCAAATATAAAAGTCTGTTGAACCTTACATATCTTGCAGCTGTCATGCTTAAATTTTTAGTTTGAAGCTGTTCATGAGAGAGGAAAATTGAGCTTAGAGAATTAGATATGATAGTGATTCTATCTTATTTACAACAATTCAGAGACGTAGTCCTAGTGCTCAAAATGATACATCAAATTTGACCGATAATGCTATAGTAGAGGAAAGGGACAAGGTGAAGGTCACCGGATTTCAAACTAAGGATCAATCAGATGGTGAAACGCCGATGGTTTGTTTCTATTTTGAACGTGTAGTGTGGCTAGAAACAAGTCTTTCTTTCGATCTAGAATTTACTGCTTTGCAATGCAGATGCGCTTTTACCACCGATTTCCATTAGGCCTAGATTTTGTTGCAACTATTGAGAGTTCTTTGATCAATTTCATAGGTCTAGACCTCCTGCACATCGCTTCAAAAGTTGTTACGGAACTATCTAAAGTAACCACTTTATGTACCCATGATCTCTGAGCAGATATATCCAACCTCTGAATTTTCTTTTCCTTTTTTTCATTTTTCCGATGTCACACAATCATTTATTACCACTAAATTCTTCATGCACCATTTTACCCTAAGCTTTCCACTCAATGTATATTTCGTATGGTTCTCTTTCGTTAGACGGCACGGGAGGGGAAAACGACCGCTGTAGCTGGACAAAGGTTTTCCATCCGTCGATAGCTTAAATCTCTGGCTAGTGCGCTACGGGTCTGTTCTTTGGAAAAGTCTTTTCTGATGCTTTATCTAAAGCAAAACATTTGTGTTTCAAGCACACTTATTTCTCGCAGGACAGGGTTCTTTTCTGGATTATCAATGATCGTTGCGTAGCATGAGATTTAATTATTTCAACGCTGTGCCCATTTACTGTTAAGACCGCTTTTCTTAAGTGTAACAGGGAAGATAAGAATGACTCTCATACGCGGGTATGTGCTCTTTGGCCTAATCATGGGCTGCAGAATGGGGGCAGAAAGGTTGGCACTATTATCAGTCGATGTAGCCCAAGTGAAAGTGCGATTTTCGTTATTTAATTAGGAATTTTTTTCTACGCCTTGACAAAAAATTCAGATAAAACGTATGGCTCTGATTAAGATTTGCTCTACACGTTTATATGCTTTTCGTGCTTCTAGCGAAGTCATGGTAAAAGCGCGAGATCGGTTTGAAACATAATTTTATTGTGAATGCAACAGCGCTGTAAATAGGTCTTTGAAAAAAGAAGCACATGGCGCACTAGTCAGAGATTTAAGCTCTCATTTGATCACTAACAACCCTATGAAAAGTTCTTGTTTATTGAAAGGGGTCGTTGTTTCATTCCGTGACGTCTAACAGAAAAGAGCCTATCGTATTTGCTTCTCTGCTGATTTGATAACTAAAAATCAAATGTGCCTGATAATTATTTTTTAAGCCACGCATGTCTTATAGAGTCCAATGCTCTATAAGTCAGGCCTCTTTGGTAGACCACAGACATGCGTGGCTCAAAAAATAATTATCAGGCATATTGAAATTTAAGCTGTGGTCTTAAGAAAAAATTCGAACCGAAAGATATAAAAATTAAATAAATTTAGAAAGTTTTGTCAAAATTGTTAGGATAATGGCAAGTGCATATTCCGACTCCTTCTGAGTATTTGCAATCATGAAGAGTGTATTTGTTCTTCAGTTTGAAGAAGTTATCGCTACTTCCGCACGCTGAACGCAATAAAGAAGCGAGCTGCGAGTTCTAGCGGTCTTGAAAGATCGACTGACATCAGAAAAAATAAGTGTACGTTTGCTTTTAATTGACAAAATCTGTGTTACACTGTACGGATCCCTTCACGTACTGCATTTAATTTGTTTTCCGTGTTAGCTATCCTTTTGCCTTTTTTTCGACTGCTATTTAAGAATGCAATTCTTTCCTTTTTACGATTGTCATTCGAAGCTGGTGAAGTCAATTCTCCTTAGAGTCCTGGATTAGCCAGGTTACAGCGTAACCACCTAGATCTGAGGAGAGACAGGAGCAAACTGCTCATACCGAAATCTGGTGCCAATTAACCAACCCCGGAAAAAGGCTTAGTGGACTTGCGCGAGGGAAGGCTGTGTCATTCACGTAATAAATAGACTGAAATTGAGCAGTGGAATACTATTTACATATCGCTATAGCGGTCTACTATAAAAGCCGGAAAGCCAATTTTGTCTTACAAAGCACCCGCTCAAATATTTGCTGCAATTTTTTATATCCTAATTTTCTTCTTCAAGCCAAACACGAGGTGTCATAAAATTTTCTTCATTCATTCAGCAGCTGACGTTTTGGCAGTTTGCCTTCTTCACAGCGTGGAAAAAGCAAATTTTATGCAATCCAACCAGTCAAACACCTCCATTACTCCTTTAAAAAATCACCAGACCTAAATTTCAATAGCATCAAGCACAAAATCAATTCTCAACATACTCAGCGCTTTTTATATGTGTTCCACTGAATGATTCAAGTGGAGATCACCGAAAGGAGATCACATAGGCTCGTAATGCACCCTACCCATCACAATGACAATCTTATATACTGTTTCATATCACGAGTGAACGAGGCAGTCCTCCCTGCGGTTTTACAGTTGGATTGGTCGTATTAATCCCAAACGTTTTCATGATATTTCGCGCTGATGTTTCATGATCCTGCACAAGAATGGTAACTTCGATGTGGAAATCCACTCCGCCGTGTTTCTGTGCTTTATGTGTCCGTAGCGGGGTGTTTCGTCTATTATGACGCTTGCCAGCTAAATGCTGTTCCACTGTTCCATGCGAGCATAGAGCGACCTACCCGTTTCGCCAAAATATTTATGGCTGCACGCTTTGCAAGAGATTAGGTAGACTGTACCTACGCTCATGCAATCACCATTTCTACCGTTAGGACATATTTTACAATCTTTTCTTATACAAAGACGGTCATGAAAGGGGTTACGACTAGTTGGCGGTTTAGAGTATTCGATGGTGTCTCAGTGATCGCCACCGATTGCTCTAAACCTGCTTTTTTCAAACAGCGTTTTATAGCTGTACCATTCTCATTTGAAAAGAACGGGAAGATGCGATCATTCGAGTTTTCGTTCGAAGGCGTACTGTTTCTTTTATGCTTGAGCCGAGGCGTTAGAAATTCTTATGCATCAGAAAAGGCCATTCTCCGAGCCAGTTTCATGGATTCTGCTCTCTGCTCTTCCCTGGTACATACATTGGCGACTGTTGTAGACATGCTTTTTACTAACGCCTTTTTCGTATATGAGGGATGGTAAGAGAGTTAGTGAACCAGGATAATCTTGTTACTTGGCCTTCGGCACACTTTGTAATGTAGCCGTTCTCGGTTAAGTTTATTTGCACGTCAGAAAAGGGAGTTAATCATCTTGTGGTATCTTACGGGTGAATTTTATATGCTCTGACTGTTCATTCATGATTCGTGATATGTTTCTAAATATAAGAGTGTTGTTTTGATGGGTAGGGTGCATAACGAGCCTATGGGATCTTCTTCCGTTGATTTCCACTTTAATCATTGAGTGAAACACAAATAAAGAGCGGTGAGTATGTTGAGAGTATTTTGTGCTTGATGCAATTGAAATTTAGGTGTGGTGAATTTTTTCAAAGGAGTAATGGAGTGTGACTGATTGGATTCACACATTTTGTCCTTTCCAAGCTCTAATCTAAAGAAGGCGATTTGTCGAAACGTCAACTGTCAAAAAAAATTTAATGTAACTTCTCGTGTTTGGCTCAAAGAAGAAAATCAGGAATAATAATGAAGCATGCCGGGCTAAATAGACAATCGACCTTCGGAGTTGTTTGAAGAAGTACCAGCAAGATTCTTCCGATTGATAAAAGATGCATTATTATCAAAGCAAAAAACTGTCATAGCTCGACTCGACTCTTAACTCGATCATAAAATTATGGAAAAAAGGCTTTGGACTAAGGTTTTGGAAGTGTCTCTATAGGGAGCCGAGAGGACGAAGAGAGACGTCTCAACCTTACTAACTTCAACGCACATAAGAGACATACGTGCATTAAAAGAATATGAACGTATAGAGGAAGTTGTGCTGTAACAGAATATACAGAGCAATCTGTATAATTCTGTAAAACAGTAAAAATCGCGAAACGACGAAATTGCGCCAAGCGCAGCAATTTTAACTATCGCCGCAAAGGAGCGCGACTTTGGCAGCTTCTATGGAAATTTTCCTTTCTTATCAAAGAAGTTTTTCAATTTACGTAATTGTAGAAAAAGCTTTATCTTAGTAATATCGATATCTTATTTCCATTTTATATCATTGAATAAACACGATGTGAAGTAAAAGCAGCAGGTGCGAAAACATAACTTTTTTCGCACTTACAGTGCATAATGAATACGTTTTCAAAACTCAAACACAGGTCAAGATAAAGATTTACGATTTTGATCATTTGCAAATTTTCACCAAAAATTTTGGAAAAAGCCAAACACATCACCAGCCGTGCAAATACTGCACGCGGAAGCTGAAACGTATGTTTATCTCTATCAATGCTAAAGCGCATTGAGAAAGACTTCAAAAACCAAGGCTGTTTTATAATCGCCATTTTTCAAGCTATCAAACAACCACTAAAAATAAGTTCAAAAAACTCTGTCTCGTGAGGAAGCCGAGCAAAGACAAGTGCACAACACTCCAGATACCTCGGAAGAGAAGCTTGAGAAAAAGCTATGGATTCTTGGAGCCAAGAGGAAAAGTGTAGACTATTGTGAACGCCACGGATCTCCCTCTTTGAGGGATCCCACCCGGTTAGTCGCAAGGGCACGTGGCGCGTCTCAAGGTGGTGGATAGGGGAATAAACGCGAATCAAAAAGCGACCATGTGCTTCCCAGAGACGCAGGCGTTTTCAGGGGATGAGTTCCCTGCTTCTGCTGCGCCGATTTGACAAAACTCTTTTTTCTCAAAAGTCAAATCTGGCGAAAACATGTAACCAAGCGACTGGGAAGTACATGGGAGAGTGTTAGGAGTCACCTTCAACAAATAAGCAACTCCGAGAAACTGGCAAGCTACTCGTGAGTACCCGGCCCCCACGCTAAGACCTAGCAGGCTATACGTTGGGTATCGAAATGCTAGAAACAGCAATAAATATGGGCCTCATTCCCTTGACCCCGAGAGAGCACCTAGTACGGCAGCGCTGGGTAGGACGAGTACGGAGAGGCTGCTAGAATCTCAGGGTTTAACTAGGCTGCCAAAATCGAAACGACCAAAATGACGATCTGCACCTAGAACGCAAAAACACTTGCTCACGAATCCGTTGTAAAAGATCTGTTGATGCAAACAAGAGTGATAAGGTACGACATCATTGACCTGGCTGAGACGAGATGACGCCATCCTTTTCAAGCTGTTTGTGACACCGGAAAAGAACTGTTTCATGGAACATGCGATAACAGAGGTCTCGGCGGCGTTGGCGTCCTCGTCAAATCAAATTTGACCGTAAACATCTATTCGTTCGAACAACTAACAACCAGTATCGGGCGACTACGGTTGAAGCGATGTGGTTCCATACCGGCTTTGACCAACTTCGTTGTTTACGCACCAACATCATGCTATGACGAAAACGAAATCGAAGCGTTCTACATGGACCTCGAAAGATTCTTCAGAGAAGATCACACCTTCTTCGAAGCCATTTTTGGAGGTTTTAACATGAAAAATGGACCTAGGAGAACGTCTGAAGAACGTCACATTGGGACCCACGAATTAGAATGCAGTGAACAGGGTGAAAGGCTATCTGAGTTTATGATGGCAACCCAAACCATCCATGGTAACTCGCACTTCCAAAAGCTTCACTCTCAACGATGGACGTAGGAGCCTTCCAGTGGAGGGTGTCATAACGAAATAGACCACATCTTAGTAATTCGAAGGTTTTGCCTGACCGATGCCGCTGTTTTGCTTAGTTCTACACGGGATCAGACCATCGCCTCCATCGTGCAACGTTCTGTTTTTCCGGGAAAGGAGAGAGAGTCGCTAAATTCAAACAACAAAGTCCTAGAGCTACCATAGTCTGGGATGTATTCAAATCATTAATCGGCTCTTATGAAGATACCCTTGTCGACAACGTCGACAAAGAATACGATCGACTCGTTGAATATCTTCACGTTAGCGCTATGAAAGCCGAGAGTCCTAAGGTCACGTAGAGACGCTTGTCTCCGCAGACACTCGAGCTGATACGTCAACGTGGAATCGCACGAGCTACAGGCAATCGAAACCTTACGTCCGAACTTGCGAAACGCTGCAGAGAAGCGATAAAAGAAGACCTCAAAGAGAGAAGAGCCGCAGTTATGGCAGAAGCTTCAAAAGCTGGGAAGAGCATTTACAAAGCCCAGCGAGACTTCGCCAATTATAAGACCAAGATGATTGCAGTCCAATGCCCTGACGGGACACTTACAGCTTCCAGGAGGGCAGTGGAGAAAATCATCCCCTAGTACTACTCGGATCCGTTCGATAGCCATGTCCTCTTACCGTCATATGAAGTAAAAGATGATGAATCCGTCGTTCCACCGGTCGTCCCTTCCAAATTCCGACATGCTATATCGTCGATGAAGAACAGAACAACACCCGGTCCGGACAGGTTTAGACCAGAACACATGAAGAATATGCCGCCAGTTCTCATCAACACCGTGGCTCGGCTCTTCACTCGCTACCTGTCAGAATGCAAGGTTTCCATTCAATGGAAAACCAGCAAGACGCATTGCTGTTCAAGAAGGGAGACCACGAATAGTCAATTATCGCCCAATCTGCTTGCTGTCCGTTGTCTATAAACCCTTCACACGAGTCATCCTAGACAGATTTGACAAAACACTGGACGAAGGACAGCCATGCGAACAAACACGGTTTTGAAAAGGATTTACTACTATAGACCACATCCACACGACTGCAAGACTCATTGAAGATTCACGAAAGTAAAAACAACCAATTTGTCTCACTTTCGTCGATCTGAAGAAAGCCTTCGATTCGGTGGAAGCAGAAGCGGTTATAGAAGCACTGAATAACCAGGGTGTCCCCACTCGGTGCATACTGATTCTTCGTGAGCTATACAAAGATTTCACTAATATTCATTCTACAACAATATCACCATTGACGTGAGAAGAGGTGTTTGACAAGGCGATACAATTTTGCCAGAATTATTCACTGCCACCCTACAAAACGTCATGCGAACATTAGAATGGGACGATATGGGAATGAAAACTGACGGCCGACATTTAAACCATCTTTGCTTTGCTAATGATATTGTCCTCATGACACCACACATCAGCCATGCGGAGAGTATGTTGACCGATTTCGACAACGCCGTGGAAAGATTTTTCTTCAACCAAATCTAACGAAGACGATGTTCAAGAGGAACAGATGGATCTTGAATGCCCCATTCACGCTCAACGGGACGAAGATCTCCAAATGCTCAAGTGCTTTTGTCTAGGTCGTAAAATCAACGTGATTAACGACCTAGCTCCAGAGTTGAGTAGGAGCAAACGACTGTAACATCAGACACTTTGTTGATCCGTTTTCACAGTGTTTTTGATCACTGGGCGGATCTAGCATTCGATTCGTTTATTCTTCTTCTTTTTAAACATCAAGGAGTACAGGTTGAGGGAGCCCCTTGCTGTCTTGAAGATAGCCGCGCTGTAGCGCTCCATGAGACTTTGTTATTAATTGCCGGCAAGAGTTGATAGATGAAACTCGGCTTCACGCACGCCTCGACGAGTATCATAACCACTTGGCCACTGCGTCAGCTTATTGCAACACCACTTTTTGTAAATCTATTTCGATAGTCAACATTTACGGTCATTTATCTCTATGAACATTTCATCTAGAATTTTTGCTAATAAGTATCTCAAAGTTTTTGTTGCGGTTTTTGAAGCTGCTAGTTTCTATATCGAAGTTCTTTTATGAGCGCATGTGGCGCAGAGGTTAGAGGCGCCCTGCATCCGCACATGAGGTCAATGGTGCGATCTCGAGCTCATGGCCCACCAAGCATCCATCTTTGTAGTGTCGGTATATTGGTACCGGACTGGTCTCAGACTTGTCTGGAAGGATAAACGACACTGACTCGGTACAGCGGGAGGCCACCGCGAGTTGCAAAGGCCAAATATGCATTCAATCACCTCAAACGAACTTAAAAAGTGAAGACGAATGCACGGAGCATCCCTCAGGGATTGACCAACGCCAAGAGCTTTAACCTTTTATCCTGTGATAAATCATATGAGGAGCAATTTTGCCAAACTGTAACGTGACTATAGATTTTCGACGACACAATCCGGACAACGTGGACGTCACAGTATTCATAGACAATTGAACAGCTTCATGTTCTTGATCCTTGCACTATGACAGTCCCTTCAAAATCTAAACGCCGTCCTTTTGCTCAGCATAATCAACTCGAGGAGTATTTGGTCAATTTATGGAGTTGCATAGATGCTCTTTTAATTCAGCATAAAGTAGTCTCCTAGCGTCGGCGTGCACTTATATGACATCAAACATACTGTTTTCAAACTCAAGCAATCTCCTCTCTTCCATTTAGGCGGATTATTCAGTGTTTTGAGTTGCACGAACGATGACAGAGGCAGCGTAACGGGATGCTTAATACTGATTTCATATAGAATCCAAGTAGCGTTTTGAGACATAACTTTATCTCACGAAGTATCGGGCTGCGGATTTTTCTTTGCAGGAATCTTCGGTTTCTTGCTTTTCCCTCCCTGTGTGCACATTGTCAGCCATTCGTACATTTTTTGGTATTTTTTTCCATCTACCATCAATCGGAGGAGATTTAGTACGGTAGTATTTTTACCATCTGATTTTTCAGTACACCGCCTAGCGATTGCTACACAATTTAACTTTCACGTTTACGTAATAGCTCAAATTTTCGACTATCTCTAAACCTCAGCATAACCTGAGAAGTGTGGAATTTCTGACGAACTGTCCTTGACTTTATTTAAAACTTGCACGAGGTTGGTACTTCTTTTTCTTCAAAACTGGCTAACGTTCCGGCGACCTCGCTTTTGTCAGAACCTTATTTACAGTTGTATAAGAGAGGTCACCGGGCTTTTGTGACACACTTTGAAACGTCATGTATACTTTATCAGCCATTCATACATTGTTTTAGTGTTTCTCTTCATTTATCATCAATGAGAGGAAATATATTGCGGTACTACGAGAAGCATTTAAATGTGGAGAGAAATTTTCGTAGTACTGATTCGATCGTTTTATCTAGAATTTCTTTCAAAGCGGGGAAAACATTTCCAATTGAATTATAGCACGTCAAAGCGACCGATCGCGCAGCCCTGCGCTGTGAATTAGCTGATAAATGTAGAATCGATCTAGCTTTCTCTGATAAGCGGTATTTCCAGAAAGTAAGCACGACGTTGAAATTATTGATAATTACGTTATATAATCAGTACTAATACCCTAAGAGAGAGCTCTATCCTGCGAGTTGTAGAAAACAAACCTTTTCTTTCTTCTACAGTGCTAGCAAAATTGCTTTTCCGAAAGCAGACACATTTCCGAGTTAATCGAAACTTGTGCAAACGAGTACTTGCACTCTAAAGAAGGAGTTTTGTTCAACTGAATATAAGCGAGACAAGAGAAAAAAAGCAGATGGCCGGGTGAAACAAAATTTTTTTTCAAAATTTTACAGCGTTATACAAGGGTCGCTTTGAAAACCGGCCACGTGCAGCTTTAGCCAAGAATTTAACCTTTCAAGTGGTTAATAATACTTATAGAATTGTTCGTGTCCAGGGAATAAGATCGGTCTTTCATTTTCCGCCGTCTAACATATAAGCAGCAAAAAAGCTAAATCAAAACAGTAGGTGAAAGAAATCATCGGACAACCCAATAATTGCTATGGTAAGTTATAGTTATCGCATAAATTGTTGGGGTGAAATGTACTGAGAGAGACACAGCGTAAGTTGCAGAACAATTCCAAAAGTCGAACAGTATTGTGCTCATGCGGTGGATCATGGGATCATTTATATGACAAACGATAGATAGGATAAAGCTCTTGGCGTTGATCAGATCTTGAGAGATGCGCCATGCATTCGTCCTCAACATTTAACTTCTCTTAAGGTGATCTATGCAAATCCGGCCTTCACAACGACTTGCAGTGGCCACCTGCTGTACCGCATCAGTGCTGCTTATTCTCCCACATAAGTCTACGACCAGTCTCAGGGGCACGACTAGTCTCGGAGGAACAAATGTCTTGGTGAGCCATGAGCGCAAGAACGAACCATCGACCTTGTGTGCGCCGCAGAGCACTTCTAGACACTGCTCCACACGCGCTCATCGTTTGCTAGATAGCGCCACTAATGATCAAAGGCGATAGGGCAGAATCTTTTCGACAATCCTATAGTGGTCACAACTTCTCAATTTGCTTGCTCAATGAAAAACATCGTTTTTTGTCAGGTATTATGCAAGATTAACGAAAAATATCGCTTCTTGTCAGATACAAGAAGGTTTGTAATAAGCAAAAACCAGTGTGATCTCATGGGTCGCCACGAAACACTAAGCGTATACTGGAGAAGTTTGGAATCCGTTCGACAATGGCGCTCTGATGCGACTATATGCTCTAAGCCATTCTATCGCCTGAGGAGTATTCATCACTTTTCTCGCCACGGTGGCTCCGAGCGGCAGCTTTCGTCGTCGGCTGTCGGTTAGTTATTATTTCTTACAGCGCTTACTTTTTCAAACAGTTCTGCAGCTAGCCGTATCGATTTTTTCCTTCTTTTTTACCTACTGTTCTTGAGTTCTTTCTGATTAGGAGGGAACAAATGAAAAACCGATCACATCAGCTGAAGAGGAACTTCCCCCAGGAGTGCTTGCAACCATTTGAGAGTTGAGACTCGAGACTACAGCTTCACGTCTCCAATTGAGAAACCTTTATATAACGATGTAACATTGCAAACAAGATCATGTTTCACGAAACCTCGTGGTTTTTTTTTTCTTATTTCGCTGAACAAAACTTCTTCCCAAGAGGTCTAATACTCGAACCATAGAACATGCTCCAAAGAACTTAAAAATTTGTTTGTTTTTCAAGAACCACTTTTGATCTAATCTGGTCTTTTGGTTTGTGCTTTAAACCTTGCCAGACAGAGCTTTTTCTTTGAATTATTAGTAATAATGTAATGGCATAATGATCCTGATTCTAGCGATATACCTACTTCAAGCAAACACGATTTAGCAGGGAAAATATGACCGAGTTTTACATTTTGGCAAGCTTGCTTACAGGCCATTCGATAAGAGGGGGCGTAGCAGGGGCGGGGCGAGGCGGGGCAAGGCGGGAGGGGCGATATTTTGTTTTTCATTTGAGAACTTTCCCTTTGTTCTGCAAAAACTCTAGATAAAGCGATTAGTTAAGATACTACGAAAATTATACGCGTGATAAAAATGAAGACGAAAGGCGAGTGTGAAGCATAATTTTTGATGAGGACGCTACAACGATATAAAGGGGTCTTTCGAAAAGGCGACGCGTTTATGAGGCGTTGTAGCCTCAAGTCTCGTTTTCGATTAGTTGCTATAATCCTATGAAAAGTTCCTCACCAGCGAATGAGATCGGTTCTTCATTTGTTCCATCCTAATCAGAAAGAACCTATTCTTGTGTTTTTTTTCTATCCAGCTATTTTGTAGATAGCCAATCAAGATTTATCCTAATTAAAGCGCTTCTAGGATTGGTATGATGTTGGAAAAATATATTTGATAATATTGAGTGATATACACTTCTGAAGAACATGTGTGGCACAGTGCTCAAAAGTGCTAAGCGTCGCATACGATCAATGGTTCGATTCCATGCTTGTGTTCATCAATCATTCCATCTCAAGGATAAGCAACACTGACTCGATACAGCGGTAGGCCACTGCGAGTTCTTAGGAGGTCAGATATGCATTCAATCACCTCAAACAAAGCTAAAAATCAAAAGCTAATGCATGGAGCATCCTTCATGAGTTCATCAACGCCAATAGCATAATCGTTTCTGTTTATGCAAAACATTGGATCTAGGTCAGAAATCGATCCTGTATTTCACCCTTTCCGGCGTGCTAGTAACTATTTGCGCTACCGAGGCTCCTGTTTTGCTATCACTCTTTCTTTGACACAATTTGTTAGATATAATCATTGATAGATGAATAGTTCTTGAACATAAGTTTACGGATTAGCTGACGATTTTCAACCGATATTAAGCCGTGCGTGAGGATTGAGTGAATAGATTTTGCTGGTTTCAAACTTTTCGGATAGAAACTTCTTTTCTCGATGAGCTTTGACTCGATTAACTTCTTTAGTCCCAAACGGCATGTGTGCCACCGTTCTCCACGTCGTACACCGCTCGCGGTGGAAATTTCGTAGTTGCGAGCGCTACAGCGGAGATAAAAGGATAAATCATTAAGCTCTCGGCGTTGATCTATTCCTGATGGATGAGAAATGCATTCATCTTCAATCTTTAACGACTCGCGGTGGTCTCTCGCAGTGTCGAGTCAGTGCTGGTTATCCTCCTAAACAAGTGTGGAACCACTATTGGTATGAATTTGCCGACTGCGGAGCAATAGATGGCTTGGTGAGCCATGAGCGCGAGATCGAACCTTGTGTGTGACACAGGGCGCCTTACCACTGCACCACATGCGCTTCTGCAATGGAGATATAGAGATATTTAGTATATTCGTGGTTCTGAGCAGACATTATTATCATTAAATAGTGGGACACCACAAAAGAGACATCTATAAAGGTTTTGTCAAGCATAAACAGCGTCTGTATGTCGAAACTTCTGCTACATTGAGCGAGAAAACCCTATCTTCACAGATGTAACATATTTCCAGCTGTTATATGGCGCTTGTTTCTTTTCTAGTTCATCTAGTTTTAGGCATTCGATAGTTTGAAAAATGCCGTTTCGAAGCAAGACTTGATTTACAAAATGTTGTTCATACTATGTTCGATTAATGAAAAATATGACTCTTTGCTTCCGGAGTACGATGCTTCAATTTCACAGCAGATTTTTTGGTTCTGTAAAAGACTTTTGATTCCTCGCAAGCTATCCGCTATGAGAAAATCGATGGTTATAGGAGGGACCAATATGATCGTAATTTCGGTGAAAGAAAACGCTAAGTCGTCTTAGAAATCTTCCTTTTAATGCGAAATCTATATGGATTGGAAAACAGTGCACTAACTCATTTCTACAATGAAAGATTTCTAAAAGAAGCCTACATAGATGGACTTTTAAGTTGTTTTTCTCCCGAGATGAAATTTATCCCGAGCACGCCTCAATAGAGCTTGCACTCATCTATTTGCGCACTTCTTTGCAAATATCCACTAATGTTCAGTGATGTGCGAAATTCTGGACGTCAGACGGGATTCAAAGCCAAATTCTACCCTTTCCGGGGCGCATGCTAGCCATTATATTAGTGACGCTATCTCAACCATCACTCTTCGACAGTTGTATAGATCTGTCAGCAACCAACCGTCAACGGTCGGCCTGAGAGCGATATAGGCATTGAACCTAATCACACTTGACAGATGTTGGATATATGTACTATGAACAAACCGTTGACAGTTGGTTACTGACAGCTCGATAAAACTGTGTCGACAAAAGATTGATAGCAGAACGTGCGACGGTAATGCAATGGTTAGCTCACGCCTCCCGGAAAGGTCGAGGGGAAGTGTCTAATCCCGTCCGCCGTTCAGAGTTCTCCACAGCACTCAACCTTAGTGGGATATAAATCTGTAACATCATACCTCAGCTAAAGCAGTTAAATAAAAGAAATTCCGATTCCCTTCCATTATCCAGGAACAAATGAACACTCATCCCCATTCGTTGGGCAAGAATAGTCACTCGAAGGCGTGAATGGCTGGCCAAAGTTACAAGTGGCTTATTTTTTAAAAAGACCCTTTCATAACGCTGTAAAGTTTGAAGAAAATTATGTTTCATATTGGCTGTGTTAGTCAATTACTTCGCTGGCAGCACAAAAAGTCATGAACATGTAGAGAAAGCGTAGTATCAGAGCCAGACGTTCAATTTGGAGTTCATTTAGAGCGAAGAAGCACTAACTCTAGAAATGTAATGAAATATTTGTGTCCAGTAAAAAAGACATCTATGTACACGTGCTTCATATATGATACATACCGTCCCGAACGGACTAACGACCATTTGTCATCACTCTCCCAACCTAGATTGCAGAGAAGAGGAACATTAACCTACCGCTGTTACTTCGAGATAATATGTGGGGTTAAGAGTTGGGATAAACTATTCAAGCAGGAATAGTATCTTATCACTGTAAAGCGTTTGATAAACTACACAATGACGTCAGAGAGATTCTCTTGACAAATCAACAAACCTCAACATCAGCGCAAACTTCCAGCATATCTCACATTAGTATAGGCCATTTTGTTGTATTAGGTCTCAAATCAAGTTTCCTAACTTGATACAAAAATTCAAAAATTTACTTTTCCAAGTATTCGAAAGTATTAATTAACATTAAATGAAGTGTTCTCCGTCTGTCTGGCTGCAATCGTAATCTTCGAGAGTCAGCGTCGTCCAAATCAGTGGTTGTCACCAGGTCAAGAAGGAACTTCAACACCGAGACCAAATCGATTTGCACCAAAAGCAATGTTGATTATTTTCTGAAATCGAAGTGGGCCGCTTCATTTAGATTTGTTGCAAGCCCGTTCGACCATCAATGCTGAGCGATATTGCCAGCAACAAGACCTTTGCAATCAAGCAATTCCACGTCAACGCTGTCGCCAAGTTATTTTGCTTTAAGACAATGCAAAGCCACACGTTGTCAAGAAAACAGGAAAGACGTTGACCGATTTGGGCTGGGGGCACTTGGATCATCTGCCGTATTCCCTAGATCTGTCTCCGTCCGATTTCCATCTCTTCAAATCATTGAAACAGTGGTTGAACAAGAAGAAGTTTTCGAGATAATTTCAGAAAAGAATGTTCAAAGCCTAAGCGAGGTTGGTACGCCAGGACCATACACCGGTGTTTCGGAGGTCTCGCCCTCCTCTTCAGTGACCCACGCCGCGCATTAAGCCCTACACTGTAGCAATAAACATTCAAAATAATTTCAAAAAGGATATTCAAATCCTAAGCGAGGTTGATACGCCAGGGCTATACACTGCTGTTTCTGAGGTCAGAGGTTTATTGAGAGTTTTGAAAACAATCAATGCCATGGATCAATTTGGCCGTACCAGCCGAGATCCATCGACTGAGAAGTGGTGATGGGCTAGTGTGATTGTACACTGTGCCGTCACCACATACGCCTCCCTCCTTGCTACAATGCAGGGCTCAATGTGGGGCGTAGGTCACTGACGAAGAGGGCGAGACTTCAAAAACAGTCGATACCATGGATCAAGTTTTGAGATATTTGTCATTTGCGTTTGCATCAAAGAATAATGAGTTTTATGAGCTCGAAATTAATTTTTTGCCGAAGGTTGGCAGACTTGCATCTAGGCAGGCGGAGAGCACTTCAATTAATGTTATTTGATACTTTCGATTACTTGGGAAAGTAAATTCTTGAATTTTTGGATTAAATTCGGAAGTCTAGATGGAGACGTAACACTCACTTGTGTTTCCGTATTCCTTCCAACGTTCTTCTTAAGCTCTACCGTAAAATAGTACTTTCCTTATTGAGTGATAAACATCTATTTCCGTATAAGCTGTCTCTATCAGTAGCAGAAACATAAAATACATCCACTAGTCTAAGAATCACGTCCTATAGGGTCTCTATTAGTCATCATTCAAAGCCCAATACTCTATCAGAAGATGAGCATGTAAAGAATTCAGTGTTTACCCGAAGAAGAGCAGTAAAGGCAGAGATGAATAGACATAGAAAACTGTAAGTCCTAAAGAAGGAGAGGCATGCCAAAATGGAAGGGGAAACTTGGGGCAAGAGAAACAAAAAGAGGAAAGTGTAGAAGGAAGAATTCATGGAACCAGTTGAATTACTGAGATAGGTAAGATTTCCTGGCTCATGCTGGCCGTTAGATGATAAATCTGCTTTTAACTTATCCAAAATCTTTACAATTATTTACACAATCGATTAACCATTGAAGGAATTTATAAAAGATAAATACATGCAGGTAGCAGTCGCCCAAAAATCAAAGGAAGGAAGCTTCAAATATGTTGAACACAAATCGCACGCAGCTCAGCAAGGTGAACTAAGCTGAGATTACGTAATATTTTGCTGAAAGAAGGATTAAGAAGTAACAAAAATAAACTATTTTTGGAGACTTAACGTTTTATATAAGAAATTTCTTTTACAAAACATAACTAATGTTGTGAAAAAAAAATTATGAGGTCCCTCTCATTGCTCATAATATTTTTTTATCGTCACGCATTTGAAAAAGATACGTGAGATTCTCAGTCATTAGATCTATAAAGATAAAGAAAAATGGGGTATATATTAATCCAAGCCGTTATTTGGCAATCTCCACAAAAATCAGAATGGGATTGACTTCCTCGAATAAAACTACGAATTATGATTTGAATGGAAAACGACATTGCTCTGTGGCAAGCTGTTCCCTTCCACGTACCAGAGTGTGGAATTTCCGCTAGAAAAACTACCTCAGATTCGATCATTCAAAGTGAAAGTCAAAATTGGGCGCACTAATAAAGACACAGATCCATAATTGAGTACCATCGTCTTCGATCTTAATCGACCTATAAGCCTCAAGAGGCATACAATCTCTGCAACCCACATGACACGCTGGCCTCAAAGCGAAAGGATTCCAGAGCAGAAGACCTCATGCATGATCGTCCGCTAAAAGAAAGTGAGGGAGATGACCCTCGCTAGTACCTTGCGGAATAGTAGTTGACTGTGCTCTACGGCTGAATTAATCACTTTACCCTGAAGACGTTGTGTAACCAAATTAATAGGTGTTTATTGACTCATCAACACTTCGTGAAGCGTTGATCAATATCTTGCCGCATTTACCAATATTTATGTGGAACCTTACCAGCTGGGCAGGATTCTTACGCATTGACACAAATCTCAATCATGTGTCTAGTCGCAGTTTTCTGTGGGAAGTACAACTTTACTCATCTCTTCATCCTTGTCGACCATGAAAACTGCCAGCCCTTTTTGACGTTCGATTGTGTCGAAACAAATGCAGTCCTATCAGCGATTGTCGGCGCTAGTCGGCTGACATAATCACTGCGATGCAAAAATTTAGTCTCCCAGCAACCTCTTTCAAGCTCAATAGGGAAAGGGTAGAAAAAGGCAACACTTTTTCTCAAAGGTTTTTAAAGCAGAATAGTAAGGAATGAAGAAGTAGCTCAATAGGAGGAGAATGGCATGCATCGTGGTAAAGATTATCATCAAAGCAGCGTTTTGTTGGCATCACCAAATTCTAGTGAAGTACTAATGAAGCAGGAAGGATGCTAAATAGTCTCGATGAGATGGAAATTGGATTTAAACTAAGCAGAAGTGAAAAACGATTTACTCATGGTGCAAAGACAACAAAGTGAAATTTGATGATTCTTTGATTGCAAAGACAACACTTTAGCGCGCGCCATGAGAGGGATCGTGGTCCAAGCTCGGATCGCTTCGATAAGCCACCAAACCAATAATGTATTAATCCAGCAGTCACCGTTCGAACTCAGAGATTCTCCCAGCTCCCTTATGTAACTGAGGCATATAAGCACAAAACGCTCAAACGATGTTATGTGAAGTACAACCGGCACGACACACGCAGACCAACACCAAGACGAAATGAAATGACGTTCAAAAGCAATACTATCTTCAATAGTCAACGAATTGGTTGTTTGAATAAAACATAGATGGACCCGTCATACAACAAAAAGAGGAAACTGGAAGTTGGAGAGAAATAGTCGATGTACCTCTATGAGTATGGAAGCGTCTTTGCGATGGCCAACTACAATCTGGGCAGATTGTTCAATGTCTCTAATCAACCATAGACATTAGTGCAGAGCATCACCACGGCTAAAATGAATGAAAGTACCGGTCGTGACAAGACAATTACCCTCTACAAAAGTCACGCATTTTGAACGTATCCTCACCTACGTATTGATGCCGATGCTTGAGGCCAACTGATTCATTTGGAACCTCGTTTTTTGAAGTCTGCGTTTTCTGACTAAAAAATTTTTGGCATAAAACATGTGAAGCGAAACGAGAAATAGAACAACATCTCAAGAAGTTAGTTAACCGCGCCTTTACTGATTACTGATTACTTGAAAAATGCTCAATTCGGTGAACATAAAAATTGCCTTCAACCCGTGATGCGTCATAGGACGGAGAAGGTTCGCCGTCGATCATCTCGTCGCTAATGTGTCAGCTGGATTTTATTTGTGATTTTTCTTAGGTCATGGTTCATCACCACTAGGCCATATACAGCATTGTATTTTTGTTGTACTATCTATAGTATTGTACATTGTACTTCATGAGCTACATACTGACCAAATAACAATTTCCAATAAATTGGAGTACTAAAAACAACTGTTGAGCGGCTTATTTTTTATATAGAAGCACACCCAATGCGGCTGTTAGTTTTTTACCATTTTCTATTGTCTTGTGTTCAATGGTAGAGGTTTTATACTATAGATTCTGTATGGGCGTTCCGACTGATGGTTATCACACTAACGGCTAGTCTACAAGCTTTTCTGATTGAGATTTATCATGTTTCATAGGAAAAGGCATCAGAATGGCTTATAAAATGGTCACACCATTTTTGAACTGCTAAAGTGTTCACCGCGAACAGCAACAGTTCAAACACTTTGCTTACTGCTTCAAGAATCATTGATCTCGTGAACAACAGTAGGCGTGCGTAATTTTTCTGGAGTGAAATTCTTTACTGCTTTGGGTGTGGAAATTAATTCAACGCAATAGCTGTGACTTGAGTGATATGAGTCAATTGCATGTGTTGGGACACTTTTACCAGTTTAGGTCATATATGACTCGTATTTGGTACAGTGACAACTATGCCTCTTCCGTTACAAAACCGTCCATGAGAATCGTTTTCTTCATCACGAAATCAAATGAAGTAATCAACATCATTCGAGCATCACTAGCTACTCGGCCAACGCGCCTGAGATGAGAAGATGTCAAAACTAAAAAATAAGCATCGTAATTTGCTCAAAATGAACAACTTCATTAAATGTTGACCAAAGCATGGTCGTGTAGTGGACAAGAGATTTTTCACATACAAACGACTGATACAATTCAAGAACGTGAGGATAAATAGAAGATCATCCATAATGCGCAGAAGCTAAAAAGGCGCAGCAGATATAAGGAGGCACAAAATAATAAAATGATAATCTCAGAAAACCAGTGCGTCGTGCCTATGTTCCAGGTCGCCCGGATGGCGCATATTCTTTTATATGCTCACTGCAATCACATTTCAATGACACTCCGTCCGAATGGTGCGTTGACTAAAACGGCCGCCGTCCGGAAAAAGGCGAAGCTTTACTGAAAAAAGGATGTCGAAGGGTTCCGCTTGAGTCTATATAGAAGGTATGAACACGTTTTCAGTTCCTAATATCACATGGATCTCATTCAGTACAGCTGTTGGAAGATGTATTGCAGGAAATTATTATATAGTTGTTGCATTAACTCTTACACGCCCACGAGCATTTATTGCGACATGTGTCCTGTTGGACTCGGAGCGCAAATCTTGGATCTAAGACTCACGCTTTTTTCTGTCTATTTCATCGCAGAGTTCTCCACAAGCTTTTTGAAGTCAATCGATAGCTTGTCGTAGACAGATTTTATTCTGGGACCGTCCGTAGATAGGCATTATCAATGCGCTGCACTGCCGTTTTTAGAATCGTGGAACCAGCAGATACGAAAAAGACAGAAGTACACGTAAACTATGGTTACTAAACCTCCCGGAAGGCCAATCGCACTACTTTTAGGTCTGCCGGGCCTTTCACGCAGGCTCACGGACTGCACATATTGATTTCAATGAGGATTTAAATTATGCTCCAATGCTACGAGGTCCGATGAGCCTGACACCCAAAATTGCCCACGTTGTGAAATGATCAAAAAGGTATGAATGGAGTTTTGGACTCCTAAAGTACTCTAAAATCTAGTGAATAGAAACTTTCCCGTCTCAGAAGCTCCCTGGATGAATTTCGTCACCATCAGTCAATTTGCAATGTCGGCCATCTGCCTATTAAACTCGGCGAAGATTGAATGAATCCTCGGTCATTCTGGTAAACAGATCGACTGGTGTTTAACATTAGGTCTTCTTGAAATTCATCACACTAGAGCAATAAAACACTAAACTTGCTAATCAAATGTCGGAATTGCCACTATTCAAGTATGCGCCATCAGCCTATACATTTCTACCATCTCTCAGGCAACTGATCGATACCGCTTTGTGAAGAATTTTCTGAGCTTTCTTTTGGTTCCAAATTCTCCGTGCTTGCCATATGCCGCTCAACAAAGCCTTTATCATAATTTGCTTCTTTATGATTACGAATTTACGAGTACGAACAGTGCTGTGAGTCGCTGGATCATACACCGTACAGTCCTGACTTGTCACCGTCTGATTATCACGTCTTCCGTTCGCTCGAACAGATACTGAACAAAAAGAGCTTACGGGACATCATTCATTCGCGTCAAGAACTGAAAACTTTTTTGAATCCAGGGATAATGAGTTTTATGATCGCGATATTTGATTTGTTGCTTGGGTGATGGTAGAAATGTGCTCAAGCTGATGGCACGTGCTTTAAACAATGATGTCATGTAAGTTTGATTACTTGTGGTTAATAAATCTAGTGTTTGTTGCTCTAATGCCAAAACTTATGAGAGGATCTGATAACACCATAGAATGAACACAGCAGCCGAGCCCAGCCCCTCGCTCAAGCCTCTCCGGCAGTCCCCGCCTTATGAAAAGCTACATGTACACTATATTCGAGATTGCAAGGAGACTCGCTCAACTGATCACAATTTCTTTCCAAATGATAGCCGATAGATGGAAGCGTCCTGAGATGTTGCAACCTAACCAACAGTGCCTACAATACAAAGTGATATCGAAGACCAAGTCATAAAACAAACTGGTTGAATACCCCTCCTCTCATCCATCACACACAACACACGCATTTAGGAAAACATGTTCAAAACACCTACTAGTGTGTACGCAGGAAGATAGTATATGGAGTAGTTCCTAAACTTCGCACTGAAGTTAGCTACTGATTACGAAACGATAGGATTTTATTTGGGTAGGTTTAGGGAAAAAGCGATGCTCTCACACGACAGACCTAATGAAAATAAGAACCCGTTTGTCCTGGCCTATATTACTGACAAAGATATAGAGCTATCAAAAGGTGTTTGAGAAGGGCAAGAAAAACGATTCGACAGTAGTGATTGTCGAAATTCAAGCTGCTGAATTATCACTGAAACTCTAGGGAAAATGCTCCGTCCAGTGAGAAAAGGAGCAGAGTGTGGAACATAATTCTATCTTTACTGCTACAGCGCACTCAAAAGGGCTCAAAATTGCCGTGCTTTACGCTATCGAATGACTAGTAAAACTCTAGCTTAAGCAGAAAACGCGTTGTCCCTCAAGGTGTTGAAAATGCGCATAGATAACTGAAAGTGCCAGTTTTCGCGTTTCAACACTGAGGAGTCATGGAGTTAAAGAGAAGGCCGCGGAGCCGGTGTCCTTTGTTCTCTTTATTACGATAAATAAAAAGGATAAAGCTTTCAAGTTGATCAATCTATTTCGGAACCACGGACCCAACCCCTGCGTTTCTAGCTCCCAGCGTCTTGCGTCTAACAATAGCGTGTAACCCCAGCGTGAGGACCTTAGACGCAACACTCTGGATGTTAGACACGCAGGAAATTGAGTGTATGATCCTGAAAGAGATGTACCATGCATTCGTCTTCAATTTATAACTTAGTTGAAGGTGACTGAATGCATTTGTGACCCTAGCGATGGCTAGCGGCGGCCTACCGCTGTATCAACTTAGTGCTGCTTATTATCCTTCCAAACTAGTCTGGTACCAGTTCACCAACCCCGCAGGGAGGTCCGGTGATCTATGAGTACCGAGTCGAAACAATAAGCCATACTAGCAAACACTATATACATTATGACGCGCAGTGTATTAGGTTGCCTCATAATTTCTTTCGCAGTACTGTTCATCCAGTTTTTTCATTTTTAATTAGATTTATTTCCAAAAGGCTGTGGTATGTTTTAGAATGTTCTAGTCAGGGGCTATAAAGATGTAGACTTCAAAGAGTTTTGACCAATAATGTCTCGGTAGTCACTCATGCGTTGAACAACTACGACTGCGTTGCACGCGTGACCCTCAGCGAAAGTATTTTGCTGCGATCGCACAAATAGGATTTTTTTTAGTTCTGCATCACAAAAGATGAGCCCTGAGCCTACTGTCTAAACAACAAGCACCATTACTGGCGAGGACCTGCCAGCTCAAGCATGGTCTAGGTTCCATGGTCGGAAGATTATGCTCTCGCTTTTTTGAGATTGGTAGGGTATGCTGATATGGGAACTGCTCGATATCAAGCAGACAATCAGTGCCGACGTTTATGAGGAATAACTCCAAAAGCTAGCAGCGGAAGTGCAAGAAAAGTGTTCAAACCACTCAATGTCACCCTTCTCCAAGATCGCGCTCGACTCGGCACATTTTGGGGAAGGTAAGACGGACCACAAGACCAACCTCGCGCATAGCCATGATGTCGCTCCATCGGGCTATCATCTCTTCGTGTCCTGGAGGAGCACCATCTGCGGGAGAAGACATTTAAAAACTATAACGAGCACAAACTGACCTAAGCCACTTCTTTGATCACTAACACCATTCTTTTTGGGGAGACGGCATCCAATATCTGTCCAGCAAATGACTGCATACCATCTTTATGATGGTATTGCATTGTCGATTAGTTGATTTCTTCAAGTAAATTAATCGATTCAACAAAAGAGTCGGAATAAAGAGCTTATGGGACGCCCTCATATTATTTATACTGAGATAAATTCATATCAGTTCTAAAACAAACCGTCATTGTGGTCGGCAAGGCAGCATCCTGAGGAACATCCACTTATTAAGATTTCTTCTTATCGGCATGACTGCGTGAGGACAGAGATCTATGCAATTTCGAACGATTTCCCTAAAATTAGTGGTAGAGCTAGAACTCCATATGATAGAAACAAATGCAATAATGTAGAGTGGTGTGCATAAACATTTGCGTCAGCCAAGATACGAACTCAGATCTCATTTTTTTTGGAGGTATTCTGGACCGTCCTACTGAATCGCTTCTGATCCTCATAGCCGCGTGAGGACAGATATCTATGCATTTTTGAACTATTTTTCTAAAATTAGTGGTAGAGCTAGAACTTCATATGATTAAAGGAAACGTAACAATTCTTCGAACATTGAAAGGTGATGAAGTAATTCATGACCCTGATCTTACAACAAATTTTTGTAGCTTCGTTTTGGACTTAGACCATTCGAAAAGACCTGTACTGATCCTCGTTACGCCCATTACATGCAGCATCAACGAAAACACTATTCAGAAAGCAAAACATTTCGATTTATCACCTTCCATTGCTCATTAACTTCAATAAACTTCGTCTCAGATGATGATGCAACGTTTTTTTTTTCATTGTCTAACTCTACGTGTTTGTGATGACGCACAAAAGAAAGCTATATATCTTCACGTCAATTTTGACATTAAATGTAAAAACAACCACTAACCTAATACTGTTATGGTTAATGCCATAGTGTAAAGACGTACGCTAGTGTTGATGCATAATATATTGAATCTAGGTACTGACTGAATGCTGATGTGTTATTAGTGATAACCGAGAGTGATCAATTTTACACGTAGAAAGGATCATTGTCGGTTTTGCTGTTATACTAGACGGATGAATGCTCTTCATCACTATACCTAAGGAAGAAACTGTGATTATGGCTCACTTTGCAATCGTGGGTCTGAGTGCCGCAGTTGTCGGTAAGTCGTCTCTACAAATTTTCAAACTCCTATAATATATATATATATGTATATATATATATATAGATTAGTGCAAAAGTAATCGCGGTTTCAAACCGCGTTGAAATCGCAGTTACTTTAGTAATTTGCTTCACTTGGTGACAATCGTCGAAGCCGACGCTGAGATTTTCTGCAACAACTCGTATAGTTTAAGGAGTATCAGCTTCGACTAATGCTTTTCTCATGACTCTTAACGAGGCTAGTACAAAAGTGATTGCGGTCAAAGCATTGCTGCATAGCGACTTCTTTGCGAAACCCTTTGAACAACGATTGCTTTGAAGTTTGCTAGCATTTCCTGGGCCAAATACATTACTGATGTTACAGGATGTCTCGGCTGCTTTGTGGCCCACTTTTGAGTCATTGAGATAGCGAACACCTTTGAATCAACCAACTACGTCCCGTAGTCTAAAGTGAATGTAAATTAGTCGGCAAGTAATACGTCATTAGCAACAAAACATAAAGCGATAAATGTACATTAAAATAAAGGATAACATAATCACGTTTACTCAAAAATCTATTTCAAAACTGAACGATTTCCGTACATGACAGTAATTTTTTCTCACAAACTTTATACAAATACGGTGCGAAAAACGTTCCGATAATTTTTTCCAGATGTTTCAACAGTAAAAAGATACTGCATAAAGAAGTGAATTTATTTAGTTGAAGGTGAAATTACGTTAACTAGATTAACAGTTGTAACAATGAACACAAAAATTTATAACAAATCCTCAAAATTGTCTCGTTTGATCTCTGCACATTTATGAAGTCGCTTGCCAACATTCCTAACGATGTTTTGTTGGGCAAATGTCCTTGCTTAAAAGCCTCGAAAGTGTTCTACACTGATGGCAATCGTTGAGTAAGCCGAATGAGCAGGGCCTCAGCTGCTGAAGCGTAAAACCGTCGACGCCAAGTTTTGAGTCGTCCAACATTCCAGTACACTCCGTTGAACTTGCTGCTGATGGCTGGCAGTGCTGACTTCGACGTTTTTGTTGATGAAGACCAACGGTGTCTTTCCCGTAACACAAAGGCCGCTCCACAATATCAGGGAAGCCGGAAAAGTACTACCGCCAATGGTCTTTGCTAATCTGCTGCTGATTTTTGCTGACCCTTTTTGAGAAGTCGACTTTGGCAATTGTAGATGGTTCCACCGTGAATGTGTTCTTAACTGTGAAGAGCAACTAACGAGAATCAGCTATCGAACGAATCATTCGGTGAGCTTTGAAAGCCGTTTTTGTTCCATATTTTTGTGAAGAAGGTGAATACGAAAGGTTTTTGACAATGTTTCGGACGCACATTCGTTGATCTTTAGCTTCCCGAGAATTTTTGCACATCGAGAGCACCGAATTGATTTTAGCTACTAGATCATTTAAATGTTTTCCGGAGTAAACAAAGTGGTTGGACGACCTTTTCGAGGATGGTTCTCAATCGCGCAGACACTTGCTGGTTTGACACTAGTTGATTCCAACAATGTCAGCCGTTTCCTTTTCCGTCTTGTGCAAGTCAACCACTGCTATAAGTTGATTTTTACGATCCATAACCCAAACACAAGCGAAAACAAACAAAGATATAAAAGAGATTTTAGACTAAAATCAAACAAAGAGTTCAACAAAATTATGAGCATTAATAAAAAAATTATATCAATGCTAAAATTAACAATTACAAAATTATCAAGATTTTTTACGCGCCGTGCAAATATATGTTTATGTATATATATGTACATATATATGTATACTATATATATATATATATCTATAAATATGTATGTGTGTACATACGTATATATATGTGTATACATATATGTATATATGTATGTGTTCGCAGCATTTAAAAATATATATGCATGCAGGAAAATGTATATGGGTTTGAGTGTACATAAGGTCTCGAGAATATCATAGCTGCATTTTGATCCGCTTGATATATTATCAAACTATGAATCATTTCCACTTAATCTACACACTTTTGATGAGTTTGCCTGCGTTATCTGTTTGAGATTCCGAATTCTAGTGGCGATGAAGTCACTTCTCAGTCCGATTTTCAGAGCATTTCGCTTCGAGGAAGTGGTTGAAAAACTTAAAAAAGTGATAGTCAGTAGGAAAAGACCTTGCGACCATGATGGATGAGACAGAATTTCATGACTTAACATCTCAACCTTTACAGTCCTGTTGTGGGATGCGTTAGCTCTCATTGTTGCAGAGTAGCAATGGTGCTTTTCTGTTCACCAATGCGGATCTAGTGAATTCCTTCTTTTTTTTTCTAAACATACTTCGACGTCGTTATCCTTTCATCCGAAATTGTAAGGCTGCGATGGTCTAAAGCCAAACTACCGAAGAGTTAGTATGAGTCTTTCTTAGTAGAATTTCTGCTTTGGGAAGTGGTGCAGAAGGGAAACGGAAACTGAGTATCCAAAAACGACAATGCGAAGTCAAATTGTCCTCCATTCTAATAGCAACAAAGTCACAAGGTTGCAAGTCTCACTCCGATTGATAATGGCAAAACAAAGCCTGCATTGATCATTTGGAAACGTTCCAGTGACTTATCTTCTCACGACTATCAGAGGAACAACTAACGCTCGTTTAGTAATCCACCAGATTCAATCACCGCACATTGGGAGAACTGCTTGATTCACTGAGCGGTAAGACAGAAAGATACAAACGTTCAAGCCTTGAATAAAGAAGGACCTTATTAGGACTCATCGAAACACATCCACAACTTACCATAAAGAATTTTCTCTCTTCATCTTTATCACGAGAATAGTATCTCAAGATGAGGATCTTATCGCTCTTTCTGAGGCAGCATTGCATCAAGCTTTACCTCACCTGGTCTCGAGGCGATTGATTTACTATATGCGGAGAGCCGTTCCACCGATTGGAAAATATTTCTTTGTATTATCGAGAAAGAGAAAGTCGTGAGCAATGGAGATATTTTGCCAGGTTGAGGAAAATCAAACCAATGACAACAGATTATAGGATTCATTGCCCATTTTTTATTGAGAAAAAAGGCCAAAAAGTTTGCAAAGCAAGACCATTGGCATCCAACAGTTACTTGAAAAGAAAGAAAAACTAGAACTTAGTACGACTGAAACAACACACAGAACAAATTTGAGAGTAGAATCTAAATCCAGAATCCGCAGAGTTTACGAGAAAATAGGAGGAGGAAATCCATCCAAAAGTGCTCAAAAAAGTTCTCTCTCTTGCAATCGTCGTCCATTATCAGTCTGCTCCGAGCACGGTTGCGGATGCAGATGGTTGATGTAAGCCACAATTATGTCCGTCTATTTTTCGAATAGTCTTCAAGAACACACATTCTCTTGGAGACCATTCCACTCTTCTTTTGTCCATCTGTCTCCTGTTCTTTTAATATGCGGCCGCCAATCTGAGTTTCGCTAGGGATGTATATGTTTCGGAATCATTAAGACGAAGTGGTTTTCAAAGATCGAAGCTGGATAAACCGTCTAGACTTTTGAAGATTGATTGTCTTTCAGGAGACTTCCTTCAAGCGCCGTTTAGTTGCTACACAGACTTCTTGACATGGTTATAGTATCGAGCCACGGCTCTGCTACATAACAGAGCGCTGCAAGGTCTATTAAATTAGAAAGATGAGCACGAGTTTGGAGTCCGCTATGTGATCGTTGGCTTCTCTAAGAGGCCCAAATACGCCCCTTGCTGCTTTCTTTCTTCTGTCTATTTCCTCCTTCATTTGTTCTCCACACTCATTAGACGTTTAAGGCAGAGGCGAAAGGTGCCCCTTCAATCAGGAAACTGTCCAGTTCGATTTGTTCACCTTCGTGCTATGGATTCTTTAAGAACTGTTTCTCGTCCTGTTTTTGCATAGCTCAATCGTTTTCCCGCTTTTGAATTATTCGAATGTCATCTTTGCTTTGCTGTTACTTTTCGGAAAGTTGACATGTGGTCCGCAAAACGATTGCCTAATAGAAATTTTTCATAGTATTCAAGATCTACCAGAAAAAAAATGTTAGCTTGACAAAAGACTAGTCTAAGTTGGCAGCGATGTATTAGGCTTTTGATAACTATGTTCACATGGAAGAAGAGAACATGCTATTGTAAGGCTTGATGACATGAGTTCATACAATCAGATTGATCCTTTTAGTTCCTTTACTAAGCCTATGTACTAGAACAAAATGAGGATCCATCAAAGAATCTCAACTTTAAAACTAATTCAAAAGATCGACTGTTTTTGAAACCCCCAAAAAAACATTCAATATAATTCCAAAAAAAGAATGATTTAAGCTCAAAAAGGGGTTGGTACGCCAGGGTCATACATTGGTGTTTCGGAGGTTCGTCCTCCTCATCAACACCGGTGTATGACCCTGGCGTACCGACCCCTTTTTGAGCTTAAATCATTCTTTTTTTGGAATTATATTGAATGTTTTTTTGGGGTTTCAAAAACAGTCGATCTTTTGAATTAGTTTTGATCTAACAGCAAAAATCTATCGACTGAGAGGTGGTGATGGTACAGTGTCATAGTACACTGTGCCATCACCACATACGCCTCCCTCCTTGCTTCAATGCAGGGCTGAATGTGGGGCGGGAGTCACTGATGAGGAGGACGAACCTCCGAATCACCAGTGTATGACCCTGGCGTACCAACCCCTTTTTGAGCTTAAATCAATCTTTTTCTGAAATCTCAACTTTGTGTATGCGATTCCTCTTTTTTAGGCATGTCACGTGGAACAAGACCAAAATACCGCAGACTGAAATATAAAAATTTACTCAAAGAGAGCAGGTTTAGAGCAATTGGTAGCTATCATCAAGATACCGCCAGATTCTCTAAGGCGCCAATTAGTTTGTAACCGCCTATATGACCATCTCTGTATAAAGAAAGATTTTAAAATGTCCGAACGGCAGAGACGGTGATTGCATAAGCATAGGTACAGTTCACCTAATCTCTTGCAAAGCGTGCATCGATAAATATATTGGTGAAACGGTGCCCGCATAGAAGAACACCTAGCTGACAAACGTCTTAATAGACGGAACACCCCGCTAGGGAGGCATAGAGAACAGAAACACGACGAAGTTGATTTTGAGATCGAAGTCACCATCCTTGCGCAGCAACAAAAAACATCAGCGCAAAAAATTCTGGAAGCACTTTGGATTAACGCCACCAATCCGACTATAAACCGAAGGGAGGACAACCTCGTTATCCCTCGTGATATGAGTCAATATATAAGACTGTTACTTTGATGGGTAAAGTGCATTACGAGCCTATGTGATCCTTTCGGCGATCTCTACTCGAATCATTCAGTGGAACATATACAAAAAACGGTGAGTATGTTCAAAGTTGATTTTGTGCTTGATGCAATTTGAATCTAGATTTGGTGATTTTTTCCAATAAAGTAGTAGATATGTTTGATTGATTCAATTGCAAAAAGCTTGACCTTTCCAGGCTTTGAAGAAGGCGAACTGCCGAAACGACAGATATTGAATAAAGATTAATGTAACACCTCGTGTTTGGCTCAAGAAGAAAATTAAGAATCACACCGTAAACCGACAGAAACATCTCATTTGGAGACGAAAATGGTTCGATTGATTACACAGCCTTATTTTCTTTCGATAAGTAAGAATTGCATATCCGTATTCCTTCCAATGTTCTTCTTAAGTTCTACCGTAAAAGAGTCATTCTTTATTGAGGGATAAACATCTATTCCAGTAAGAACTTCCTCTAACAGTAGCATAAACATAAGATTTATTCATTAGGTTAAAAGTCAAATCATTTATGTAGAGTTAGTATTACTCACCATCTGGAGCCCTATACTTCATCAGAGGATGAACCGTGTAAAAAATTGAGCGTTCACTCAAAAAACAGAGGAAAAGACAGAGATTGATAGACATGGAAGACTGTAAGTCTGAAAGAAGGAGAGAAAGAGTATGGAAGAAAAGTATGAGAGAAACACTAAGTTGAGGAGGACTTTCGAAGGCCAACAACCGCCAGCAGAAAATTCTCGAACATTGTCTATTGTTATTTGAAATATGCCATAATGGTAGGAAAAACTTGTGGTAGGGGAAGCGAAAAGAGGAAAGTGTAGGAGGAAAGACTCTATGGAACCAGTCGAATTACCGAGGAAAGCAAGTTCGTGGCTCATGCTAGCCGTTAGATGATGAAACTGCTCTTGAACTATGCGAAATTATTACAGTTACTTAATCAATTTTCCATTGCAGAAATTCTAAAAGATAGATATACCCAGGTAGCAGGAGAATGGCCCAATAATCGAAGAGATGGAAGCCTCAAATATGCCCACTCCAGACCCCACTCAGTTCAGCAATGTAAACTAAGCTAAGATTACGTAATATATGATTGAAAGAAGAGTTAAGAAATAACAAAAACAAACTGTTCTTGAAGAGTCAACGTTCTCTACGAGAATTTTTTTTTTACAAAACACAGCTTCTGCTACAAAAAGAGGCTTATGACGTCCCTCTCACTGTTCATTATAATAGTTTTATCGTGACATATTTGAGAAAGATACGCGAAATTCTCAGCTTAGATCTATAAAAGTAGAGAAAAACGATGTAAATATAATAATCCATACCGTTCCTTGGCTTATTTTCACGACAACCAGAATGAGAATGAGTTCTTTCAGAAATAACTATGAGGGTCGGGGCACTAATACACATAATCCTCTTTATTTTACCTTTATTTCGAGTGCTTCGTTTAGACCACGCTCTATAAAGAGTGTTAGGCTCCCGAGAGAACTGACTATGAAAAGATCGAAAGACGACACGTTCTGCCCGGCTGCGAGTCTGTGAAGACGAAACACGTGTATCGGGCTGTACAAGAGCCCTTACCAGACCACATGACAAGTTGGCTCAAACACTAATGAAAGGACCTCTTTATTTTGTTAGGAAAAAGTGAGATATCCAGCCTTTATCAATCCTCGAGTGATGTGTCATGCATTCGACTGTTCTGCCATCAGCCCTTAACAACAGAGAGAAATCGCTGCCACTCTAGTCATGATTTTAATTGAAAACGGCGATGCTCTGCGGCAAGCTCTTCCCCTCCACGTCTTCCGTACCAGACTATAGAATCCCCGCTACAAGAAACTGCCCTAGATTCAATCTTTTGGAATGCAAGTCAAAATCGGGAGCACTAAGAGAGATACAGCTCCAGAATAGGGTGATATCGGCTTCGATTTTCCTTGAGCTGGAAGCCACAAACTGCTTATAATCCCTGCAAGTCAGATGGCATGTTACCTTCAATGCGAAGGGGTTCCAGGCGGAAGATCTCATACACGGTCATCCTGCCAAAGGAGAGTGATGAAGATGACCTTCGCTACTACCGTACGGAATACTAGTTGACTGAGCTCTACAATCGGATTATTCAGCTTACCCTACTTGGAAGACGTTGTCAAACCAAATTAATGGGTGCTTATTGACCCACTTATCGACACTTCAAAAGTGCTTTTCAATATCCTGTGCAATTATCATTAATTTCAAGTGGAACATCACCAGGTGGGCAGGCTTCTTAAGCATCGACACAAATGTCAACCGTATGTCTGGTCACAGTTTTCTGTGAGAAACACAACTTGACTCATCTCCTCATCGTTGCCGATCATGAAAGCTGCCAGCTCTTTCACGTTCGACAGTGTCGAAGCGAATGAAGTTCTATCAAGATTTTCCGCTCTAGTTAATTAATATCATCACTGCGATGCAGAAATTTAGTTTTCAGCTACCTCTTACATTCCCATAGAGAAAGGATGGAAAAGACAACACTATTTTTCGAGGTTTTCTAATGCATAATGGTAACGAATGAAGAAACAGCTCAATGGATGAAAATGGCATGCATCGTGGTAAAAAATCTTCGCCGAAGCATCGTTTCGTGAGCTACACCAAATTTTTGTGCAGTACTAGTATAAGAGGAACGATGTTAACTAAACTCAATGAAATGGGATACGATTTGAACTGAGCTAAGTTGTAAAAAACATTTTACTCGTGGTGCAAAGATAACAAAGTTGAATTGAACGATTCCCGATTGTAGAGACAACACTTAAGAGCGTCCCATGACTATGAAAGCGTTATGAACAAGGATCGTGGTCCAAGACCCGATCACCTCAATAAACCACCGAATCACTAATCCACTGATCCAGCAATCACCTTACAAACTCGGAGATCCTCCCAACGCTCTGTTATGCAGCAGAGGCATGTACCCACAAAGCGCTCGAACGATGTCATAACTACAACCGGTACCACACTCACACACACACACGCACCATGACGAATGCAAAGACTTGTAAAAACAATACTTTCCTAGAAAGCCAAGCAAATGTTCGTCGGAATAAAGCATAGATGGACCCGTCATAGAACAAGATCAGGACAATGGATGATGGAGAAGAATAGTCGATTGACCTCCAAGAGGATGGAGGCGTCCTTTAGGATGGCCAACTACAAGCTGGGTCACATATTTTGTGTCTCTAATTAGCCATAGACATTAATGCAGAGCATCACCATGGACAGAATGACTCAGAATATTCAAATAAGATCATTCAGAATATGTTGTAAGCCGCAAATTATTGCAGTATTTTGAGTTGTTCAGTATTTTATTTCAATTTAATTCAGTGGTTGAACTGTTCACACCCAGTTTAATGTAAAAATATTTATAGAGCGCAAGCGGAAGACCTCAAGCCATCGGAAATAAGGAAAAGTAAGTTAATTGATATCATTGGTTGCTCATTATCCTAACATTAGCGCCTAAATATAAAAGAATAATTATATTAAGAATTAAAGAGGATAAGAAAAACGTTAACCGTAGGAAGAGAACAAGCACCATTTCAGGAACATCATACTAATCACTTACAAACAAATTCAGGGTCTCCGAAGAGCTATCTAATGCTTTGAAGGACGTAGCTAGTATAGAAAATTCAAGCATAGAGACTACGAGAAGAAGGCAAATGAACCAAAAAGGCGGCCGATGCGTGCTGCCACTGAGGCAGCAAGAGTTACAGAAGTGGTCCAAAGTTGATTTTGAATATATTTTACAGTATCTTTTCACTATCGCTATTACATAGAGCCTAAACTATCCGTCTAACTGGATGCATAACAATATTCAGCATTCAACAAATGTGTTTATCTATTGATTAAGGAGCAACCACTTCTAGGAATTGCGCTGAGTTGTTGATCTGACAGTTTCAATAAATATAAATTTCATCTGAGTGCAACATTGTGGAATAAAACTTTACGACAGTTAGTGATTAGGAAATTTTATTCTCAGGAAAATAATAGAACTTATGAGCCCATGAACATGACATCTACACCATCTGGTCTTAATTCTCAACCAAATCATTTTTTTCCTGTATAGTAATAAAGTCGTTCTTACATATATCTGTCCTTGTTTTTATTGAAATTTTTTTCCGGCAAGTCGTTAACCTTATTTTTCATCTTCTGCATTTAGACAACGAAAAAAAAGCTCAGGCGTTGATTTAGAAAAAAGCTCTACATCTAGCAAGAAGTCACATGTTGAAATGTTATGGAATGCATAAGCATTTATGCTGAGTTTCTCAAGCACGATTCACTTGTCTTCCGCAATAGGATCATTTATCGCATTGACGGCCATGCACGATATCTGCTCAGTTACAAGTAGGAAAACTCATTTGACTATATCCGAGTACAGATTTAGATCATAGCCATGTTCAAAACCAAGCTTCATTTATTTTCGATTGCCTCAAGATAAGAAAAGGATTTACCAGGACCATTTTTCTAGATGTATTTGGAAATATCGTATTAGCCAAATAACCTTTGATTAAAAAAAATATTAGATAATTAGTTAGATACTTGGTTGGTCCGTCTTCATTAGTTGTGCGGACCCCAGCACATTCCAAATGTTATATTGTTGGTCGTGCTTGTGATAATCCTTGGTTTCCTAATGTTAACTTGTAACTTCTGTTAACTTCAGGTCTTCATAATGTCGTTTCCAAGGACGTATTTCGGTGACAGATCCTTGGCCGGGCTTCTTATTAGTTGATTCGGAGATGGTGTTAGACCGAGATCAAACGCAGAGGTAGGAAAGAAAATTAAGCAACAGCTCACGGATGATGTAAAAGCCGAAATCCTATAAAAAGAGCATTGTTTAACTGAATAAGGATTTGTGGTATGAAAGGCTCTCAAAATAATAGTAATGCGGCCACAAAAAGTGATCATGACTTTACTTGTAAAGGACATTCATAGGCAAACAAATGAAAAGTGGCAACGGTGAATGCTTTACTTCACTTTTAAATCACGATGTGGATAGGAAAAATGAAGTATAAAGGAAAAAGTTCAGACAATAATATCTTATTAAGAACTCAAAACCGAGTCTGGAACTCCGTCGAAAGTCAAGCGGCAGTACTGAATCACCTCTATGGAACCGATCGCGACAAGTGACACTTTACAAAAGTCACGTATTTTATACGTTTCATCGCCTATTGGTATTGATGCCGTGGTATAGGCTTGTTAATTCATTTAAAACGTCACTCACCAAAGTCTGCCTTCCCATATTTAAAATTTTTTTCGCATAGAACATGTGAAGCGAAACGAGTAATAGAACGATATCTCAAGAAGTTAGTTGACCGCGCCTTTACCGATCACTAATTGAAAATACTCGATTCGGTGCACATAAAAATTGCGTTGATACCCGTGATGCGTCCTAGTGTCCGATTTAGTGGTTTATCACCACTAAATCATGTAGGGGATTGCATTTTTGTTGCACTTTCTATAGTATCGTACATTGTGCTTCATAAGCTACATCCAAACCTTTTAACAAATCCTGATAAAGTTGGAGTAATGGAAACGACCGTCGAGAAGTTCTTATTATATCAAAGAACACCCAATGTAACGGCTAGTTTTTTACCCTTTTCTATTGTCTTGTGCTCATTGGTAGAGGCTTCATACTGTCTACTCTGTAAAGACGTCCCAACTGACAGTTTTTACATTAACGTCGAGTATACTAGCTTTTCTGACTGAGATTTATCATGCTTCATAGCGAAAGGTACCAGCATGGCTTATAAAATGGCCACACTATTTTCGAACTACTGAAATGTTCTTCATCCATAGTAACAGTTCAACCACTTAACACATTGCTTTAAACGTCATTGATGTTGTGAATAACGGCATGGAGGACGTGCATAATTTTTCTGTAGTGAAATCCTTCATGGGTCTGGAAATTGATTCGACCATTACCTGTGAATTGAGTGATATGCCTCAACCGCATGTGTTGGAACACTACCTCAGTTTAAAATACATGACTCATATTTAGTACAATGAAAACTATGCCTCCTCCCTTATAAAACCGTCAACGAAAATCGTTGCCTCATCGCGAAATCAAACAAAGTGATCAACATCATTTGAGCGTCACTGGCCACTCGGCCAACGTCCTTGATATGAGAGGATGTCAAAACTAGAATGCAAACCGCAACTTTGTTTGCTCAAAATGAATAAATCCGTTGAATGCTGACCACAGTATGATTGCATTGTGGACAAGGGGTTTTCATTCACTCACAAGCGACTGATACGATGAAGAACATGTGAGGATAAGTAGAAGATTATTCATAATTCGCTGAAGCTAGAAAAGCACTGATGAGATGCGGAAGCACGAGGTAATAAAAGATAATTTCAAGAAACTAAAGCGCCGTGTCTTTGTTTCACGTCGCCCAGATGGTGCATATTCTTTTATATGAACATTGCAATCGCGTTTCAATGACACTCCGTCCGAACTGTACGTCGAGTAAAACGGCCGCCGTCCAGAAAGAGGCAAGGCATCACTGAAAAAGGATGTTAAAGCGTACCGCTCGAGTCTATATAGATCCAAGGTATGAACACGTTTTCAGTTTATAATATCGCATGGATCTCATCTAGTACGACTGTTAGAGGATGTATTGTAAGAAATTATTAAATAGTTGTTGCATTAACTCTTACACGTCCACGAGCATTTATTGCGACATGCGTCCTGTTGAACGATTTGGAGCGTAGATCTTGTATCTAAGACGCACGCTTTTTCCGGTCTATTTCATCGCAGAGAGCTCTACGAGACTTTAGTAGTCAATCGATAGCTTATCGAAGACAAATTTTATTCATGGGCCGTCCATAGATAGGCATTATCAATGCGCTGCACTTTAAAAGTCGTCTTTGTAATCGTAGAACCAGCAGATTCGAAAAGACACAGAAGTACACGTAAACTATGATTAATAAACCTCCCGGGAGGCCAATAGCACTGCTTGTTGTAATGGACGAGCTTTTCTTCACAAAACTCAAAAGTTGAATCACTTTGAAGAAGTATTAAGATCATGGAAACATACAGAGATGAAAGCAGCGGGTACGTAGGAGCTAGGAAGAGGCGAAAATATGTGACGGAATCGAATAATAGAACGATAATCTCAAAAAATCGGTCCGCCGTGCCTCTCACGTACGTTCACAAATTGCACATATTGAATCCAATCGCATTTTGGTTATGCTCCAATGACGCGGAGTCCGATGAGCCTGACACGCGAAATTGTCCTCAATGTGAAAAGATTAAAGAGGTATGATCGGAGATCTGAACATTTACAATACTCTAAAATCTAATGAATAAAAACTTTCTAGTTTCAGAAGCTTTCTGAATGAATTTTGTCACCATCATTCAAATCCCAAGATCGTCTATGTGCATCCTAAACTCAGTAAAAATTGAATGAATTCACTGTTTTTTTTTATGAGCAGATCGATGTCGCAACTTATATGTCTTATCTTCTTATTATCTTTTTCTGGTAAGTCTTTGTACAGTCTTATAAATCTTATAAGTCACGTTTATATGTCTTCTTATAAGGGTAACACTAGAGCGCTAAAAATTCAAGTTATTAAGCAGAAGTCATTGCTTAACGACACTAATCAAAGTATGCACCATCAGCCTGATACATTTCTGCCACCGCTCAGGCAACAAGTCGATAACGCTTTGTAGAGAACTTCCTGTCGCTCAAAGATCCCTGAACTCCTTTCCAGATGATAGCCGATAGACGGAAGTGACCTCAGATGTTGAACATTCGAATCAACTTAACCAAAAGTGCCTACTATGCAAAGTGGTATTGAAAGTCAAGTAATAAAACATACTGGTTCATTACCTCGCCTCTCATTCATCACACACAACACACACCTTTACAAAAACATGTTCAGAACACCTACTAGTATGTGCGCAGAAAGAAAGCATATGGAGTAATTCCTATACTTCGCGCAGAAATCAGCTACTTCTAATGATTGCGAAACGATAGGATATTATTTGGGTAGGTTTAGAGGAAAAACAACGCTCTCACTCGACAGACTTAGTGAGAATAAGGTCCCGCTCGTCTTGGCCTTCGCTACCGACAAAGTATACAGAGCTATTAAAAGCTATTTGAGAAGGGTGGGATAGACGATTCGACAGTAGTGATTGTCAAATTATCACTGAAAGTCTAAGAAAAAAGCTCTGTCCAGTGAAAAACGCAGGAGTGTGAAACATGATTTTATCTTTACTGCTATAGCACACCAAAAGAACTTTTGAAAAACAAATCATAGCTCCAAAATTGTTGAGATTTACGCTATCGAATGACCATCAAAACTCTAATTCAAGCAGAAGACGCGTTGCCCCTGAAGGTGTTGAAAATGCGCATAGATAGCTAAAATGCCAGTTTTCGCGTCTCAGCATTCGAGGAGTCATGGCTACAAAGAGGCCACGAAGCCGGTGTTCTTTGTTCTCTTTATTGTGATAGATTAAAAGGATAAAACTCTCGGAGTTGATCATCCCTTTCGGGACCATGGACCCAACCCTCTGCGGCTCTTACCCCCAGCGTGTCACGTCTAACAATGGCGTGTAATTCCAACGTGCGATTCTTAGACGCAACACACTAGAGGTTGGAAACGCAGAAAGTTGGGCCCACTGTCCCGAAAGGGATGCACTATGCATTCGTCTTCAATTTTTAGCTTTGTTGGAGGTGATTGGATGCATTTGTGGCCCTTAGAATGATTACAACTGGCCTACCGCTGCATTGAGTTAGCTTTGAGCACCGGATCGAACTACAGACCCTATGTGCGACGCGGGCACCTCTAACTACTGCGTCACATGCGCTCCTCACATTACGATAGGGGCGTGAATTGTGTAGTCACGGAAAGGGCGCGAAAATGAACAGCGCGCGAAATATCCGTTGACTTTTTGGAGCACATAATTGTCCAAGGCCTTTCTATGGTAGTGTGATCTACTGGGATGGGTGCTTTTGCTACTAGTTCTTTTGGCACTACAGTATCATCTGTTCTGTTCAGGACCTCATCCAGGGGTGCACTGTGTTCTTGTGAAAATAATTGTTGTTGTTTTTGTTCACGCTTTCGGGCAAGCCATAATTTTTGCTGTTGTTGTTTACATTTTTAAAACTTTCTTGCGTGTTTTATATGTCGATATTCAGGATCTATGGATCCGTTTCCCTACAATTCTACTTGTGATGATGCCGGAAAGGAGTTCTTCGTCAGGAATATCCCCGTAAACTTCATTGATGTGAGTCCGCTTTGATATCCACCTAAACTCTCTGAGGATAACTTTATATGGCAAAACGAAATGTTGATTGATTCGAATAGATGAGAACAATTTTGATGATAAACATTAGATATTTAGATTAATAATCACAAAATTATTCGGATTAATGAATTAAAAAATAAATATAATAACAAATTGAACTAATTAAATTATAAAATTAATACTAATGAAATTATTAATATAATTTTAATATTTTATATAAATATTTTGACAATGGACGGGAACCTTTTTGATTAAGAGGGTGCAAACGAAAAATCGATCTCATCGTTGGAGAAGAGCTTTTCACAGGAGTGATAGTAACCACTTGAAAGCTGAGACTTGAGTCTGCAGCTCCACATCGTCGATTTTTCAAAACACTCTTTTTTAAGCTTGTAGCATCCAGATCAAAAGTTATGTTTCACATTTGCTTTTTGTCTAGACTTTTACATGAAATTAATAGTATTTTAATGCATTTCGCATTGTTATGATGTTTTCTATATACCTAGGAGAACTGACTGGTGAGCAAAAACGCGGCCTCAGGCGGGAATCGATTAACGCGGGTTCGATTCCTGCCCGAGGCCGCGTTTTTTGCTCACCACTCGATTCTCTTAGGTATATAGAAAACATCATAACAATGCGAAATGCATTAAATTACTATTAATTTCGAGCATTAGTATTTAGAATAGCTGTCAGCTCAACTGGGTTTATAAAGCGAAATCGCATACCCGACCAAACCTGTCAAAGGTTGATGGCTGATAGCTAACATTGAGATGTTGAAGAATGAGTGGTCGGGCAAATGTGCCTCGGTGGTGTAGTGGTAGAGCACGCGTCCCCGGATAGGATGAAACGTGGGTTCGATTCCCGCCTGAGGCCGCGTTTTTGCTCACCACTCAATTCTCTCAATTATCTAGATTTTGACCACGAGTATAATTCGCTGGAAGCCGAAAAGCATATTAATGTGTAGAGAATTCTCGTAGTTTCATAGTAAATCGTTCTATCTGGAGTTTCTTCCAGAAGCGGAGGGAGAATTTCCTAATTGAACAACAATATATCGATCGTCCCTCGTCGTCCCCTCCCCTGCCGCGCTCCCTGCCACGACCCTCGCCTTGCCGAATAGCTGGTAAACAAGGTTGCCAAAAAATGTAAAACGTCGATCTTATTTCCCTTGCTGAATCATATTTTCCAGAAATAAGCACGTCGCTAGAATCAGGAAACATTACGCTATCAGATGATTACTGAAAGTCTAGAGAAAAAACTCTGTCTGACGAGGTTAAAAGCACAGATCAAAAGGCCAGAGGAGATCGAAAGACCAAAAGAGCTTTTTGAAAAGAAAACACATTTTTGAGTTCTTTGAAACTTTCGCTAGCGAATGAGCACTAGCACTCTAAGGAATATGATTTGTCCAGTGAAATATAAACGAGGTAAGAGAAAAAAAATACGTGGTTTCATAAAGCATGGTGCTATTTTAGAGGTTACAGCTTTGTAAAGAGGTTTTGAAGAACCAGCGACGTGGGGCTGTAACCTCAAGTCTCAGCTTTCGAATGGTTATTAACACACCTGTGAAAAGTTCTTCTCCAGCAAATGAGATCGATTTTTCAATTGTTCCCTTCTAATCAAAAAGAACCTTTGGGTGATCATTGACCACTTAAACCTTATTCCTCTCTTTCTTTTTCTCTTGTTCTCTTTTTCTCTTCTTTTCTCCTTCTATCTTTCGCTCGCCCACAGGGTTATGCTGATCTGAGAGAAACGAAGGAGGAAAGAAGAAAAGAAGCTTCAACCGTGATCGATTCAGTAACTGTAGGAAGAGAAACGAGAATGCAGAAGGGGAGGGGTATATATCTGTAGTAATATTGATTATTATGCATTATAGTGGGATTTGTTTCATATTTTCTACAAATATGGCACTGTTCACAATGTCAAAATACCCGAGAAACAGACAATGGCTACCAAGTATGGGTGAGTTTTCAATTTTACTCACTAAATTCACTCACTGAGCGGGGACGTGGCCGAACAGCTAAAGATGCTCGACACGGGGGTAATGCGGGATTAATCCTCACCCCACAACACTCCGGCAATCGAAAAAGAAAGCCTCAGCCTGGCTGTCATCGAGATTCCAAGGGGACACGTTCGACCACTATCCTACGACGTTCATCAAGATGATGAAAAATAGTTGAATGCCAGCACTGGAATCCACACAGTAGAAAAAAGCTGTGATGCTTGGATACTTAAATGCTTGAGTGGCCCGACTTTGTCAATAGTGCGAGCACGCGTCCCCGGATAGGATTAAATGCGGGTTCGATTCCCGTCTGAGGCCGCGTTTTTGCTCACCACTCAATTCTCTTAGGTATATAGAAAATAGTGCGAGTTCCAACAAAGGGAAACTTTGCTGGTCTACCTATTTTGTTCCCTAGAGTTCCGCGCTAATGCCTAGCCCGGGCTTCGTCAGGTCCACCACCTTGAAGCAGTCACCGGCCCTCGTGGACCAGAGGGAAATTACCACTGCGACTAGGAGCTACTGATACGGCGACCATTCGTGGTACGTTTTACTCTTGGCTGGGCTTTCCGGGTGGAAACGTCGTATTCCTCAACTTAAGTGGCCCTGCTGGGGGTTAAAGCCTCATCTGTACTGCTCAGTCCGACCCTGAGGAAGACCTCCCGGCCACGGCGAAGCTATAAACTATTTGAGTGGGAAGCTGTTATACGTTTCGAATAAAGTGATAAAGTGATAAACTCATTACTCTGTAACCTATTTGTATTAGATTTGTGATAATGGAAGATCTAAATGGTGCGGATAAGGTTCGATGTCATCTTATAAATGGAAAGTATCTATTCACAGACGATGGTTTGCAGCTATTGGTAAGCACAGATCTGTTCAACTTACAAAAGTTTTTATTCATCCTTTTCTTTAGTATTGATATATTGTTATGATTGCAAACAACGATAGCAGATCAGGAGCCCAAGTAGTACAGTCGTGCGCGCGCGACTCTGGAAACGGTGAGACACGGGTTTCAGCCCTTCCACAGCTTGAAGCTTTACATGCTATCGCATATGGTTAATTTTTAGGGATTTCGAGATGTTTTCATCTCTGCTTAGTTAATTAGACCTGAGATCAAGATGATAGAAATAACCCGGCTTCTTAATGTTATCCGGAACAAATGAAGCAACGAACCTTTTGCGGGACAAAGACTTTTCATAAGAGCGTTATTGATCATTCGAAAGCTTCAATCTCTGGCTACTTCTTTGCGTGGCGTTTTTTCTAAAACGCTGTAGCAGAAAGAAAACATTTGTGTTGCACGCACGCATTACTCGAAGGACAGAAGTGCTCTACGAATTATGCGTAACCGATCGATAGCGCAAACACGATTCCAACGCTGTCCTTAGTTTCTTAAAAGACCGTTTCATTGCAGTGTAGTAGGGAACATAAGATCGAGTTTGACCTACGCGGCGCATTTGCTTGTTAGCTAAGACTCCACTCACACACCCTAGTTGACAAGCATTGTGCCGCGTGCATGGCACTGAATCTAACCATCCTTGCTACACTATAGTGAAGCGGTGTTGAAAGAAAATAAGCACACTATTGGAATCGTGGAAACTTACGCTATCGAACGGATACGGAAATTCCAGGGAGCCTTTTCATCCTGCGTGAAATTTGCGTGTGTGAAATACAAATGTTTTCTTTCTACTACGGCGTTATAAAAAGGCTATTTTGAAAAATCGCCATGTGGCGCAGTAGCCTGAGATCTAACCTTTCAAAAAATTACTAACAAAAAGTTCTTGTCCAGCTAAGAGGGTTGTTTCTCTGCTTGTTACCGAATAAAATTGAAGAATAAATAATTCCATCTGGCTTACCGCTTCGATCTCTTCGTCTTTCCAAAACGATGATTTGAATCAAAATATCATCAGAGTAAATTCATTTTTGTCAACCCTCGTACTATTGACTTAATCAGTAGAGGGTATCTAATTGATTGGTAATGCCAAAGTTTGTTATAGCTAGATATCAAATAATGCTGAGTGATATGCAAAACTTTCATCTTCAGGCGGGAGTTGAACCCGCCTCTTACCCTTTTTGGGAGAACCTGCCAGCCACTACATTACTGCGGCTCCTCTGCCATTACTTTTGATAGGTTATTTTGTTACAATTTAGTTTACTCGAAGACTTAACTTAAATTGAAGGACATCAACGTTAATCTCCCAACTTGTCGACGGCTTGGAAATTTTCATAATACTAATGAATATCTTCATATCAATTAGCTTTGATCAACTGTGCAAACAATTTGAAGATCTTTAGGAGCTATTTGATAATATTTGAAGACGAGACTATGTTTATGTCGCTGTGCTTAAAATATGGATGCGCGTGGCGCAGTGATTAGTATAGGTACCCTGCGACACATATGCGGTTGATGGTTCTCACCTATCACTCTACTCCTCCGGTGTCGGTCAATTGGTATCACTATGGAGCGCAACAGCACTGACTTGACACATCGGAGGGCCACCTCGAGTTATCGTAGGGGTCAAATATGCATTCGGTCGCCTCGGACAATGCTTATTAAGTCGAATGCATGGCGTATCCCTCAGTTATTAATCAACGTCAAGAGCTTTATCCTTGAACCTGGTTATGTTATCATAGACATCTCCATATAAGCCATCTAATGTTCTAGATATACCCAGTGACGTAGAGTGATGTGCAAAACTTTCGCATTAGCCGGGACTAGAACCCGCATCTCACTCTATCCGGGAGCGTGTGCTCTAACCCATTGCACTACTGACGCCCGCTAGAAAGCGGTCAAAAAGAGATTTCCATTTGATCCTCTAATGTTCATTAGATCAATATATGCACTACTCTACTTTAAACCCATATATTCCTTATCGGAAAATAATTGAAAGGATGAAGATAAAGCTCTCGCCGTTGGATAATCCCTGAGAGATAACCGAAATTTCGTTTATATGTGGCATTGTTTGTGGTGAGTGAAAGCATATCTGGCCTTTACAATGGATTTCGGGACCCCCGATGTATCAAGTGAGCAAAACTATCGTCCCAAGCAAATCTGCAAACAATTTACCAGCCCTGGAGGGATGGAAGGCTTAGTGACCCTTGGGCGAGTCCGAACCATCGAATATCGACTGATCGAATATGTGTCGCAGAGCACCTCTAACCACTGCCTCATACGCGATCGGAATTTACGATACTACAGGTAAATACCACGCGAAGTGGAGAGAGGCAGTTTTATCGTGTTGACGATGATGATGATGATGATTGCAGTAACACCAGGATAGTCAATGTTTCTCCTTCTTCTGCTTTTTTTTTGTCTTCTACTTCTAACTCTTTTTTTTGTTTTAGAAATTCTTTGAGGAAACTGCAAGTAGTGGATGATACGCTATTGGAGAAGAAATATGATGAGGAACCTAACAGTTCAAAAATTGAGAAACCCTGGTTGGGAGTGAAATGTTACTCCCAGGATCTTCCTCTCAAGACTCCCACCAAGGTATGTTTTTTACTACTATATTTGACAACGTAACACCGTCACCTATAGACGACTAAGCAGATTCTTCCAGGTCCGTGTTGTTGAGTCTCCTTATCCTTGCCGGTGTGTCGAAGACGGCTTCGTTTTCCACATTATTCCAGATGCTCAGCAGTTAGGAGAGGAATATGCTGATCTTCAACGGACGATGAATCAATTTTGCAGCGAGAATCCGAATCTTCAGGATTTGCCGATGGTTTGAACATATCAAACTTCGAATAATTCTTAAAGCCTTCGCACTCCTCATTACTAAATCTGAGATCGTTAACCCTTTTGGGACCGTGGGCCCCACGATCTCCGCATCTCTAACTGGCAACCCTGAACCGTCTGCTCCACTCCTCCGCATCTCTGACTCCCTTCGCGTGCTGCGTCTAATAATGGCATGCTGGGGTTAGAGAAGCAAAGGAGGTGGAGCAGACCATGCATTGTTGCCAGTTATAGATGAAGAGGTTTTGGGTTTATGGTTCCGAAAGGGCTAAAGTTTCGACGTCTTCGTCTTTATCGGTGCCGCTGATTCGAGTCGATTGTCCTCCGTAGTTCGCTCTACCTCGGCTCTGAGGAAGACGAAGAAGTCGAAACATCATCCGAATAAATTTTCATATTAACCTCGTAAGGACGCGCTGTGGCACAGTGATTAGAGGTGCTTTGCGACGCACACATGATCGAATGATCGGATGTTCGATCGTGCGCTCAGCACTCACAAAGCATTCCATCCTTTTGGTAACTGTGAATTGGTACCAAACATGTCTGGAAGTGTAGGAGTACTGACATAAAACATCACTAGGCCACTACAAGTTATCGTAAGGGCCATTGAGGCATTCATTCACCTCAAAAGGTGCTAGATGGAGGCGATTGTATGACGCATCTCCCAGTGAATCAACACAGACAGCTTTCTCTTCTAACCTTCTTAACGTTCGACGTCTTTGTCTTTTGAGAGACGATGATTGGAGTCGATTGTCCGCAGGCTTTCGCCTCCCTCGGCGCTGAGGAAGGCGAAGACGTCAAGACTTCAGTCGAATAAATTTTCGTATCAGTTTTGTAGTATCAGCTAAATCATAGAATAGACCGTGGTACTTATATGGTAGACGGCGCCGAATGATATTTGATCTCATTCAGTGGAGAGGAAATTTTCATAGGAGTGTTAGCAATCATTTGAAAGCTTAAATCTTTGGCTATATCCTCACATCGTCGGTTTTTCCAAAACACTCCTTTATAATGCTGTAAAATCCATAATAAAACTATGTTCCACACCCTCCGCGCGCCTTCATTTTTCTCACGACTATAAAGGTTTCTGTGAGTCAGTCGTTTTTTATATGAAGTTTCTTCCAAAGCGGAGGAAAAATTCACAATTGAAAACAAGTTGCACCCCACATATCCAACCCGTATCGATCAATCGCCCCCTTCCTTTCCCTACCATCCCCCTCTTTGGCCGTGAGTTTGCCGTTTAAACAAGGTCGCCAAATATGTGAAGCTCGATCTTATTTTCCGTGCTGCACTGCGGTGAGAGGGTCATTCCCAAAAAATAAACAGCATTGGAATCATAAAAACGTTCGCTATCGATTGCTCACTAGTAATCTAAAGAAAGAGCTCTGTCCGGCAAGCTGTAAAGCACAAATCTTTTCTTTTTCCTGCAGCGCTATAGAAAGAGATTTTCCAAAAAGCAGACCCATTTTGATGTTTCTCGAGACTTGTGCTATCGAAACAGTTCTAGTACCATCGGAAGGAGTTTTGTTCAGCGATGTAAGCGAGGTAAGGGAAAAAAAATGTGCCATCGTGTGAAACATAATGTTATTTCGGACTTTACAGCGCTTCAAAAGGGTGTTATGAAAAAGCGACCACGTGAGGCTGTAGCCAAAGATTTAAGCTTCCGAATAATAGCTAACCCTCAAATGAAAATTCCTCTCCAGTGAATGAGATCGAATATTTTTTTGTCGCAGTCTAACATATAAGTATCGAAACCGCTATTGACTGGCACTGTCGCGGTCAAGGAAAATCATTTTTCAAGGTATCCAAAGTAAATTTAGCAGTATTCAAAACAACTAGTTTATGTAATCTGCAGGATTTTCCATTTTACTGTTCTAATAACATGTTATAATGTTACCACTATACATTCACTAATGCTGAATGATATGCAAAACTTTAAACTCCGGCGGGCACTGAGACCATGTTTCACCCATACCGGGGGCGACAATAGCGTAGCACGCGCCCCGATCTGGGTGAAACTCTGGTTCAGCTCCAGTCTGAGGTCGAATATTTTGCATATCACTCAACATCATTGGATATGTAATTGCAGCTAATTCATTTGAAAGTTTAGATTGGCCAATATGCCCTTTTTGGTCGCTCCAATATAGCTTATCGAGCTGTTTGCATTGGCGATATGACAATGTATCTCGTCGATACGGGAGAAATCGTACCTATGGAACTTTCGCACTTGTGGAGCTTTGATGTAGCATTCTTAGAACTACCTACTCTGGTCAGTTTTCGCCCATGTTCGCTTTTTTAGAACTTTGTTTTGGTTCTTTTCGGATATGAGGGGATAAATGACTATCCAACCTCATTCGCTAGACATGAATTTTTCGTAGGAGTTTCAGTAATCATTTGAAAGCTCGAATGTTTGTCCTAAGCCATACATGGCTGGTTTTTGGAAGGACCTTTTTTATAACGATGTGAAATCGAAAATGAAATCATATTTCGCACGCGCATATCTCTCGCCGGACAGGGATATTTTAGACCATTAGTAGTCAAGATATTGTCTCAGTGATTCCAATGCTGTACATGTTTTCTGGAAAGCCTTTTTTTAGCAGTGCAGTGGGGAGAATGAGATTGAAGTCGCATGTGCGAGCAAGTGGTTTTTGGCCAGTTTCCGAGCCGCTGGCTGAGGCAGGGAGGAGCCACCTCGATTACCAATCAATTTTTGACCGATCTTATGCTATTTCGATCTTTGTTTTCTGATTAGAAATTGTTTCTTCACTATGGAAGAGAATCCTTAGATAAAACGTATGACTCTGCTACAAAAAGACTGAACTTTTTCATTTTTGCCATGAAAACGGATAAATTCAATCATCGTATGATCACTTCGATAAAATTCAGGAAGCCACAACGTCCTAATTGCCTTGAATTCTCTTGTGACTCTTGAAGACAGTCGGATACTACGAGATTTCCTCTACACGTTGATATGCTCGAATATCGACCGATCATCGCGTCAGCCCACCTAGCTGCCTCACCCAGCGGCCCGTGAATTGGCCAAAGACCACTTGCTCGCGTGAGTTCATTTGTATTCCCTGCTGCACTGCAGAGAAACGGTCTGTTCCAGAATATATACGCAGCGTTGGAATTCCACAAAAATTACGTTATGGAGTGATTACTAATAGTTCAAAGAAAGATATCTGTCCTAGCGAGAAAATGCTTGTGCGAAACACAAGGAATTTCGTTGCGTAACAACGTCAAAAGAACGCCTTTTCAAAAATCGACCACTGCAGGTACCAGAAATTTAAGCTTTCGGATGAATAATAGTTTCTGTCCGCCGAATGAGGTGGGATATTCATTTGTTTCCCTTATAACCGAAAAGAGCCTTTATTTTGTTGTGTACAGTTGCCATTGTACTAATTATTTCGTTTAGATTATTCCTTGCGGCATATCCGACATTGCGTGGATCGAACCTTCCGTGGCTTCTGTTCAGCACCTGCCTAGAGGTTGGATATTTATCGGCGGCGAAGTTACATATATGACACATATAAATTTTTGGCGGCGACTAGTACAGTAGTTATTAGGTTGGCAGGGATTTTCCGGTCTTCTTTTTGACTTTGTTGATTAGTTTTCATGCTTCACTATAACCTAATTTTCTTCTTAAGCCAAACACGAGGTGTTCACATAATTTCTCTATTCAACAGCTGATGTTTCGGCAGTTCGCCTCCTCAGAGCTTGGAAAGGTCAAGTTATCTGCAATGTAAACAGTCAAACCTCTCCACTACTCTTTTAGAAAAAATCATCATATCTAGGTTTTAGTCGCATCAAGCACAAAATCAACTCTAAACTTACTCACCGCTTTTTATATGTGTTCCACTTAATGATTCAAGTAGAGTTCATCGGAAGGAGATCACATAGGCTCGTAATGCACCTTATCCATCAAAACAACAGTCTTATATACTGACTCAAATCACGTGTGATAACGAGGCATTCTTCTCCGGATTTTATAGTTGAATTTGTCGTGCTGATTCAGAACGCTTCTGAAATTGTATGCCCTGATGTTTATGCTCCTACGCAAGAAGGTGAATTTTATGCCATAGTCTACTCCGTCATGCTTCTGTGCTCTATGTGTCCCTAGCGGGGTGTGTTCGTCTATTACGACGCTTGTCAGCTGAGTGTTCTTATATGCGAGCATAGATTGAAATGACCGCAAGAAGCTACTCTAAACGACAGTAGAAACAAAAACTTAAAAGTATAAATAGTAATTAACAAAGAGGAAAAGTCAGGAAAATCTCTTGCCAATGCACTGTATGAGGAGGTAAGGTGATAAGGAAGGCGCTGGTTTGATACTCTACACAGCATTCTCTTCAAAGTCAACAAACGTCTAAGGAAACGCCTTGGTTTGGCTACCTCCAAGGTTGCGAGGAGAATCGTCTCAACCAGCATTCTACGACAGAATTTTTTTTATTTGACCGTCTCTTGCGGTGTTATTATGTTACAATATACCCTATAGCGTAGAGTGCTGTGCGTCAACTGTATTTGACCGTCTCTTGCTGAACCGTTGCACCACCGAGGGAGCTTTACCATTGCGTCGGTGGTGCAACGGTTCAGCACACGCTCCTGAAAAGGGTGAGATCTGGGTTCGGATTCTGGCTGACGCGTGTTTTTGCACAGCACTCTACACTGTCGGGTGTATTCTACGATATTCATCAAAAAGACGATCATCAAGCAGCAGCCAAAAAACGTAAAATGTTTGGAGACCTTTGTGGAGGATACATGCGATGGAGCGAGTGGAATACAAGAGATGCTAGGACTAGGACTCGTTACCTTCTCACACTTCTCATAGTGTATGACATTCTAACCAGCTAACCCTTACGGGACCACGGACCGAACCTTCTGCGCCTCTAATCCGCCAACGCGTTTTGTCAACAAGGCGTCTAACCTCCAGCGTGCCATTGTTAGATGCAGCATGCTGAGATTAGACGCCATTCTTAGGCGCCACACGCTCCATTGCTAGATGCAGGCGCTACGCTGGAGATTAGATACGCAAAAGGCTGGCTCTAGGGTCCCGTGGAAGTTAGAGGGGTTTACCATCCCGTTATTTCAGAATTTGAAAATGATTTGATATTTCTTCAAAAGTGACGTCTTACATTTTTCCCATTCAGGCTTTAAGACAGTGGTCTGCTTCATATGGGAACGGGCTTACGGCTACTGCTACACATTACTCGGGATTAGTGAATATGGTATCTTTGGAGGCGTTTTCAGATGGAAGTGAGTATTTACATCAGAACTCGAAAATCCTGATTAGTTGCCATTCCCTGTATACCACTTCAGGCCCCTTTACACAATGCATAGTCTCGTTATAATACCTAAATTTGTAGAGCGTGTGTGGCGCAGTAGTTTGATATGTTCTGCGACACACATGTGGTCGATCAGTCGATGGTCGCTGTTTCGATTCCGTCCTCAAGGCTCACGAAGCCTCTCATTGCTCCGGGATCGGTTAATTGGTACCAGGCATGTATGGGAGGACAGCAGCGCTGATTTGATATATCAGTGGGCCACCGCGAGTGCTTGTAAAGGCCAGATATGTACATTGACGATGCTCAATGACGTCGAATGCGTGTCACATTCTAGGGGATTGATCAGCCCTGAGAGCTTCATCCTTTGTCCCTTTACCCAATTTTGGAACCGATTCTGTAGCTTCAAGATTACACGCATCTTTTCAATTTGTTCAAAAAAACATTTATTGACTTCCTTCACGTCGATCATTCTTACTCATTATAGTCGTCGAGAATTTCGCGGCATTTATCATGGCAAAGGGTCTCTGCACACGACTGTCACGTATCCAGTGTTGCTATTCTCGAAAGGTTCTACTTGCTATTAGGGACTCATTCAAGGTGTGAATTTATGGCGATAATCTCCAAGAATTTTCTTCCTATTTTATCTCTTCGATAGCAGTGTTATAATGTTACAATCATATATCCAGGGATGTTAAATGATAATGGAAACAGCCGAGCCCCGCATTGCGGTGGCTTCTATGATGTGATGGGAGCACACTTCCCCAGCTGGGTGAAAGTCTCACTTAACCCTCCCGAGACCCTGGGCTTGCATCCCTAACCCCACCGTGGCAGTGCTGGGCGGTTTGCTCCACATTCTCTGCGTCTCTAACCCCGGCACAGGAACGCATTGAATGTATTATTGTATTTCACAGATAAACCCAGTAATGTAGAGTGATGTGCAAAACTTTCGCGTCAGCCGGGATCAGAACGCGCACTTCAGTCTATGCGGAAGCGCGTGCTCTAACCCGTTACATTACTGACACCCATTTTGCACACCACTCTTTTTACGCTATAGCGCATCTATCTGTCAGCCGCCAGCTGTTAACGGCCTGGCCCGGGTAGTCGGTATCGACATTAAACTCAGTCACTCACCTCACTCTATCCGGGAGCTATTTTTAGGCGAGCAGAACTATTTCGACACGTTCACATCGAACAGACGTTTCAGACTTATACTTTGCTGATGTTCAAATTTGCATATTAGGATTTCAAGTTACCTTTTCGAGAACAAGCGTCGAAAGGCACTCAACGTCGCACCGTCGCTTTTCCACGAAGCGCGGCGCCATCATTACAGTATCTGAATGAGACGACGTAGCGGTGAGAAGCAAGATGCTTCTTATGGCCCTTGAAGGGTTAAAAATCAGACATCTGCTACTTGTCATCCCGTCACCCTTACCGTCTCCCTTTCTGTTCTCATTTAGAGTGTAATGACCGTAACAGAAGTCAGCAGTTCTGAAAGGAAATGCTTAGTGTTCCCCCAGATTGAAGCTCTTTCCAGAAGAAATTCCATGCTCTTCCTCTCTTTTTCTGGAAAGCGATGTGGTTCTATAAGGTCGATTTCAAGAATTTTAATCTGGTGCACTGGTTAGCATTTGTCCCGAGAAGATAGGGCACTGCCGCTTGAGATCGAAGATTCTGTATATTCAGCATTCATGAATGCGCTATATCAACGACTAGTATGCGCAGTATGAAGTGTTTTCCGGTTAAAGGCTTCCGCAGCTGTTTGCAACGCCTTCAAAATTTGCATGTTTGAAAGTGCTCTGTCTTCTAACTTTGGTCAATAGAAGTTATCATGGCGGTATTTTGAAACGTTTTGCACTATTTTTTTTTTCTTCGAGAGGTTCATGCCTCTGATACATGAGAGATTCTCCTCAAACAGGGCACAGAGCGCCCTCGAATATGCTTTGGCGTTGGTGGTTATCGAGCTGAGACCTCAAGAATTTCTTTTTTTGGCAAATTTATTGCGAATGTGTTGACAATTCAAGAAACGTTCAACGACTGTTCAACGATTTATCGTGTACCGCAGTTGTTGAATAGCTACAAAGCTCAGCGGTTGTATAGATGTTTTCAGTTTGACATTAGGTCGTTCCATAAGTTGTGGCACTAGAGCAATAAACAGCAAATTTATTAAACAGTGTGATTAATGCTGCTTGATTCTGGTATCGTTCAGTTTCGCATTTTCTCGCGAACATTCGGTATACAACTTTCCTATACTTGCTCTGAGATGGAGCTGTCCTGGGAACAAACTCGCTTGCTACTCATGCACGAAATGCTCGTAGGGGAAAATGCTAGTGAAGCGGCGCACGGGATTAATAGAGCTTCCTGTGGATAGCCTAAACGCGAGTGGTCCTCCAGACTGTTCTCTTCAGTTTTAAACTTCGCAAACCATTTCCCAACCGCATAATCGCCCTAAATTTTATTAATCTTTCGTGCGGCTTCACTAAACTTTTTCCCCTACGCACCTTCCGTGTACGAGTAGCAGGCGAATTTGTTTCCACGAAAGCTACATCCTAAGCAAGTATAGGCAAGTTGTATACCAAAATGTTCACAAGAAAATTCGCAATTGAACGATACTAAATTCATGCAACCTTAATTCCTTCTGGTTAATAGATCCGATGTTTCTACTATGGTGTCAAAACTTCATGGAACGACTTAGTACATTTGTTTTCAAACTGAGGTGGAGCATAGGGCACTAGCGATCTCCAAAAATGTTGGTCAGTGTCCGAAACAAAAGGGCGCGTCTGCCGCACTGGATAGAGTGTGGTTGTGACGCACACGTGAGCGAAGGTTCAAACGTGTTTGCAAAACTCACCAAACCTTTTCAACCCTCGGGGGTCGGTTAATTGGTTTGACATCTATCTGGGAGGACAGCGCAACTGACTTGAAATGTCGGTAGACCAGCGCATGTCTATGCAAGGGCTGGCTTTGCATTCAATCACCACTACGATGCTATGTATGGGGTCGAATGCATGGCACTTTGTCCAGGGCTTTATCAACGCCGAGAGCTTCATCCCTTGTCTTTTACTTCCAATGGTAAAAGAGCCCATGTGTCGTATAAATCCCCATTTTTATAATCAGGAATCGTTGTGGTGTGCAGTCGCGGCATCGCATCGCAATCTGCAGTATCATTTTTGACAAGCAAGCATCGTTTTGTCTCTACTGAAGTCTATTCGTTCTAATTCCATCATTAATTGTTGACTAGATCTTTTTCATCGACTAAAAAATCTTTGTATCTTAACAAAACTACAACACTGTGAAGATACGTGCTCCAATCGTACGGTGCATCGCGCCGACGCCGCGACACCCCCGCCTACCAGCGCTGGTCCCCAAAGGGTTATGCAAGGACGCCCAGTGATATGCAGAACTTTCGACTCCCAATCGGGGAGATGAACCTGCGTTTCACCCCCACCCAACCGCGAAGGATCGGCAGCGCAGTGGTAAGAGACGCCCCAGGTATGGATGAAACGCGGGTTCAACTCTCGCCTGGGGTCCAAATGCTTTTGTAACACTCGGTATCGTTGGATATATAATTACCCATCATGGAATTGCTAAGAAGAACTGTAAATTTAAGGGTTTTTGTAGATTATGACCTCTTTTAAGTCAAGTATCTTAAATTTTTATAAATGAAATTTTGATATTAAATTTGGCTGAGATTTTTCTTGGTTATGCGGTGATTTCAGGATGGCCGAACGGCTCCTCCAGTCAACTTCACCAACTTTGTCGGGGAAATCATCAAAGGATCACTTACCGTTCCTGTTTCTTGACTCCTGTGATCTCCTGCTTCCGTTTGAGTTGTCACTGACCCGTTAGGTTTATGTTTGCATTGATTTCAATTCGTAGATCTCTTGTGAACGTTTTTTCATTGGCAACTGATCGCTTCGGTGAAATAAATCTGAAATAATTTGTGTTAAAACCATCTATCAAGGCATCTACATGCGGCTGAAGAACAGATTTGGTAGGTCAACGTTTGAATTTCGCGCGCAGTCTCCTTAATCAGGTTGATCCGGATACGGTAGCGGAACGCCATCGGGTAAGAACTTTGGGCCTAAAAATTATCAGTGGTTACCTCAGTGAAGTACCGACGGTGTCGCTGGCAGGTGGTGGACTGTCATCCCTCTGACGTCATCAATTCATTTCTTTATTTTTCTAAAAATATAATAAAATAAAATTTAGCGATTAGAATGTTTATCTAGTTATTCTAATCGTTAATTTTTTCTAATCCTGAATAGAAAATAATTGTTGAAAAGAATTTCTGAAATTAAATTTAACTTGAAAAATATTTTTAAAAATTCTGGTTTATATCGTTGATGCTACTAACTACTTCCCAATAGATTTCCTACTTTCCAGTAAAATTCTTGCGCTTCAGTAGCTTCCTCCTCAGCAGATTTCCTACTTTACACAGCAGATACTTTAGTTTTGCACTAAAATTCATGACTTCCGGTGGATCCTTTGCCAGTAAATTCCAAATGTTGCACTAGAGATCTTGTTTCTCCATCAAATCTGTAGCCCTTTGAGGACCATGAGAATCATTTTGATGCTCACGGCGCGATGTCAAATCTCAGCTACTGTGATGGCGGCGTCGGGTCTCGTGGGAAAGCAGGCGAACAGGCAGATGCGCAAGGACAGAAATGTAGAGCCGGTTGTCTGAAAGCAGCGCTAGTGAAGGCACGAAGTCGCCTTCATATCAACGCTAGTCCTCAAAGGGTTCTTTTTCCAAATGATTCCCTAGTTTCTAATGTGATTCTTGCGCTCCAGTAGATCCCTAACTTTACTGTGGATTCCTTACATCCCAGTAGATTCGTCACATTCCAGTGAATTCCTTGCGCCCCAGTGGATGCTTTTCCGAGAGGGTTTTTACTTCCCAGTAAAACTTACTTTCTCCCCGGTAGTTCCTTACCTTTTATTAGATTCCTTTCCAATAGATTTCCCACTTTCCACTAGGTCCCTTATTTCCCAATAGATTCCTTCGTCTCCAGCAAATTCGGAGATTCGTTCTAGTGTTTTTCAACTATCAGAAGTCATTGTCAGCTCATATTTCTCACGCTACCCAACAGTCAATTATTCTGTCAATTCCGCAGTCTTCAGATAGGAGGGATGCATACTTGTTCGACATACCAGCATCGTGCTCCGTACGCTGTTACGGGATCACCGCTGAGAGGATATCATTCAGTGTCAAGAAGTGATGACAATGTACTAACTGCATCTTGTCTCACTTTTACTTCAACGATTTTTCCGTGAAGCTTTAAGAAAGTCATGTTTAGGTGCTGCCCTCCTACTCAACAATCAGAGGCCTAACCACCAAATGCCGTCTACCAGGGGCTGCCGCTGGCGCTGAATGCCGATTGCGAAGCAACAGCGATGGAAGGAGTACGTTTCTAGATTGAAGCCCCGGTACATCGAGATAATTCGTGACATATCTACATTTTAGAATCACCTTCATTCGCTTCGGGATCCCCTGATGGAGCATCGCATATGGACTGTTCACTGGAATATCTAGCAGACCTTGTGAAAGAGAAGAAGGATTTGGAAGTGTTTGGCGAAAACTTCCAACATGTCGATCGGCTACTTAGCGAAGGTTCGTCGCATTTCAGTGAGGTATTCGAGATAAAAGCGCTTCTGGCGCAGCGATTAGAGATCCTCTGTTGCGCCACGTAGTTGATCAAGCGATGGCCGATGGTTCGGTCCCGTGCTCGAGAAGTGCTAGACTTACCTGAGAGGATAACAACGCTGACCTAATACATAGGTAGGTCGCCGGCACTCACTGTAAAGGCCAATTATGCAGTCAGTCACCTGAAACGATGTTAGATGAAGACAAACACGTGGCGTATCGCTCAAAGAATACTCGACGCGGCCACCTTCAGAGACTTTTTTAGCTTGACCTTTGCGGAACCGTGGACCCACGGCCTCTGCATCTCTAATTAGTAACACTAGACGGTCTGCTACACCTCTGCATCTCTAATCCATAGCATGTAGAAATGTAGAGGCCGTGGGTCTACGGTCTTGAATGGGTCGAGACAGACGCAAGTAAACCAGCGAACAGATCAGAACTAATTACAGATTGGCTTAACGACAATTCTTACTTCACTTCTTATTGTTATATAGCAGTGTTTTATACTGCTAGCAAGCAACCTCGGCGGGGGTGGAGGAAGGGTTTCAACTTTTAAGGTTCTGAATTTTGCTTATATTTGTATTAAAATTGCTAAAAAGGGTTCTCTAAGGAGTGTGTAGATTTATAAGGTGCTAGCGTACGAAGAGGGCATGTGGTGCAGGGGTTAGGGTTGCTCTACGTCGCGCACAAGGTCGGTTGAATGTAGTGCCTCATGGCTCACCAGGCCATCCATGCCTTCGAGGTCGGTAAATTTGCTACCAGCCTGATCGCAGACTTGTCGTGGAGGATAAGCACCATTGACTCGATACAGCGGTAGGCCACAGCGAGTTGATGTAAAAGGACAGATATCCATTCAATCACTCTAAGTGTGCTTAAAATTTGAAGGCGGATGCATGGTGCATCCTTCAGGGATTAATTAACGCCATGAGCTTTTTATCCTTAAGGTACGATTCCGTTATCAGGACGCATCTATCATCTCTTTGGAGATGGAGGGTTATTGTTTTTTTTCCTCAAACTTTAATTTATTACTTGAATAGCTCAAATTTCAACGATCATAACACTGCACTTGATTTTCGAAAAGGCCCTCTTGAGGTGCTGTAACAGAGAGGATAAGGTCACGTTTTACACTCAACACTATTTATTGCTCGATTAGGGTTAGTGGATAGTCTTTGGACAGACTTACTTAGATATTTGGCAACTTAAAAATTGTTGATTCTAAAATTTAGTTGTTTTTGGAAAGGTAGTGCACTGGAAAGCGAAAAGAAGGTTGTAGTTTGTACTCCTAGGCTTAGGCTCATCTTAATACCGGTGCTGACATTCTGTACCAATAACTTTAATTCAGGAGATACAAAGCAATCGCAAATGTTGCGTTCTCTTAATTCATTTTTCTGTTCACTTGTTTCAGTGTTAATAACTGATTTCAGAGATTTCACGAGTACGGGGGTGCGTTGTTCCAGACGGAGTTCGTCACGGAGCCCTTTGACTTACCGGAACCGATTGGAGACGTTGTAACAATCACGGAGAAAATTTACGTACCTAAAAGAGAATACCCAGATGTACGTATGACAATTTTTTCAAGCACTATTGCTTCTATGATCGCATGTCTTTGCAGTACAATTTCGTGGGAAGAATCCTGGGACCACGAGGTATGACTGCAAAACAGCTGGAACAAGAGACTGGTTGCAAGATAATGGTCCGGGGCAAAGGATCAATGCGTGACAAGCGAAAGGCAGAGGACATCATAGGCGACAGTGGTCCCCATATCGAGTAAAGATAATGCTTTAATTTAGGAAGAAGCTAATCGAGGAAAGCCAAACTGGGAACATCTTGACGACGAATTGCATGTGCTTCTGCAATGTGAAGATACTGAGAACAGAGCAAGAATAAAACTGCGTGCAGCCATGGACCACGTCAAGAAGCTTCTTGTTCCAGCAGTTAGTTTTGTTTGTCAGAAAAGCCGAAAGCCAGAAGTTCTTATTTCAAAAGCATAATGAAGGTTTTCCGCATGATAAAGTTGAACTTGTGGTTGTTAATCTGAAGTTGATTATCGAGTGTTTTCAGCCAGAAGGGACTGATGAACTCAAACGAAAGCAACTAATGGAACTGGCTATCATTAATGGAACTTACAGACCCTATAAATCCACACTATGTAAATTATATGATCTACTCAATCTGTCATTGTAATTGAGATGATAACGTATATTTTAGCCAGCTCAAATAGAATCATCACTCCGGTACCTCTGGTTTCTCCAATCCGGGCGCCCATCTTCGTTTCACCAACAAACAGCCCTAACAGTGTAAGTAAACGTTAGAAGATTAATGGATTACAAGAATCGAGGCTTTATGTTACCAGTCGTGTGCTCAAAGTTTGTTACTCAACCAATATATATCTAAGCATACTGAGTGATTTCTAGACTAGACTTTCTAGTTTAGACGGCAGTTGAATCCGCGTTTCACCCATAAGGATCGCGCGCTGCCACTGCTCCACCGAGACTCCCGCTTCTCTACTATTCTTCCTTCGATATAGACTATCGGAACTTTCAGCATCCAACCATCAACGGTTGTGGTCTGATAAGTTACATGAGCATCAAACCTAGTTGAAGCCGACACAACTTCGATACCTATATCCTATATAGAGTACTAGCAGCGCATGGGCCTAGGGTAGCGTAAAGATTAGCATGCGCCCCGATGTGGGTGAAACGCGGGTTCAACTCTGACGAATGGTCTGAGGTTTTGCTTTTCGTTCACTGTTCTGGTGTTTCTAATCGTCACATCATGACAGTGCTAAACGAGCACGAAAAAGTAGATTGTAAATGCCTAGCAATTGATCTCTGATCTGTCAACACTTTTCAAAGAAGTGACAGTGGACAGACATCGATAACATCCACGCGTATTATAGAAGCCTGCAATCCAGCATATGTTGGAACGAACTCACAGCAACCGTTCGATTACTCGTCTTTCTTGAAGTGAGTTAATTATGCCAATTCATTATGAATGTACGCTTAGCCATAACTTACATTGTAACCCTATAGAGATTTTAATCATTTCGGGACCGTGGACTCACACGGGCTCTGCATCTCTAACTGGCAACTCTGTGCGGTCTGCTCCACTTTCTCTACATCTCCAACCCCAAGGGTGCTGCGTCTAACAATGGCACGATGCTGCCTCTAGCAGTAGCACGTTGAGGTTAGATATACAGAGGGGATGGAGCGGACCGCACAGCGTTACTAGTTAAAGATGCAGAGGCCGTTGATCCCGGAAGGGTTAAGACGAATCTTGCATATTAGTCCCTCAAAGACTGGAAGATATGCGTACTGTTTGTCTTGAGAAAGACGTCAAGTACTTTTGAATGTTACTCTGCGTTAGCAGGCTCGTAGTAAGCAGTGTGCACAAAACTGCCTATCAGCCAGGTTGATCTAGGCTTTCAAACGCAAGAGACAAGTTTAATCCAGGCCTTCAAACACTAGAGAGACTCAGTGCGTTCAGACAGCCTGTTGATTTATGACAGAGATAGTTAACATGATTTAATTTGTTATTGAGTACATGACTGTCGGACTTTCTATTAATATCGAGAATATTTCAGCCCAAATTTCCTTGAGACCGCGCTAGCATCATTTCAAATCGCTAATGAGCTACATCTTCCTACATTTCCAACAGCCACTTCGCTAGTGAATTCTTTTCCTTCGCTGTTTATGAATACCTCTGCTAATACTACAGCTACTCAGGAAGCATCCACCACAACTCCTGCGCTTAGTCCAACGAAATGCTTCTGACCTCCTTTCTCTTAACTTTCTTGTTGAATTTTCAATTTGCTTCTTGTTATATTGACGTTATTGAAAAGAGTGTTTTATTTTGATCTATAGGCGTTGCCATTGATATTGCTTGCCAAATATAGTCGTCATCATGAAACCATTTTGACTAGTCCTGTTGGTAAACTCCTATGTTCAGATATACCTCTAGTTGATTATTGTGATTTTGTTTTTTTTTTGTCTAGTTACTCATGTTTGTTGTTGGTCTAAACAATCTTTTCATTTCAAATATTATATGCTGTACTTGTCGCAGATGTGACCTAAATTTTTCGAGATTCTCTGCCACATGGCTTTTCATGTGAATAGTTGTTGTTTTGTTTTTGTTGTTACTTTTCAGTTTGTTTGAGTTCCCTTTTGTTGATTTGAGTTTTTCATTGACCTTGGACTGTCTTGCTAAGTAATTAGTCGTTCTTACTTGTGCATATAATGGACATCTTGCACATGAGCAACAATACGTAGCATCAGTGCCGAGAGTTCTAATGTGACCTCCTTGCCGCAATCAAACTACTGTGAATGCTTGTCAAATATCTGGAAATTGTTGGTTAAAATGTTGTTTCCGAGGTCAATGAAAAGTCTTTGTTGAATTATGTATCTGTCAGAATCTGTCTATCTGTCAAAAGTCAGTTATCGGTGCTTCACGATGGTCTAAAACCACGAGCGGATTGAAGAACGGAAAAATCTTGAGATTTCTAATCGACATTGATTGCATAGTTTGAGCTTTTAACCGTTCACTTCCCGAGCGCTTACCTTGAATTTTGCACACCCTAAATCTTTCTTTTCACTACGTTCAAGCAGATTTGATGTCATAAATTTGTATCTAGGAGCACTGAGTGGTCTGCAAAACACTCGACATCAGGCAGCAGTTGAACCCGCGTTTCTCCCGTAACGGGAACGCGTGCTACCACTACTCTACCGACGCCGACTTTCCAGTGCCGCTCGTTCTTCACTGCATCCTATCGTAGCCGTCAGCAGCCAACAATAGCTTAGAACAAAGGGGTGATTGAAGATATGTGCTGACACGATCAAACCCGTTAACGGATGGTTGTTGACAGCAACCATAGGATACATCGAAGAAAGAGTGATAGCAAAGCAATGGCATCACTGGTGTAATGGTAACACGTTACCGCAGTATGGGTGAAACGCGGGTTCAAGTCTCGAGGGGGTCGAATGTTTTGTATATCGACACTTGACTACTCTTAGGTTTGTGTACATTTATTTTCGTCCCTTTACACACAAACTGTTTAGTCAACTCTTATACACTTCATAACTTTATTTTGATCCGTCATCAAAGTGTTCTTTTTCACTGTGCGGATCCCAGAACTCTAGCATTCAATTCGTTTTTTGTCTTCTTCTTGAATGGTGTAAAATACTGGTCGAGCGCGTCTCCTTACATCCTCGAGGATAGCCTTACTGTGGCGTTCCTTAGGACGTTGCTGTCGACTGTCCGGAGAGAAATGGATGATGGAGCTCGGCTCCAAGCGCGGCGTAACCAAAATCACAACCACTCGCCCACCCTCCATCCTCCTCTCCGCCCATTACTTATGGAAAAGAAGCGGAAATAGAAATTATGTCACAGCAGGTTTTCGTGTTTCTACGCAACGACCTACACATTCATAGAAGGGTTTCCAAACTGAGCAAAAGACAGCATAAATATGAACATGGGTAAAACAAGTATTTATAATGATTTACAACGCCTACACAATCTTGACAACATTCCCCTTTTGCCAACGAAATCCATAAATGATGCCCTCCTCCAAGGCAAGTACAGGGAAATGATGGTAGCCCTTCTCTCGATGAGTGCCAGAGCTGTTACGACTTCCAAGGATCACTTCAGTGCCAGAGCATCGTAGGCTTAGCATAGCAGCAGGCGTAGGATCCTGCTGAAAGAGTATCATAACTACAAAGAGGAATTTGAGCTTCAGTCAATTATATCTATAGATCTACATACCGTCATTGCTGGATCTTCAGGCTCATCGGTTTCGTCGTGAATTTTTCCACCTATCGAACCCGTAGACATTCCAGTGAAGCATTCAAGTTTCCTAAAAACTAGGCTCTAAAACCCAACTTTTGGTTTTCTAAATGATTTCAAAATAAATGGAAAAAAGTTCTACTTCTAAGGCAATAACCTGGTAAGGCGATCAATTTCATCTGCTAATTGCTTCTTCTCGGTTTCCACTTTTTCTACAATACACAAAAGTCGATCCTCCAACTCTTCATTTCTTCCTTTTCTGTTGCAAGAATTGTTCCTCAAGTAACGCATATTTCGTTCGCCAGTACTCGATATCATCGCTCATGGAACTGCGAATCAAAAGATTTACGGGAATATTCGAAATATTCATAACGGTCTACACTAAGATGATGTCTACCTTGAATCAATTGAAATAGTCTGTCCTAATCTTTTTAAATCTCTGCGGACAGCAGTTGATCGCTTCTGGCAAGCGACGTGCGACGTTCGTCACTCAGAAACGTTTTTCGCTTCATTTCGAAAAAACCTTTGGAAATCTGGATTTTCTCTGATACTACATAATTTTCTCTAGGCGCCAATATATTTTTGTGCGTATAGAACTCACGTGCGAAGAAAACCACACAGTTTGAAAAGTGACATTCTTTCCGCTCCTATAGCGCACTATGTAGACCACAAAAAACCAAGTATAAGCTTCAGAATTGAGATATGTGCTATCGAATGAGTATTATTATAAAAAAAAAGGATAAAGCTCCTCGGCGTTGATCATTCCCTGAGGGATGCGCCATGCATTCGACTTCAATTTTCAACTTCGTTTAAGGTGATTGAATGCATATCTGGCCTTTACAATCACTCGCGGTGGCCTCCCCGCTGAACCGAGTCAGTGCTGCTTATCCTCACAGACAAGTCTGAGACCTGCTCTGGTACCAATTTACCGACCCCCGGAGGGATGGATGGCTTGGTGAGCCATGAGCGCGAGATCAAACCATTGCCCTCGTGTGCGACGCAGGGCACCTCTAACCACTGCGCCACATGCGCTCGAGTATTAGTGTAGTCTGACGAAAACCCATCCACAGACTTTTGCCGTGCAAGCAAAGCTCTCCCGAGTGTGAAAAATGATCCTATTTCCGCTGCTACAGCGTACCAAGAAGGCCTTTCCAGAAAACAAGCACAGTGTTGAAATCTCCAAGTCTTGGAATTCCGAATAACTATTGAAATTCTATTTAGAATAGCTCTATTTAACATAGAAGACCTTTGAACAGATGAGGGTCACAGGTGACCCCATCCATAATGATACCATTTAGCTAATTCCGATCTCCTAATTACATGAGAAAGAATTCCTTACAGATTTAAACGCTCATTACAGCATATATCATCTTCCACCTTTGAACGACCTGTTGATCCTTTCACTCCAAAACCCTTCCCACTCTCAATGATGGACTTTTAACGAGTCAAATTGCCTCATTAACTTCTTCGCTACGATGTGTAGCGAAATCGATACACGTGTGGCCGTTGTTCTGACGGCTCAAAGAAGCTTAAACTCCTAAAAAATCGTCCGTGAAGGTTGGCTCGATGACCGACATCAATTACGTTCTTCGCCGACAGGTCTTCTCTTTTCGGCATCTTTACCTCGCCAGTAAAGGCTAAACACGTGTCCGTACACAGTAACGAGACACTCTGCGATGACATCATGTGTAATTGAATTATCCTTGGAAATTGCCTTCTAACGAGTCTAATTGTCTGATTATCCACTTCGCTACGACGTGTAGCGAAATCGATACATACGTGTGCTTGATGCTCGGATGGCCTACGAAGACTGACGTGATTCCGACAGCAATCTGAGATTAATTTAGTGAACCTAGATTTCGAAAGGAATACATCGTCTCCAAATGACAAGGGTAATTTCAATGAGCCAGCCATTCTTCTTAGCCGCCCAAACTGCCCGCCAGCTCCAAAACGACCGCAGTGGCGAAAGAGTTAAACCACTGTTGTCCGGAGCTAGTCTTCCGTGGCCAACGCATAGAACTACACCTAATACTAATAGACTATAGAGTTCTATAGAGTTTCGGTCTGTTAAGAGAGGACAAAGCTTTCGGCCACTTTCGGCCATGGTCTAGCCCTCAGGGATGCGTCATTCATTCGTCTCCAATTTTTAACTTTGTTTGAGATGATTGAATGCATATCTGGCCTTTAAAATGACTCGTGGTGGCCTCCCGCTGTACCGAGTCAGTGCTGTTTATCCTCCCAGACAAGTCTGAGACCGATATGGTACCAATTTACCAAGCCCCGAGGGATGAATGGCTTGGCGAGCCATGAGCGCGAGATCGAACTAACAAAACTACTTCTCCACACGCGCTCTTTTCGATCTAATATTAGTAGATAACTTTGATAACAACAGGATTTGAATGTCTCAGAAAATCACAGCGTTGTGGAAAAGGCTTTGTCGTTATAGAGAATGCATTGTAGGCATGTTAGCAGTCAAACATATTACCACGGTTCATTATGAAACACATTGCTGTCACCATTATTTTGTAGTTCAAGCTAAGTTTTGACAGATTCGATAATATGCATTGAAGGAAAAGTAACGGCAAAGCGGTAGCATCGGTGGTGGAGTGACAACACAGAAGTTGAAACGCAAGCTCAACTCCCGCTCAAAATCGAAGATTTTGCACACCACTTAGGACTCCTAAATGTATAAGTCTGAGGGGTCTATTTCGATGTTTTTGTGTCCATTCACTGCTGCGCAACTAAGATATAAGTAATAATCAGTTGCAATTCAATTTTCACTTACTTACTCACACGATCCGTCATCACAATTTTTTATTGTGCGTATCCCAGTAGTTCTAGCATTCGATTCGTTTTTGTTCTTGAATGACGTAGAATACTGGTCGCGCATGCCTCTTTGCACTCTCAAGGATAGCTTGGATGTGGGTTCAAATAGGGCGTTCTTGTGGACTGCTGGAGAGTGTTGGAGGTGGAGTTCGATTCCAAGCACTCCGCGGCGGACACCACAACCTCTCGGCCACGGCGCCCCATAATTTCAAGCTACCGTTCAATAACACAGGTGGAAAGGAAGAGGTTGTTGTACAGCTCCAAATGTAGATTACAGTATTTCGCATACGATTCCATCCTTAGAATTTGAGTTGAAGAATCAAATTCAGAGATAAAGTCAACATAACACTGCTCCAACAGGACAGAGAAGATACAGTTATATTTGATCCATTTTACCCAATTAGCAAGGAAACAGTCATGTATCATTATATAGCCCACCTCAGCATCAATAGATTGAGGAGAACTGTTCATAGAGCATCATCGAACAGAGGTTATATAAAAATGGTTTACGTGCACTATTTAGAGGTTCCCATACCTAAAGACTTGATTCCTTGTCCCAGTAAGACGAAACAGGTGTACAGCACTATACCTAACAGCTCAAAACATGCTCTGTCCTTATGAGATTAATTCCTTTATTCGATTAATAAATAATCCCTTGTGGTCGTTGAGGGGGCCCTCAAATTTTCAAAGGCCTTTTTTCGGGTAACAAAACTATGTAGATTTTAAGCAGTTACTTGAAGGCTTAAGTCTCGGGGATTCCGACACTTTGCTTATTTTTCAGAAAGGCTTTTGTAGTTCGCTGGAAGAATGAAAAAATGTTTCACACTCAGTCTGCTTCACTTGCTCAGTAAAAGTGTGCGGATCGTCTTTTATTGAACTACACTAAGTTCATTCTATGGCCCGGTTCTTAGCGAGCTCGAAGGTTCAAGTAGTTTTCAAAAAGGTTCTCAGAGCGCACTGTGAGGTCGAAAGTAAAATTACGTTCCACATTCGCAGTTTTCATAGGAGTTATACTTGAACAAAAGTAAATGAACTTGTAGAGAAAGTCATATTCTATCAGAATGGTACAAAAAACTCAAAATATTCCCCGAAATATAAAAGAAAATCTTTGCTAAAGAACAAAAATCGCGCGTCACTGGCGATATCGATGCTGCCGTCCACAAAGAAATAAATAGGATGAAGGCGCTACAAGTGCTCCTCAGTATACCAAACACACAAGGGAGCCAACATTACTCATTTAGACATCAAATAAATAAACAATCTTAAGGTATAGGAGATAAACTGCCTGACCTAATACTGAACTTCACATAATCTCTGCCGCAAAATCTACATTTTTTTGGTAATGAGATGTAAAAGAAGAATTTTCCCCACGTCTCTGACACTATACGATCTACATTACGTTGAAGATGATAGATAGAGAGCTGGAGAGCAGATAAATCAAAAGATACTCACGTCAGTTTTCTTAGAACTTTATTCCTAGAAGACGATTATATGATAACACCTAAAAACCTGAAAATTCAAAGGTAGGAGGGCAATACTGATCAAGAAATTAAAGCGGTAAAAGTGACAGTTTTTCTAGAAGAAAACAAGTTCGATATACGAGTAGATGACAATTATAAAACACTTACAAAGCTTTTACGTCGAGTAAGAAGTAGTAATCACATTTGTTGATTTTATTGTCGAGAAACAGTAATCCAAGAATTGAATCACAAGAAGCTCTCAAGCATAAGAGTCATGATAAACTTAACTGTGTTCTGACTACACAACTATGATAGCAACCAGACAAATTAGATATTTACAAGGGAAATAATAACACAACCTTCAACTCAAGGTATTGGTTAGATAAAGGATATATAATCACTGATGGTCGAGTCTACTAAAACATTGATCGCGTAAAACCAAATCGGTCAATTACACGAGACTGAGACGCACTAACCTTAGGGTATAAGGCCAATTATGTAATTACTTGAGATCATCCTCATCTTCCTTGTTTATGGATCTCTTGATCTTAACCAATAATCCTGTATGCCACTGATCAAGTCGACTGATTTTGTCATATGCCTTAACGGTATCTGTGAACTGCTCTTCATTACCGTCCTCTAGACATACAATCAAGTCCTGAAAGACCAAGGACGAATTAACAAGATCAGGCATACATTACCCACAATCTTCATAACTACATGGCTGAACGCATTGCAAGCCAGTTTGACAAGGGGTTTAGGAGATTAAAAGAGTGTAGAATTCACTAAAGGTAGAGGATAAAGCTTCCGGCGTTAATCAGTCCCTGAAATATGCACCATGCACTCGTCTACGACTATAAGCTTCGTTTGAGGTTGTTAAATGCATATCTGAACTTTACTCTAACTCGCAGTGACGTATCGATGCATCAAGTTAGTGATGCTATTTTCATAAACGAGTCTAGTACAGATTTGCGGACCTCAAAGAGATTGAAGGTTTATCAGTTTTGAGCTTACAGTCGGATCATCCGCTTCGTCTCTGTTGCGGAGCACCTCTAACCAATGCACCACACTAACCCAGAACATATGAAATCTTAAGACATTAATCAACAAATCTATTCAAAATTGCGAATTTCGACTACATTGCTCAACGCGAATTACGCATATGTAATGATTTTACGAAGGGGGGAGTGAGTACGGCGCAATGGTGAGAGGATGCTGTGCGTCATACACGGTTACGCGTGGTCAACGATTCGATCCCACGCCTAAACCTCACTAAGCTTGTCATCTCCCAAGGTCGGTAAATTGGGAACAGATCTGTCTGGAAGCATAACAACACTGTACGTCACTGTAAATGCCAGATATGCATTCAATCATCTCTAACGATGCTTGATCAAGTCGAATGCGTGGCACTTCCCATCGAAGACCGATTGACACCGAGAGCTTTATTATCTGCTAATTATTTTTTGAGCCAACATGTTATATAGTCTTTTATGAGCACTTACAGAACCCGATACACGTGCTTTAGCTTTAACAGCCTTATCAGTTAGGCATTACTCTTCGTCCTGGCCAATCCTCCTTAAGGTGTCCCATTAACCCACACAGCAAACGATTTACACTTGCCTTCAAGTGAATCACTAGATCGGCAGTGTTTTACACTCGATTTCTCTTGGTTGGTATTTTTGAGATGTCATACCGCTGCAAGTGTTCTCTCGAAACCATGACCAAGATTCACGACATGTTGGCCCGAAAAATAAGTACCAGATATGTTGAATTTTGAGTGTCGTCTTAAGAGAAGCTTTTCTATTTTGAATAGTCTAAACAAGGGCGTTCATTGATAAAAGACTCAACTGCTGCAACAAATCATGATTACAATTTCATATATTGAGAAATTACCTTGACTAATTTCGATTCTCGTGAGTCTGCAAACGAAGGAGAAACTTCTTCATAACGTTTCACTGCATGTTGTGCATCAAGCTAGAATTGTTCATATTTGTAAAAGTGATAGAGCCCCTCACCAAAATAAAAAGTTAGATACCATCCTAAAATACCATCCTAATGTTTTTTACGGCAAGCAACACAACAAATCTATGTAGTTACCTCTGAAGTACGTTTGCATTCACTCACCAGATCTATACAAAGGTAGCATAAAAGAGCTTGGAAGAAATGATTTTTAGCCGCGTATTTTAGTGTTGGATGATCAGCCTCATACATCGCAATCTCCTCGAATACAGCTATCGCTCTTTGGTATTGTTCCAGTTGAGCAGCATACTATAAGAAAAAACATTGCTATGAATTTTACAAAACTTCATGGATTCTTAAAAATGAATACCAGAGAATTCGCTTCACAGGAAAAGTACTAGAGAAACTATTGTAAACGGTTTATCATACTATCACAGTGGCAGTGATTTTCAAACGAACTAACAGAATGTCAGAATCCTTTTTCACCATGACTAATCGAAAGTCTAAACTAACATATGCTAAAATACTAAAATCCAAGTAATAGAATGCTATTTACCGCAGATGATTGGTAGCAGAGTAACAGCGTCGATAATGCAGTAGATTGCATGCGCCCCCGGAAAGAATGAGACGAGGGCTCAATCCTCACCCGGGATCAAAGTTTTGCATATCAATAACACTTCTGGACAAGCAGATATAATTCTTATTCAACCGCCTGTTTTCACACCATACTTTCTACGCTACAGCGCATCCATCTATCAGAATCAACCGTCAACAGTTTGGCCCAAGTAGTCGGTATCGACATTGAACCCAGTCGCAGAAATATTAGTGTCAAAACAGGCGTAGATAGTGCAACGGTCCGAGTACGCACTCCTAGATAGGGTGAAATGTGGGTTGGAGTCCCACGTTAGGCAAAGTTTTGCACTATACTTCACAACACTTAGTACATTTCTCGATATACAGTCATAACACCATAACAATCTAGAAAAAAGTGAAAGGACTTGTTTACGGCTTAGCAAAAGTCCAATTTGAAAAATTGCTAGGACAGAAAAAAAAACAGCAAACTTCAATCCTACCTGGGCAACTTTAATGAGGCACTTTGTCGCACTACTTTTTGACTCTTCTCCTTTGTAGTAATCAGCGGCTTTTTGATAATGCTGCATACACTGTTCCGTGTCTGGACATTCAGTTTCGAATCTCAAAATGAACTAATATTGTTGTATAGAAAACCGTAAGGAACAATACTTACGAATCTAGCAATGAAAGAACTTAAAAGATAAAAGAATAAAGCTCTCGGCGTTGATCAAAACCTGAGGGATACGACATGTATTCGACCTCATCATGCATCGCTAGAGGTATCTGAATGCATGTGTGGCCTCTAAAATGGCTCCCATGCCCTATCGCTGTATCTAGTCGGTGCTGCTATCCGCCCAAAAGTTTTGTACCAATTCAGCAACGCCGGGATGATGGAAGGTTTACCAAGTCTTGAGAGCGAGAACGAACCACCAACCTTGTGTGTGCGCCAAGGAACCCCTAATTATTGCGCCACACCTGCCTCGTTAATATATTTGAAATAGATTTACAAAACACTCACAATTCAGCAATTGTAACATGGTTTTTCGCAGCCATATTGAAACGTCCCATATCTGTATAGATCTCGCACGTTTTCGTAAGACAATCCACAGCCAGCTAAATCAAAACGAGGTAACTCTGCAGTCATATATTAACTATATCAGTCTTTCTCGATTAAAAATTTACTTTATTGAACAAAAGCTCTGAAAAGCGTTCGCACTGATCGGACTCTGTGGGATGCGCTATGCGTGCGACTTAATTAAGCGTCGCTTAAAGTCACTGAATGCAGCATATCTAGTGATTCCAATGATTCACGTTAACCTAACAGTGCATTGAATCAATGGTGCTACCCTTCCAAAAAAGTCTGGTACCAGTTCATCGATCCCGGAGGGATGGAAGGCTTGGTCACGGTCGAGCGCGGGATCAAACCAATTGCCACTGATAGGTCAACCACGTACTGGTCGCAATGCATCTCCAACCAGTGCACCACACGCACCTCACAACTAACAGATATGATACCAACTCTTCTAATATAGTCATGAAAGAACAACAAAGATGTACACTCGCAGCAGAGTGCGCAAATGACGATTAACAGTAATGATCACCTTATAGCAAAGAAGAGCTCCTAAATTTCCGATAACCCATACCTGTGGATTAACCTTCCTATAGCAGTTGGCAGCTTCCGCATATTGGCTTGCACATTCGTGTTTAGAATCTCCCTTAAAATAAAGTTAATCTCATCAGAAATCCACTGACTAAAAAGAAGAAAAAAAGACTTTACTTTGGATCCGTTTAGCTCAGCGGCTCTTACGAACGCGTCGCCTCCTTCTTTCCATAATTTCGCCATTTTGAACAAGTTTCCAGCCTTAAGAAATGTTTCAAATACATCAGGCATGAACCATGAAGGCAGAATAAACACGGCTTTATCCAACTCGAACTTTATTTTTGTAAACATATAAGAATTATGCATCAGTTTTCCTGATTCGTGTTGACCTTGGTTGACGAACACCTTCAAAAGATCTTTCCTGATCACCAAATCGTATCGCTCTTGGTACAGTTCCTTTCTTTTTTGAACGAAGATCCATTTTTGTGAAAGAAACTTCAAGTTCCGGGACTCTCTTAGCGATTTTCCGTCGTTCTATTATGACCTCAACGCTTTCAATCTGATGCTGCTCGCGGCAGTGAACGTCTCGATCATTTCCGGTTGAGAAGCGCTTTATGCACTCTGCGGCATAACACTGGAAATGATTCCCTCCAGGATCTTTCTCAGCTTGAAGACGATGAAATGGACAATGTGTTTCATCGATATGAACATTCAGTGCTTTCTGGCTTGTGAACATTTTCAGACATGAAGAGCACTCATGTGAATGAGCGCTTTTGTAGTGGGATTCGAACGAGAGAATATCGTCGAAATCCCGTCCACACAACTCGCAAACTGCAAACCGATTATTATCATCATCACCGTCGCTCGACGATCTCCTGTTCATTCCGTTTGAATCGTCGTCGCCTTCAGTACTCGTTGATGGTTTAGAACAATCCTAAGCACATCATGTTGAGAAAGGTATACATGGAATGAAGACTGTACACAACAATGGTTATCATATACGGACTTCCATTGAATCTCGTCACGGAAAATGAAAATTGTATCATAAAACTTCCAGTGAACTGCTCTTGAACCTCGCTATATAGATTCAATATAGTCTGTGACATGCTCAAAGCCTTTTCGAGGTTGGTACGCCAGTGGTATGCGTATGTCTCGGCGGTATCGCTTGCTTCATCATAACCACATGCCCCACATTGAACCTTAGTTTTATAGCAATGACTGCCGCAATCCATGCACTTTTTAGAGTAGTGATTTAAAAAAAATCACGTGCTATCACCATAACGTCCTTATACCTGGCGGGGCGATACCGCCGAAAGGTACGTGTGGCTCAGACGAACCAACCTTGAAAAAGCTTTAAATACTCTCACAGACTATATTGTATATCACAAATGATGCTTTTTTTTTCAAGAGCTTAGGCGAGCTCGTATATATTCTTCTGAATCGACAGTTACTATTTGGCGACTTCGCCTACGGATTTTCATAGTGTGTATCGACAGACCGATCTTTTCCCATATAAGTTGTCAAATGTTTGAGGCGAAGGCGAAGTCGCCGAAATACCAGTGACCAACTTTAATGAACATATAATAGTCTTGTGCAAGTTTCGAAAGAAATACAGTGATAATATTTTGACAATGCATTTTTGAGTCTTTCATAAGGTATTTTATTGGCTCTGACACAGTGCAAGAGAAATGTTTAGGCATTACAGCCTTGTCAGTTGCACGGTGTCTTTCTTCTGAGCCAATCCCTTTTTGGGGAGAACCCCTCTAACATGAAGGAATCGCTGACAAACATGGTACACTGCGGCGCGTAATGTGAAATCTCAATTTACATACTGAATAGATAACATATCACTACATGTCCAATGGCAAGACACCGGGCACTGTGTCGATTAACTATACAGCATAAGTGTCGATAAAAGACCTTACGACGGCTCAAAAATACATTGCCAGATTATATTGCTTTGAGCGAGGTCTCAGAAAACAGTCGAATATATAGCTACAAGGATAGCAGTTCTCTACCTTGAGATAACGCCATATAAACTGCTTAGATAACTCATTATTGAACGGAATAAAGTTTTGGAAAGTTCAGTATGCAAAGCCTTTGACAAACTTAGTCTTTTTCGAGGTTGTTACATTACATTTTGCTCGTGGCTTAGGCGCTTTTTAGCGGCATCGCCATCATCAAGGCCCTTTCTCGAGCCACTCAGTAAAAAACAATCGATTCAAAGGCATCACATATTGTTCGTATCGCTCGCAAGGAGCCATGATTTCACTTGACGATAGCGTAATGCAATCGACGCCCAATCTCTAACATAGGGAGCGAGTGAGTAATGATGACGATACCACCGAAACGCGCGTAAGCCATGAACGAAACGTAACGTAACAACCTCGAATGAGGCTAAAAATATCCTCAAAGACTATGTATCGAATTTGTTTTTCCAATGTTTTCAGAAAAAAAAAGCCGGTCAGATACCTTTATACTCAATTGATTTTTGAAACCTTGTTCAGAACGAATACATCCTCACAGCATATTTTGAGTCTTTCATGAGGTCTGTTATGGTCACTTATACATCCAATACATGTTTCGGCCGTGCAGCCTCGTCGACTGCATAGTGCCCCTCCTCTGTATCAATCCCTGTAGGGTAAGAAGCCCTTTACGTAGAAGTATCACTACCGAACACGTTACACTGTACGCAAAGTGAAAAATCCTTTCACTCATGGGAAAAAATCACTCTGTATATCCAGTGATATGATCACCAGAAGAGCACATGTGGCGCAGTGGTTAGAGGTGCCCTACGTCGCACACGAGGTCAATGGTTCGATCTCGCGCTCATGGCTCACCAAGCCATCCATCCCTCCGGGGTCAGTAAATTGGTACCAGACAGGTCTCAGACTTGTCTGGGAGGATAAGCAGCACTGACTCGGTTCAGCGCGAGGCCTCCGCGAGTCACTGTAAAGGCCAGATATGCATTCAATCACCTCAAACGAAGCTAAAAATTGAAGTCGAACGCATGGCGCATCCCTCAGGGAATGATCAACGCCGAGAGCTCTATTTTTTTATGATCACCAGACACTGTAATGATCAAAAGTCTATTTGCTCAAGGCTGGCATTTTTATTATACTACTTTTATATTCGACTTTTCTAAGAGCTCGCTTGATATGAATACATCCTGACAGTACATTTTGAGCCGCTCATGAGGTGCTATGTTATCCGTAAGCTAAGAGAACTTTTACTTGACACGCGGTGTAACGCGTTCGCCGACGATACCCTCTATGTAAGGGGGTTCTTCTCCGAGAGCAACTGCCACATACGAGGGGCACTGTGTAATTGACGAGGCTGTAAGGCCGAAACACGTGTCTAGCACTGTACAGCTGCTCATAACAGACCTCATGAAAGTCGAACAATAAACCCAATGATATAGAGTGGTGTGCAAAAACGTTTGCGTCAGCCGGGATTTGAACCCACATCTTACTCTTTCCGGGAGCATGTGCTAAACCGAATGCAAAACGAGAGTCGGTGGTGCAACGGTTTAGCACATGCTCTCGGAAAGAGTAAGATCTGAGTTCGAATCCCAGCTGACGCAATCGTTTTTGCACAACACTCTACATCATTGGGTTTATAGAAACATCATAACACCGCAATGGGCGGTCAAATAAAAATGATTTCAGTCGAATAATAATTTAAAAAAAACCAAAATATGGTCATAATTTCAGTAACATTAGAAAATCCTTCAGAGCCAATTGCAATGAAAAAAATACCCAATTCGAGTGCAACAATTACTTGAAGTATTTACCTGAACGAATAGATCGGCCGCCTCATCCGAGCCACTTCCTCCAAAGATCTTGCCAAGCAGACCTCCACCACCGCGACATTTCTTCTCCGCTTCTTCCAACTTGCGCCTTGCTTTCACCTCACTATCGGCCATTTCTGGCAAAAATCTGCAACGATTGCAAGGTGAAAAAAGCACAAAGAATCCTCGACAATGACGGACAAAAGCGTTTCAAGTGTCGAAGGCAGTAATCAAGATGACGAATCGATTTCCAAAGGAGGTGAGCAATCCATAAACAAAAAGACGAGCCGAAGAGCGACGGTCAATAAAGGCTGGGATAGCACGAAAATCGATACCTCGCCGGCCCGAACAACAACAATATTCGACAATTATCATCACAAGCCACATCGATGAGCTCAAAAGAGACAATTCTCTGATGGCAACGAGTAATAGACGAGAGACTCTTCGTGGAGAAGTTCAATCGCCAGCAATCCCATACACCACGAAAAGCGTTTGTCCCAAGTGCTAGGGATAAAAATTAACCCCTAGGGTTTATTCTACCGAGAATAGCAGTTGTGTAAGAATGCTTGAGCACGGAATAACTATAGTTCTTCGTGCCGCCACCTGCCAAATGTTGCCTTACAAATCACTTCATTTTTA